>OX459112.1:115319597-115919597 GCA_949775065.1 Brachyopa scutellaris
TAAGCGAATGCCTTTCATGCAAACCAGCAATCGGCGAATAAGCAGTTTCAGTGTCGAATTTGTCAGTCATCTCACGGAATTCAACACTGCAAAAGGTTTCTTAGCATGGACGTTAAGACTCGCGACTTAAAGTATTACCTTTGGGTAATATAGAAAAGAAAACCAAACTTGAATTGGAACGACTATTTTATTCAGGAGTTTAACTAACACTGAACTTACAAATTTTAAGTTGGTGCACAGAAGGTACCAAACAAACAAACAAAGGTTTTAAATTACAGCTATGGAATGTGCAAAGATGCAAACCAAGCAATTATAGAATGTGTGTACAGAAGGTACCAAAGAAAGAATAACAAAAGTCTAATATTACAATAATGGAATTTGTGTACAGAAGGTACCAAAGAAAGAATAACAAAAGTTTAATATTACAATTAAAGAATGTGTGTACAGAAGGTACCAAAGAAAGATTAATGTGTGCAATTATTCATATTGAAGTATCGAAATGCAAGTTTGCAATTTCGGTGTACGTAACTTCTCCCCCCTTAGTGTAGCGACTGCCAGAGCGTGTTACTTCTCGAAGGAGCGTTTGGGTTGTTTCTGGAGGATTGTTGAGTTCTGGTTCTTGTTCTAATGTAAACTGCTATCAAGATGATGATTGTCGGAATTAATATGGTCCAAATTGATATAAGGTGGGTTTTGGATTCTATGGTGAGTAGCTGGATGTTCTCGTTGTTTTTTAGCTGGTCTAGGTGTAGTGTTGTTAATGAAAGATGCTGATTGATGATCGAGGAATTGATTTGACTTCGAGTTGGTGGATGTATTACCAAGCTGTCCCAGAAGATATCTGATCTTGAATCATAAGTTATGTTATTAATGAATATAGTACAGTTTTGAAAATGTAACAGTGCGGTTCCATAAATGTTATATTTGTTGATACCACAAGTTGTTGCAACAGTTATATTGCGGACATCAGTAAGAAGAATGTAGTTTGGTTCTGGTTGTGATACTGGATTGGGCTCAAAGTTATTTGAAAGGTTGCATATTGCAGGCTGGTTGTTGATAATATTCGGTACACATTCAGGAAATTTGGTTCGTTTTCCTTTTTTACTTTCACAAAGGTAGATGCTTTCTATGAGATCGCAGACTTCCTCAAAATATAGTGCGTCGGATTCATGTATAGCGAGATAAGGGTAGGTAGATATGGAAAGAGTTTTGTTGATAGGGAGAGGTATAAGATGGAAAAGGGAATATTTTCTTTTGGATGAAATAGGAATTTCAATGCTAAACACAATATTCGAATTATTATAATAAGCTTGCAATCGTAAGATTTCGTAGATTTGCTCGTCGGAAGAAAAATTAATAGATTGGTTTTGTAAAAGACATCTGATTTCATCTAGTTCAACCTTGCTTAGTATTTGTTTAGAGATTACATGTAATTGAGCAAGAGTAACAGCTTCGGCAATATTTACTAGGTGATTATAAAGCAAGTCTATATTGAAATTGATCCTGTGAATATACTGAAGGTGTTTCAAAGTTTCCTGATCGGTTTTGAGTGCGTTATTTATATTAGCATTGTAAAGATTCAAAAAGGTTTCTATTGTGGTTTGTTGTTCATTAATGTGACGAGTAATATTATCAAATCTCTCTATCATATTTTTATTAATACCTATTTGCAGGTTTTCTTCGTTCTCTAAAATGTTTTGATTCGAATTTAATTTTCTTAGTTCTTCATTAATGGCAATTGCGTCATTTGTATCCATGTTTCCTGTTATCGTTTTTATCAATGTACCTAATCCATTTATTATACCTCGCTTTTGTCTTTGCCTAGGTAAAAGTGCCTGAAGTCTTAGTTCTAGTTCTCTGAATTTAATACGTGCTATGTTTATTGTGTCAATGTTCGCTTGTTCGTCTCCCAAAGTTTCTATAGATTTGCGAATTTTCTCTATACTTTGTGCGTAATTATTGAGGTTTACAATATGGATGAATTTCTTGTAGGTTTCTATTACCTTGGCTGGTCCTAATCGAAGGGGTAGTAATCCGTAACTGTCAGTCAGGTTGTGTATTTCCAATTCTTGTCCTTGTATTGCCATCGTTGTCGTCATTAACCTGAAATTTTCGTTTTGTTTTTATTCTGGCTTTGTGAAGTTTTTTTGTGTCATTAGTTATTACTGTCAGTCTATTGTTAGTTTGGACTTTTTGTTTTTTAAACCGTGGGGTCATTTTGTTGCGCCTGCATTCTTTTCGGTAAATTGTTTCTCCTTCTTTAAGGTCAGTGGGGTCTTCCCTAAATTTATTAATTTTTCCTAAATATTTGTCTTTTTTATTATCTAGTAGTTTCTTGACGGATTGGAAGAGTTCCGTCTGAAAAGCGTTAAGTTTTTGAAGGTAGTCATGTTGATTAGTGTATGTAAATGTTTTGTTGAAGTCGTGTGTACGTCCGTAAAAAAGCTCATATGGTGTATGGTTTGTGGTAGAATGAATCGCGTTATTGTACGTTATGATCGTTTCGTTGAGTACGTCTTCGTGGTTCTTTTCTTTATATTTGTCTTGAATGATTCTGTATATTTCTGTTAATGTTGAATGCATCCTCTCTACTGGAGCATTGCTGGTCGTTTGTTGAAAGGAGGTGATATGGAGTTCGATGTTAAACTGTTTACAGAAGTCTTGAAAAAGGTTTGATGTGAATTCCGCCCCTTGGTCACTTATAATTTTCCGAGGTATGCCGTGCAGGCTTATGAAATGTTTAATTGTTTTAACTATATTTAAACTATTCCGGGTCGGTAACGTATATGCTGCACCAAATTTAGAGAATTTATCAATGATAGTAAGAATACTTTTATGATTAATACTATATACATCTATATGTATAATGTCAAGTGGTTTAATGGGCGTTTCAGTTTTTCCAAAAGCTATTTTGGGGGGTCGTCTGTCATATTTTTGTGTCTGGCAAATAGTACAATTATTAATTGTTTGGGTTATTTTGTTCCTCATATAGGGAAAGTAGTATTCTCGTTGCAAATGTTGAAGAGTCTCGTTTATGCCTCTATGATTAGATTTCGTATGGTAGTCAGTTATGATTTGGTCTTGTTTGTCATTTTCGGTAATATCGGTCAAAAGTTTCTTACACCTTAATAAGCGGAAAGTTCTGCTTCTAGCAAAATATTTTGAATAAACCTGTTGTATTAGCTTGAATGTTTCATCGTCTGCCTTTACAGCGACGAGTTTGTTCGGAGGAAGGTATTCCTTAAAAATATTAATAATGTCATTTTCAGAAAACGATTGTCTAGTTATGGTACGTCTTTGTTTGTTCCTAAATAATATTTTGAGTAAATTTCGAGGCTGATTATCTGATATTTGGAATATTACCTGTAGGTTAAATTCATTGAATGGTTTCTCAGCGATAGGAATACCATCACCTAAATTTTCTTCGGCAGAATGTATAGTAGCGGCTGTGGTTTCGTTCAAGTTTACTTCTATTTTATCGGACAGTTTAATACGACTAAGCGCATCAGCGTTGGAATTCTGAATTCCTTTTTTATACACGATCTCGTAATCGTATTCCTCTAATTTTAATCTCCAACGCACAAGCTTAGAGTGAGGTTCCTTTAAACTCATAAGCCACTGCAGTGGTTTATGGTCGGTGACGATCTTAAATTTGTTACCGAAGAGGTAGGGCCTAAAGTAGTTCGTTGCCCAGACAATAGCAAGGAGTTCCTTTTCTATCGTGGAATAATTGATTTCTGCTGTTGTTAACGTCCTGCTTGCAAAGCAGATTGGTTTATCACTACCAATGGGTCCCTGTGATAAAACGGCACCTAACGCAAAGTTGCTTGCATCTGTGGTTAACACAAATGGTTTAGCAAAATCAGGATACTGGAGAAGTGGATCGTTGGATAAAATATCCTTACACAATTCGAACGCTTTTTTGTAATCTTCATTAAGAGTAATCTCTATGCCCTTTTTAAGACATCGAGTAAGAGGTTTAGTCAGTTTTGCAAAATCACGAACGAATTTCCGATAGTAACCTATCAAACCGAGAAAAGATTTGATTTCTTTCGTTGTTTTCGGTATTGGAAATTCTTTAATAGCTCGGATTTTATCGGGGTTCGGTTTCATGCCGTTCCTGGTGATTATATGTCCAAGGAACGCAGTTTCTTTTCGCAAAAACTCGGATTTGTTCAATTGGATTTTCAAATTTGCTTCTCTAAGTTTATTAAATATTTTTTGTAAGCTCTCTATATGTTCTTGGAGTGACGTTGAATAGACGACGATGTCGTCTAAGTACACGAGACAGGTTTTGCCGATATAGTCTCTAAGAACGTTGTCCATCACTCTCTGAAAGGTGGAGGGGGCGTTTTTCAGCCCAAAAGGCATTCTTACGAACTCGTAGTGGCCACATTCAACCGTGAAGGCTGTTTTTGAGATGTCTTGTGGATCCATCTCGACCTGGTGGAAACCACTAGCCAAGTCTAGAGTCGTAAAGTAGTGTCACTTGCCTAATTTATCCAAAATCTCGCTTATATTAGGCAATGGGTACTTGTCACTTATTGTTTTGTCGTTAAGACGGCGATAGTCTATGACTACTCTCCACTTCTGTTTGCCTGTAGAGTCCAGTTTTTTGGGCACAACCCATACAGGGGAGCTCCATGGGGAGAAACTGGGTCGGATTATTCCCTGGTTTAACATGTCTGAAATTTGACATTGAACTTCGCGTTTGTGAACATACGGGTATCTGTAAGTTTTAGTGTATATTGGTATCTCATCCGTAGTTTTGATTTTGTGCTTTATTGCATTTGAAAACGTCAGGCTTTCTCCTTCCTTGTAGAAAATATCACTAAAGCTTCTACAAAGTCTAAAAATGGATTTTTTTTCTTCGACATTTAGATGTTCTGACCGAATTTCAGTAGAAATATCCTCATAGTTTTGTCTATCATATCCTTGAATTTGGATTTCTAAACTGTTAAGTTCTCTGGTTTCAAAATTTGTGAGTGGTTGAACTTTAAGTGGGTGTTGTAAGAAGAGTGTTTGATCGGTTGGCGTGTTATTTTGTACTTCTATTTCAGCATGCCAGTTTTCTGAATTGTAAATACCTTCAATTATGTCTATGTTGGGTTTGATTCTCATTGCAGGGACAAGGATGTCACCGTTTTGGTAATCTACTGGTAAATTTACGATTATACTAGAGTGGGAAGGAATTCTATATTTTTGAGACATAATATTAGGTTTATATAGGAGTGGAATTTTTACATTTGCTGTAACTAGTGTTTTATTGGGTAGATCTATACTGGCTTTAAGGGCACTAAGGACATCAAGGCCCAATAAACCATCAAAGTATCCGTGGAACTTGTAAATAAGAAAAGTTATTTCGCCAGGCTGTTGGAATTCGCTAAAGTTTGGAAGGGTTACTTGTTTGTCGATACTGTGTTTTCGTAAGATTGTTGTAATTATTGTCGGTGTAATTATATTAATGTCGTCAGGGTGGACGTATTCGGGGTTTATAAATGAAGAAGAAGCCCCAGTGTCTATAAGAAATTTTAAATTTTTGCCAAAAGGTGAGTTAATATGTATATATGGAAGTGAATTTCCGTGTTTATTTATGTCTATGTATATTGAGGTCTCGAGGCTAGAAGATGAAAATTTTCTTCGTCTTCATACTCAGGATTGTCAAAAAAGGTTTCGTTTGAGCTATCATAGTATTGGTCTAACTGTAGATAGTAATTCTGTGGATAGTAAGTTTGGACATTACTGATATCTGTGGGTTCTTGTAGGGGGTAACTACTTTGATCTTCTATGGCTTCTGTCTTGTCCAATTCAGGTATATCTGGTTCGTCTATATTATGGAGTTCTCTAGTGTATTGAGTATTTTGTCGGAATGAATTATTTTGTTGGGTTGTCTGTCCAGAAGGGGATTTTTTTATTAAGGTTTGTGCTGAGAGTGTATCCATCGGCTCTGGTTTAGTAAAGGCGTTTGTATTTTGTGTGATTGGTCTTTGGTAATTTATTTGTTGTTGGGGTCTGTATTGTTGTTGTACAAATGGTGGTTTCTGATAATTAAATTGCTGTTGAGGTCTGTATTGTTGTTGAACAAAAGGTGGTCTCATGTTTAACTGACCGAATCTTGGATAGTAAGAAATTGGGTGTACGGAATTGTATTGAGGTTGTCTAGGAGGAAGGTTCTTAATCTGTGGATTAGGACCCATGGATGGTTTTGGCAGAGGTTTATAATCATATCTGATATACGACATGTTTTGTTCTTTAATGCAGCTAGCGAATGCTTCTGCTAGTGATTGAGGTTTCATAGATCTTACAGTAGAACCCAGAGGTTCTTTAAGTCCAGTTAAAAAGACATTAAGGCACATTTCGTTATAAAGATCTCCTTTTGCCTTTATAACATTGGCATCTTTGTTATGGATTTGGATGTGGTTTCTCATCGTAGAGAGGATTTCGATGACCTCACTATAGTATTGCTCTGTTGTCTTGTTACTTTGCCGTAGGTTATGTAAATCTTTGATAAGTGAAGTTTCGTTACGCTTATCTGCGTAATGTAATATTAGATTAGCTTTTATTTGGGACCACTCTAAGGGTGTCCCATAAATATTGAGCACCTCGTTAGCAGGTCCTTCTATTTTGTTACGGATAGCCCGTAATAGGAGTTTGCCATAAGCATCATTATTTGTGGATGTTACTAGCAGAAGAATTTCTTCGACGTTTGTTATAAAATCGTAGAGGAGACACGGATTGCCATTGTATTTAGGTAAATCCTTAATGGCGTCTGGGATTCGCAAAGAGTTAAAAAGGTCAAATGGACCGCAGTTACCAGAGGGGTTTGATGTACCACTCGTCGCCATTTCGGAATTATTTATAATAAAGGATTGATTTACTTCACTATCGATTTCAATATCACTCTCTCTATATTCACTGTTTAATTCGCTATTTATTTCTATTAAATGAGGTTGACTTATTTCAGTATTTACTTCAATATCGTTTTCTCTATACTCACTGATCAATTCACTATTAATTTCCACTAAATGAGGTTGAACTGATACACTATCTCTTTGATATGGTTTTGGTCTTAATCTATTCTTAATTGAGTTGGGCATTGAATTTTTAGGAATTGGGAGGATTTGTTAAAATTATCTTAACTATAACATGAATCTAACTTACAGTAAGATGAGTGTTGCCATATTCTCTGGTTTAGTTGATCCTGTTGTCGTTGTGTTTAGGCTCTGGAACCAAAGAGTTGAAACTCAGCCAAACTTGATGAAATGTTCGTGTTCCTTGCACTGCGTTTTCCTGTTTATATTTACGTCACTACTACCAGTAATCCGCTGGTATTGAATTTTTGTTTTAAATCGGAAAGTTAACACAATCAGTAAACCGCTGATATTTATTTAACCGATTAACTAAACATTCACAACGTAAAATTTTTTTTCAGGATTTAATGCAATCCTACCGACTGCGCCACTTAAAGTATTACCTTTGGGTAATATAGAAAAGAAAACCAAACTTGAATTGGAACGACTATTTTATTCAGGAGTTTAACTAACACTGAACTTACAAATTTTAAGTTGGTGCACAGAAGGTGCCAAACAAACAAACAAAGGTTTTAAATTACAGCTATGGAATGTGCAAAGATGCAAACCAAGAGTTTAATATTGCAATTATAGAATGTGTGTACAGAAGGTACCAAAGAAAGAATAACAAAAGTCTAATATTACAATAATGGAATTTGTGTACAGAAGGTACCAAAGAAAGAATAACAAAAGTTTAATATTACAATTAAAGAATGTGTGTACAGAAGGTACCAAAGAAAGATTAATGTGTGCAATTATTCATATTGAAGTATCGAAATGCAAGTTTGCAATTTCGGTGTACGTAACTCGCGCGGAGACAACTAGAAGAAATTCTATTTGTGGTAACTGCCTTGGTTACGATCACCTTCCGTCAACGTGTAGCAGTAGCAACAGGTGTTATAAATGCGGTCTGAAGCATCACACTTTGCTACACCTAGACTCACAAAACACGTATAGTACAAATGGCAGCTATCAACAATATCAGACTCAAAATAACACTCAATTCCAAGGACAAAACAACAACACCCAGTTTAATTCTCAGAATCATTTAATTATAAATGGTTCAAACAGCGAAGATGAACTACAATCGCAAAACATCAATACAAATTTCAACCAAATGCGTTCTCATGTCCTATTAGCAGCCGCACTTGTTAACCCATTTGTACAATCGGAGCCTTTTCCGACTGTTCCTCGGGAAAATTTACTTTTTGTTGTAGGAAAATTCCTTTGGAAGAAATGGACGCGAATACTAGCGAAAGCGAAAGACGAGTCCAACTCAGCAAAACGACGACGACGAAAGTTAAAGAAAAAAGCTTCTTTCTCCTAGAGAGTACAAAAAACGAGTGTCTTTATTCAGTTCTGGCTTTTAAAATGTAACTTAGCTTAGAACAATACTTGGTTTTTTAGTACAAAATAAAATACAAAAAATATGGCGAAACTTGGCTTATTGGCGCCAAATTCAAATTAATTTAAGTGTGGTGAATTCACAATTAACTTTATAATAATATGTGAGTAATAATTCAAACAATTCATGATTTTAACTATAATTTCAATGAAAACAAGATAAAGATTCATATGTAAATGAATGTTGATTGATGTTGTTGTAGTGTGTTCCAACATTCCGCCTCCTTTGAAACAACTCGGTTTCAACAAGGTAGCAGCGCAAGCTTGTGAATAGGTCGTTTGATTATGCCTCTGGGTGTTCGGATTGTAGCAACTCTGATGTGTCCATCTTTGCCGGGAAACGTTGCTTCAATTCTCCCTAGCAACCATCTTTGAGGAGGTATATTGTCATCATGTACAATGACCATTGAATTGATCGATAGATCCGGCTTTTGTGAACACCATTTCGTACGCTGCTGAAGTTCTTGCAGATATACACTCGTCCAACGTTTCCAAAAGTGCGTCTTAATATTGTTGATACGACGCCAGTATTCCAGTGAACTTGTGTTTGGAGAATCGTCTGCCGGTTCGGGAATCGCCTTCAGTGATGTTCCAATGAGGAGGTGGCTTGGTGTAAGGGCTTCATAGTCATTGGGGTCATTGGTCAATGGTGTGATGGGCCTGGAGTTCATGACCGACTCAATTTCGCAAAGGGCTGTCGCAAGTTCTTCGAACGACAGCTTTGAGTTGAGTAGCGTGCGATGCAGGTGCCCTTTTGCCACCTTTACGGCGGCCTCCCAGATTCCACCAAAATGAGGTGCCCTAGGGGGGATAAAGTGAAAATTAATGCGTTCAATATTACAAAAGGATATAATAGAATCTTGTGTGGATTTGCGAAACAACATGTCGTGTAGATCAAAAAGTTTTGAATTGGCTCCCACGAAATTAGTGGCATTATCGCAGAATATGTCTTTGGGGAGTCCTCGTCGACTTATCATTCGCTTTAATGCGGCTATGAAAGCTTCTGATGACAGATCTGAAACTGGTTCGAGATGTACAGCTTTGGACGTAAAACATACGAACACAGCTATATATGATTTGTAGGGAACTTTTCCACGGACTCTGTGGTAAGTATATATAGGTCCACAAAAGTCTACACCACAACGAAGAAAGGGCCTGCAAGCGATGATTCGTTCTGAAGGAAGAGCGCCCATTACTTGTTGCAATAATTTAGGTTTATAGCGGACGCAATGTATGCAGTTGTGAACAACCCTACGTGCAAGATCTCTGGCGTTGACGATCCACATCCTTTGCCGAATTAACACGACGAGAGATTTGGGTCCAGCATGGAAGTTTCTAAGGTGCAGATGACGGGCGAAACATGTAGCGAAATGCGAATCCTTGCTCATCAAAACTGGGTGCTTTTGTTCCTCGGGTATGATTGCATTTTGCAACCGTCCTCCAACTCTAAGGATTGGATATCCATGGGTTCTATCTACAAAAGGGATAAGATGTTTTAGAGAACTCTTCAGTTCCTTTCCATCGTCTATATTTTTTATTTCTTCACAGAAATACTTGTTTTGTTCGATTGAAACTATTTGTAAAAATGCTCGGTCGAGTTCTTGAGGGCTGAACAGAGGGGTACTACTAATGGTTCGAGTTTTAATCCGAGCAATAAATCGCAGTATATAGGCAAATATATGTAAGGTTTTCGTGTATGAGCTACAGTTGTTGATTGTTTCACCTAGATCGTTGTTAAAATTAAGATTGCAAACTAATGCGACCTTCTTCTTTTCCAGCTCTAATTGTTCAGTTGTAAGTAGAATTTTGGTATTTGAAGGCCATTTTTTAGCAGATTCAATTAAAAATGGTGGCCCAGTTAGCCATATCGACGCTTTGAGTTCCTCTACCGTGCATCCTCGCGAGACTATATCAGCTGGGTTGAATTCCGTGGGCACGTGTCTCCAATTAATGCCAGCTGTCCTCTCCTGAATCTCTGCTACGCGATTTCCAACAAACGTGCTTAGTTTTGATGAGTGAGTAGAAATCCAATGTAATACCACCGCTGAATCTGTCCAAAAATGCGCTTCTGAATATGAGTCTTTGAATATTGGCTGAATCTTTGACCAAAGTTTTGCCAGGAGATGTGCAGCGCAAAGTTCAAGGCGAGGAATTTGCTTTTTTTTAGATGGAGCCACTCTTGACTTTCCAACTAAAAGTTTGACTGAAGTAGAACCAACAGAGGTGAGAGTTCGGAGATAGATACAGCATCCATATGCATTTATTGATGCATCGCAGAAACCATGTATCTGGAAACTTCTTTTAAGAGGAGCTAAGGAAAATCTTGGAATAGATAGATTTTGAATTGAGTGCAAGTCACTCATAAATTGCTTCCATTCCGTGTCAACTGATTGTGGGATTGCTGCGTCCCAATCTACCTTTTCCATCCACAACTGTTGTAGGATAATTTTAGCTCTAACTATAATCGGGCAGAGTAGACCAAGAGGATCGAAGAGTGATGACGCCATTGATAAGATATTTCGTTTTGTGAAGGAAGTGTATGACCTTGTAGGGTTGTATGAAAAACAGAAATTGTCGTTAAGTGAATCCCACTTTATCCCTAGAGTACTAGTAACATTCGATTCATTGATGTTAAGAACCTTTGTGTTTGAATTTGATAAAAATGACGAGTGGTTACTGTTCCATTTGGACAATTCGAATCCTGCTGAACTTAGAATGCATTCAACTTCATTCTTGATCTGCCTTAGCGTTTCGAGATCATCAGCTCCGGTTATCATATCATCTACATAGAAATTCGAACGAAGTACTTCAGCGCCAAGTTTGTACTGATGTTCAAATTTATCTCCTAGATATTGGAGACATCGAATGGCCATGAATGGCGCAGAAGTGGTCCCGTAGGTAACAGTGTTTAATTCGTACGTTTGGATAGATGTCTTTTCATTTTCCCTCCATAGGATATATTGGAATTTTCGATGTGTGGGATGTACCAGAACTTGCCGATACATTTTAACAATGTCAGCCGTAACTGCATATCTGTGCAATCTAAAGCGAAGTAAAATTGAAAATAAATCATCCTGAATGGTGGGACCTACCATTAAGATACCGTTTAAAGAAATGTTTGACGAAGTGCGACAAGAGCCATCAAATACCACTCTTAATTTGGTTGAACTACTATTTGGTCTTAACACACACTGGTGTGGTAGATAATAATGTGGTTGGCTCAGATCTGGATTTCTCACTAAGGACATATGGCCTAGGCTTTGATACTCGCGAAGAAATTCAACGTAGGATGACTTAAGGTAAGAATCTTTTGATAGCCTGCGTTCTAGTGAGAGGAAGCGACGAAAGGCTATGTCGTAAGAATCACCAAGAGACAAAGGGTCCTTTTTAAACGGCAGTTTCAACATTAAGCGTCCGTCCGATACTTCTTCTACTGATCCTTTAAAGTGATCCTCGCAATCCTTTTGTTCGTCGGTCCATTTCAATTTTTTACCCGTAACTGCCTCTAATTCCCAGAATTGTTCAACATATTGATGAAGATCATCATCGATGTAGCCACTGCAGCAGGTTCTTCGCTGAGCCTTTGTAATGGCTCTGTATTTTCCCGACACGATCCATCCGAGCCTAGTATTTTGTATTGACGGAAGTTCTGGTCCAAGCTTGATCTGTCCTACCCGGAGCAGATCGAAAAAGGCTTCTGCCCCCAACAACATATCTATAGGAGCAGATCTATTAAAATGTTCATCCGCAAGTTCTAGATTCTTTGGAACATTCCAATTGTGGATGTTGAGCGATGAGTCCGGTTGATATCCGGTAATCGAAGGTGCTACCAAAAATTCTAACGTTAGTTCAAATGACGAATATCGTGACCTTATAGTGGTTTGGGTTAGCGAGCTAATCTTTGTTTCCGATGTCCCGATACCTAAGATGTCTACATTTTTTCGTTGAGTTCGAAGCTCTAGATCTTTAGCGAATTTTTCCTTTATAAAATTCACCTGCGACCCCGAATCTAATAAAACTCGGCCTATATGAAAGCATCCTGAAGAATCCTTTACAAGCACAAGAGCTGTGGCTAGAATGACTTGTGCCTTTGTAGGCACCAACTCCTTTTCAAGTGCAGAGTTTACGGCCGCTGATGACGAATCCTCCTGTGAGTTTTCATTCGCTGCTGACTGGTTTTCATTGGCTGCCGACTGGTTTTGCCGATGGAGAAGCGTATGATGCGCTTTTTTGCAACTCCTGCATTTAAATGTTGACGAGCATCTGGCAACATTGTGTTCCTTCCGCAAGCAGTTGATACACAAACCTAGCTTTTTTGTGTTATTGAATCGATCCGAGACAGGTAACTGGATAAATTTAGAACAACCGGTGATCGTGTGTGAATTATCTTTGCAAAAGGAACAAGACTGTTGCACGGAAGTGAGTGACGTTTGTGGACTGTGTTCATAGGATGACGTTCGATATTTGTTTGTGGGTTTTTTGCTGGTATCGACTCGAGTTGTCTTACTCTCCCGAGCTTCTAAGTATTGGCAACGTCTACTCAAAACCTCAGAGCATTTTTCCCAAGACGGAAGAGTTTCATATTGCAATTGCTCATCCCACTTTGCTTGAGATTCTGAGTCCACTTTTGACATCGCGATGTGAATAATGATTGCGTTGCATATATCGGAAACTGAACCAATTGATTGCAACGAGTTGAATAGTGCAGACACGTTGTCGACGAGATTTCTCAGCTGCGTAGCCGAGGCCTTTTGGACCTTTGGTAGTTCAAACAGTTGAGATATATTTTCTAAGAAAATGAGGCAATCGTTATCATAGCGTTTTTTCAATCTGGCAAGGGCTTTTTCATAATTGTCTTCGGTTATTTGAAATGTTTTAACTGTACCGAGAGCCTGGTCAGTTAAACAGCTAAGTAGATGGTTGAATTTTTCAAGTTTTGAAAGCGTAGGATCACTATCCACACGTTTCATGAATATGTTTATAAAGTTTTTATACTCGGAGTACCTTCCCGTAAACCGAGGTAATTTAACGTAGGGCAAATGGCTCACAGCTTGAGGAATTGACATGGTGGTTTCTAATGTACTTCCACGTCTTTCTGTACCCATGAGCGATAATATTTTTGATTTGGTGGATACAAATAACTCCTCTAATTCACTGCGGCCAGTGTCCGATGGGGATACTTCTTCAATCAGGGTTTGATATGACAATCCCTGTCTGAAATACGACTCAATAATTCCCAAGCGGCATTCCAATTCAGTAACCGAAAGGGTTTTGGACTCAATCAATGTCTTAATCCGTGTTATGCTGCCCTTAGTTGCAGCGCGCGATGTTTTTAAAGAATCGAGAGTTTGAGGCGCCATCAGACCAAAGGAAATAATGAATCGCCGAAAATATTTTTAAAATGTATTTAAATGCTAATACTGCTAGCAGCACCAATGAGATATTAGTTCTATTGATGAACGTTTTAAATTGAATTCTAGTTATTAGGTGGTATATTCAACGACGAAATTCTATTGTTCTCAAAGTAAATGTTGTTAATTAATAGAATCTCGAATCTAATACACGAGTAGCTTCACGTCAGTATAATTCAATAGAGCGAACGTTGGTTAAGCAATCAGCAACAACAGCAACACCGCAGTTACAGCAACACCAGCAGTAACAGCAACAACAGCACGATGACTTTTATAATGACGTACCAAATAACAGCATCAGAAATAATCGCGGGAAATCAGGAATAATAGTTTTGTATGATCAAACTAGCAGCAATAACAACGATGGTGTATTAAGAAGAGCAGCGCTACCAGTTCCTAAATTGCATCTGGTGTTCGACGAAAATCTCTTATTACAATTTGTGGAACCTATTTTGAATTGCCGTAAAGCGAAGGCGAATATTTACAATACTTAATATGGCATACAATGAACGATTATGATAATGTTGAAGCGATCGAACGAAAGTGTGACAAGTGCATAAGCGACGATTGCCGAGAGCGTGTAAGTTTTGTGTGAGTGAAAGCTTTAGCACACAAATGGCGAAGATGGGTGTAATGAAAATGCAACACAACTAGATTGTGGATTTAATTTTGATATTGTGGATGCCAAGATCAACTCGATTTAATTAATTCGAATTTAATAATTTGGATTTAGATTGCATGTAGTTTCACAATTCCTATTATACGTATGTATGAGCGATTCAATTTAATTTTCATGCATAATAACGATATGTATTCTTATGTCGAATGTGCTTTTATGCATGCAGTTGATTCAGTTTAATTGACTAACGTTGAAAGCACGTTCGAATAAGAACAATTAGGACCACATACCTGGTACGGAAGACGAGCATACTTATCTCCCTTTTCCTTTAATCCTTCTTCTGGAATCTGGTTCTTTTTGCTATAGATGAAATGATGTTGGACTTCTGGTTCTCCTACTGTAAGACTGGAACTCCTTGCTCTGGCACTGCACTATCACAAAGCTAACCGTAGCCAATACCGTACCGAAACCGCTACCGTTCCCGTTACCTTTATTACCGAATGGTTTGCTACTTAGAATTATTAATTTTAAGTTTATGAGTCTTATAGCACACTTTTAGTTTATAGGTTCGTTTTATTTGGATTTTAAGTTTTTCTTTACAATAATCACTGTTTCTTTTTTAACAAAATTATCAGGAAATGTCCTGTCACGGTCGCCAAAATGTACAATCGGAGCCTTTTCCGACTGTTCCTCGGGAAAATTTACTTTTTGTTGTAGGAAAATTCCTTTGGAAGAAATGGACGCGAATACTAGCGAAAGCGAAAGACGAGTCCAACTCAGCAAAACGACGACGACGAAAGTTAAAGAAAAAAGCTTCTTTCTCCTAGAGAGTACAAAAAACGAGTGTCTTTATTCAGTTCTGGCTTTTAAAATGTAACTTAGCTTAGAACAATACTTGGTTTTTTAGTACAAAATAAAATACAAAAAATATGGCGAAACTTGGCTTATTGGCGCCAAATTCAAATTAATTTAAGTGTGGTGAATTCACAATTAACTTTATAATAATATGTGAGTAATAATTCAAACAATTCATGATTTTAACTATAATTTCAATGAAAACAAGATAAAGATTCATATGTAAATGAATGTTGATTGATGTTGTTGTAGTGTGTTCCAACACCATTAGTGCATGAAGTTAATTTGAAGTTTTTTTTTACATTTTGTCGTTTGTTTGCAGTAAAACACTCTTTTTAAAAAAAAAAAACAAAACGAAATCAGAACATTTTGTGTTTTTATGAGTAGATAGAGTGTGTCCGTTGAAACGGACTCTATGCAGAGAAAACATTGCAAGTTTACATTTAGATGACGTCCGTTTAAACGGACCATATGCACTAATGGGTTAAGGTTCGTGCTTCTAATGACATATACCATGTTTTTAGGGCGTTAATAGATCCCGGTGCAGAGGCTACTTTTATAACCGAAAATGTCACACAACTTCTTAATCTGAAGAAGCAAAAAATGTTGACCAATGTCACTGGTCTAGGACAAACGTCCACCGGCGCTTCTCACCATCAGGTTAGTCTCACCATTTACTCCCAAATAAATGCATCTTTCCATCTAGATGTTAGAGCATTTGTATTCACCCACTTAACATCTATGCTTCCAACCCATTCGCTTCCAATCGACAATTGGCCGTACCTATCGCAACTTTCATTAGCAGATCCATCATACAACGTTCCTGGGAAGATCGACCTTCTAATAGGCGCAGACGTCTATTCTTTGATAATTTTGGAAGGATTAGTTAGGAGTATAAGAGGATCGCCAGTAGCACAACAGACCGAATTAGGATGGATCTTAACAGGAAACACAAACACCACCTCACAACCCCACTCTCTAACAATCCAAAATCACCACAACTCCCTGGATGTTCAACTGAAACAATTCTGGGAACTAGAAGAAATCCTAGACGACAGGAAATTAACCGCAGAGGAAGAGAAATGTCAACTGCATTTCCAGCGAGCAACAAAACGACGAAAAGATGGCAGATATGAGGTTAGGCTACCGTTCAAAGAAAACATTAGGCCAGAGTTAGGTAATTCCAAACGTGCAGCAATGGCGAGATTTTTTCAAATAGAAAGACGATTTGCATTTAACACAAAATTACAAGAGTCCTATCGTAATTGCATAAACGAATATGCCACTTTAGGACATATGAAAGATATCTTCAAACGTAGAACTAGCGACTGGAGAGCACTATTTTTTACCACACCATGCGGTATTTAAAGAGTCAAGCACGACTACGAAACTGGCGTTATCTTTGACGCATCGTGCAAGACAACAAATTCAAAATCTTTAAATGACCACTTAATGATAGGGCCACGTCTACAGCCAGACATTATAGACTTAGTTGCGAAATGGAGGAAGTTTAGGGTAGCATTTTCTGCGGGCATCAGCATGATGTACAGGCAGATATGGATGGCACAAGAAGACACTCCATATCAATTGATTCTGTGGAGAAATACAATAGATGAGCCCATAAAAACTTACGCACTGAACACCGTCACGTTTGGTACGGCATCAGCACCATACTTAGCGGTTCGCACGTTGCACCAGCTTGCTGCAGACATCGCAAAAAGCCAACCACATGTAGCCCTGGTATTAACAGAAGGCTTTTATGCCGATGACTTAATATATGGGTCCGATGATGAAGAAAAGGCCATCATTTTACAAAAGGACGTCTTGGCCACATTAAGATCGGCTGGATTTCCATTACGTAAATGGGCGCGTAATTCGTCTAAAATTTTAGAACAAGTTCCTGAAAGTGAAAGCGAAATAAATTTGCCATTGAACTTCAACTCTACAGATACCATCAAAACACTAGGCATTCAATGGTACCCAGCAAACGACTACTTCAAAGTCAATATCATGTTACCTGAAGTGAAGAAATTTACCAAAAGATCCATCCTCGCAGACATAGCTCGGCTTTTTGACCCGCTTGGCTGGGTTGTTCCATGTGTCTTGAAGGCAAAGCTTATCCTTCAACAACTCTGGCGTGACGAATCCAGTTGGGACACGCCAGTCTCACAACAAATCGAAAACCATTGGGTGGACTTACGAAACGGCTTGACAAAATTACAGGAAATCTGAATTCCACGCTGGATCGGATATGAATATGGTGCCCAGGTGCAACTGCATGGATTCAGTGATGCATCTGAAAGAGCGTATGCAGCAGTCATATATGCACGCATTATGAAAGAAGGTCGGGAGAGCATACACCTGGTAACATCTAAAACTAGGGTAGCCCCAGTTAAACCGATTTATTTACCCAGGTTGGAGCTTTGCGCTGCTCTTCTTCTAGCTAAACTCTTAAATAGAATTTCCAGATCCATGCAGTTCGAGAATATTGAGATTGTGGCATGGTCCGATTCAATGATCACCTTATCATGGATAAAAGGAGATCCATCAACACGTACCACATTCGTAGCTAATCGTGTTACTGAGATCCAAAATCTAACCAGAGCAATTAAGTGGCGACACGTTAGGACGAAGGAGAATCCAGCAGATATTGGATCAAGAGGATCATCACCAGAAGATCTCATAACTAACGAAATATGGTGGCATAGACCCAAGTTTCTTCAAAACTTTTCAATAAGTGAGCATGCAGACAACGTTCTTATAGATACAGATTTAGAAACTAGAAAAGGAAGTAAAAATAATGTAAATAAAATATCTTTCTATAACTCTACATTAAAAAATATACATGTTAATTTTGCTCACCTTGTCTCTCACTTCATCGTTATCAACAATGCCTTCTTTCAAGAATTTTCAACCCTGAGGCGTCTTGTTCGCGTCGTAGCTTTGTGGCGAAGATACTTTAGGAATCTGCAATCCAAGCCCAAAATGCCTCTGGATACTTTTCCAATTACAGCTGACGAGCTAAATTCGTCTAGATATCAGCTCATTAGAATTGTCCAGGGCGATCTGTTTTTTGATGAAATTAAGGCTCTCAGCGAAGAGAAGCCCATTTCTAAGAGGAGTTCGATTCTCAATTTGAATCCGTTTTTAGATTCTGATGGGGTATTACGAGTAGGAGGCCGTATAACCAACGCACCACTACCATTCGATCAGCGACACCCTATAATTCTTAAAGAATCGCATCACTTTTCGAAACCGATTGTAAATGATGCACACCTAGATACTCTACATGGCGGTCAGCAGATGATGATGGCCGAAATAAGAAGAACATATTGGATAACAAATCTCAAAAGAATGGTTAAAGCCGCAATACACAAATGTGTACGATGCCACCGCTACAACGCGAAGATGCAAGTGCAGCTAATGGGTAGCCTTCCACCACAACGGGTCACCATATCTAGACCATTTACGGACACTGGCGTCGACTACGCCGGACCAGTCGAAGTGAAAATGTGGAAACGCAGATGCAACAAAACCTCAAAGGGGTACATAGCGGTGTTTGTCTGCCTATCTACAAAGGCTGTCCACATCGAGCTAGTCAGCGATCTCACCGCAGCAGCATTCATTGCAGCGTACAGAAGATTTATTTCCAGGCGAGGATTTTGCGCAAACATCTTCAGTGACTGTGGCACGAATTTTAAGGGTGCAAACAACGAATTGAGGAAGGACAGCAGATTCATCTCAGCTGAATGATCAGCGGAAGTCGCTAAGAGCCTTGCGTCTCAAAACACAACATGGCATTTCAATCCTCCATCAACACCACATTTTGGAGGGCTTTGGGAGGCAGGGGTCAAATCGATCAAGCACCACCTAAAAAGAACCATCGGCTCTGCCAGGCTAACTTTCGAGGAATATGCGACACTTCTCGCACAGATAGAAGCTTGTCTAAATTCAAGACCCCTATGCCCCATGACCTCCGATCCTGACGATCTATCCGTGTTGACCCCCGGCCACTTCCTTATCGGTGCTCCACTTCGTGCTCTTCCTGACAGGAATGTCCAGGAAAGAAAGCTCAACAGCCTTGATAGATGGAGATATCTGCAACGCCTCACCCAGGAGTTTTGGTCACAATGGAGTACGACATACCTCCACATCCTCCAACAGCGACCAAAATGGCTTCAACAACAGCCCAACATCGAGGTAGGAGACATTATCTTGGTCAAGGAAGACAACCATCCACCATCGTTATGGTTACTTGCCCGCGTGCAAGAAATACACGTCGGTTCAGATGGTCTGGCGCGCGTGGTGACCATAAGGACGAGCACGTCGACGCTAAAACGTCCGATCGCGAAACTATCCCCCTTGCCGGTTTCAAACCCGTCGAACGATCTATCCGAGCCCATCGCGTAAAAATATACATACGTAATATAAAATATGAATTCAATGAACTATCTAACAAAAAAAAAAACAATAACAAAATAAATATGTGAACTCTATAGGGTCCTTGAATGAACCCAACAACTAATAAATAAGAAACTCACACAGAATAGCAACCATCGGAAGACGTGATGAAATCCCTTAATGCATCTCAATTTCTTTGATGACACCCTAGCGACTTGCAGCTAAATATTAATCACTTATATATTATACTTTGTTTTGTCATTACATGAATGAGCCAAATTCACAAGATCTTCAAGGGCGCCGATACCCGAAAATGACAATTAGATGACAACACAATCATGTGCATACACAGAGCAACCCACTTTAGCACTAAACCATCACCACGATGTCCGAGGCGGGGAGCATGTTGGTTCCCAACAACAATTGCCACAGCATCTTCATCGATGGCCAGGTGTTCCGTCCATTGGGGCTAACAATCGTTAGTACGATTATTGGACAACATAACAACAATAGCTAGTCCCAGGAAACAAAAACACAATATGATTTAAACATCACTAAACACCGAAGAATTACGAAAAACACCAAGAACAAATTCGCGGCACTGCACATGCACAGCATCGAGGAGTGACAGTTGAAATGTCAACGAACTGACAAACAAGTACATAGACAAATATCTATATTCGTCCTTGTCTAGTGCCTAGTCTTATATGGGGGCATTAATCATACCATCATATCGAAATGTATCATTGTAATTAAACTCTCTTTTTAACATGTATGAAAGTCAATTGTATTATGTCAAACACAGTGTCATTTTATTTGTATTGAAATGTAACTAGCTTATGTATCTTGAGGTCAACGACCGATGTACTTATGTAAATCTTAGCAGCTGGCCTAACCGAGGTTGCCTCTTAAGTAAATTTGAGTTTCTAAGACACTTCTTATCGAGCATCTGTTAGCGAATTACCAAGTGAATTAAAGAAGAATTATTATAACGTTTTTTAAATCGAATATTGGTTTTATTTAGTTTGGTATTTCAGTAATATTAACATTAATTATTTTGGATACATCGGGTCCAAACAAGAGTAGATCCATTGAACTAGTTTTGGTTTCAAACCCCACGTTTTGCCGAAAGCTCTTCGGCAAATCCAGAAAGCTCTTTTGGCTTTGTTAATTCTATTTTCTAGATTCTTTCTCCAAAGTAGCTTTTTGTCGAGTATGAGTATAAGTAGTTTACGTGGTCCTTTAGGTCTAGCTGTGCTCCCCCTATGGACGGGGCCTTGAAACCTGGAAATTTAGGTCTTTTAGAGAACAGGACCATGTTGGTTTTTTCTGGGTTTACTCCTAGTCCGTTGCTGTCTGCCCAAGATTTGGTTAACTGCAGAGCGGTTTGCATGAGTTCCCCCAATGTGCTTAAGTGTTTGCCTCTCGTGAGCAAAGCGAGGTCATCTGCGTATGCTGTACATTTGAAACCATTTGTTGCGAGGATTTTTAAGAGTTCGTCTAAGACCAGTACCCATAGGAGAGGGGATAAAATCTCCCCCTGGGGGGTCCCGTTCCGGACGTTCCCTTTCCTGCTTTCGGAGCCGAGATCGGCAAAAATGGTTCGGTTTGAGAGCATGTATTCAGTGAAGTTATTTATCGTTTTCCGTTTATTGTACTTAGAGAGAGCTTTCATGAGCCCTGAGTCTTAATGTTATTGAAAGCGCCCTCTATGTCTAGGAAAACGCCGAGTACGGACTCCTTATACGTAAAGGAATCTTCGATAGTGCTGACTATATCGTGAAGGGCTGTTTCTACGGATTTTCCCTTCATGTATGCGTGCTGGTTACTTTTTCGTATAGATAAAGGTAGGTTTGCTCTGATCTTCTCATCGCAAATTCTTTCCAAGGTTTTAAGCAAGAAGGACGTGATACTGAAGGGTCTGTATCCACTCGCTGAGCTTAGATCTTTTCCTGGTTTAGGTATAAAAACAACCCTTACTTCCTGCCATAACTTAGGGTTATAGCCTAGGGCCAAGCAGGCTCTGAAAATTGTTACCAAGTGCGGCACCAATACTGAAAGACCTTTTTGGAGGAAGATGGGCTGTATATTGTCCTTTCCAGGATCTTTGAAGGGTTTAAACGGATTTATGGCCCACCTGATCTTATCTTTGTCTATGATTTCGCTAAATACGTCCCTGAGTTCCCTAACTGTCCCTGGTACAGCTAACCCTAACCGAGCAGGTCCAGCGGGGGCCTGAAGGCAACCTGGGAAATGTTTATCCAACAGCAGTTCAAGTGATTCCCCCGAGGTTGCCGCCCCACCATTTGCTCGTAAAAGCTGTGGTTGGGCATGCTCCCTAGAGAGAAATTTCTTGAGCCTCGCTGTTTTACTAGTGCTGTCGATGTCGCTACAGAAAAGTTTTCATGAGTTTCTACTTGCGGCCCTGGTTAATTTTTTAAAACTACGCCTGTTGTCTCTATAAATTTCCCAGTCCGTTCCTAGTTTATTGCTCATAAAGGTATTAAAAGATTTCCTAACCTCCTTCCTTTTTTCCTCTAAGTCACTCATCCACCATCTATTTTTGCTTTTGGCCGCACAGGCTCTAAGTGGACAGGCTAGTTCAAAGGATTCAGTTATTGTGGATTGAATACGAAGGACTTCCCTGTCAAGGTCCTCGTCGTCCTGAATGTATTCAGGCCGCGGATTTCCTAATTTGTCTGTTAAGGTTGAGACGAAGAGGTCCCAGTTAGTGCTCCTCGGGTTTCTGACTAGGGTTCTAGTCTTTCGCCCTGTGGCAAGATCTATACAAATCCATCTATGGTCAGACATGTAGGTCTCGTTTGAGACCCTCCAGTTTGAGATCAGATGAGTGACGTTTGGGGTAGCGAAGGTTATGTCTAAAACTTCCCTTCTGATCTTGTTAATAAAAGTTGGGGTACAACCTACGTTGAAAGTTACGAGATTTTCAATGTTTAAGAAATCAAAAAGAGACTCACCCCTTGGGTTTGTGTTGGTACTGCCCCAGGCAATGTGGTGTGCGTTAGCGTCCGCTCCCACAATGTTCCCCTCTCCTGATATTTTGGCTTCGTTAAGCAGGTTTCTCAGCTCTTCACTTGGTGGTGGAGTTAGTGAGTCATAGGGAAGGTAACAGGACGCTAGCAAGATAGTTTTGCCTGCCCCGCTCCCTTCCTTATACTCCAGTCTTATGACCGTGAGGTCTCCCGTACTCATCTGTGGGATAGAGAAGACGTTTAGAGATTTGTTTGCTACAATACAGGTTCGACACTTACCGGTTGCGTTGGTAAATATTTTGAAGTTATTACCCCATCATTTGACCCTGTTTTTGACGATCCAGGGCTCTTGGATAAGGGCTATGTCGGCACCTCCTTTTGTCAGGAAGTCACAGAGGACGGCTGTGGCCACCCTACTGTGTTGGAGGTTTGCTTGTAGCAGTTTCATCAGTAGTTCTCTTATTGGGGTGGGGTTGGAAGCCCAGAGTAGTGTAGGATTCTAACCGCACCGAAAACTCCTCCTTAATCATGATCAATCAAAGAAAGATCGACAAATGATTTTAGTTTCAATGTTCAGTTGGGTTTGAGAAGGTATTTTAATTTAAATACTGATTCTCATAATTGTCAGGTAACAAGTTCGTGAGGTTTAATTCTACTTAATCTACGAATATTATATCGTACATTTAAGACGTCTTCTATCTCCGGATTAATATGCATCTGCAGACGCACGTTGTGACGGATTGCGTTCTTTTTAATTACTTCCGTCACGTGATCAATCTGCAAATCACGATGCAAGTCATTATTTCTAATATACCATGGGGCGTTTACTATTCCCCGAAGGACTTTGTTTTAAAATGTTTTTATAGCTAGTAAATTTGTTTTCTTTGTGCAATCCCATAGTTGGCTACCATAATGTCCAAACAGGTTTTAAAATCTGATTATATATTAAGATTTTATTCTCAATTGACACTTCTGTATTATATCCTAAAAACCAATAGAGTTTTCTATATCTAATATTTAGCTCTTCTACTTTCTTTTCCACATGTTCCTTCCATTTCAGTTTAGCATCCAGATTGATACCCAGATACTTAGCTGTGTTAGAATAAGGAACTACTTGATTATTAATAACCACAGGAAGATTCGTTATTTTTTTATTAGTAAAATTAATATGGGTGAACTTTGACTCATTAAGTTTAATTCGTCAACGTTTCGTCCAATCACATATCTCGTTAACTGAATTTTGTAACTTTTCAGTTGCTTTAGCTACGCAGCTATCAGTTGATAGAAGAGCAGTGTCGTCTGCAAATGTGGCTATCGTCGTGTCATTCGCATGTGGTATATCCCTAGTATATAATAAATATAAAGTGGGCCCTAGGACACTTCCCTGTGGAACACCTGCTTGTATTTGTGTAAGATCAGAATACGCAGAACCGTAGCGTACTCTAAAGAATCTATTTGCTATATAAGATTTCAGTATCTCATAGTATTGTCTAGGTAAGTCCCTATGAAGCTTATACTCTAAACCCTTATGCCAAACTTTATCGAAAGGCTGAGCAACGTCTAGGAATAATGTAGAACAAACTTGTTTTTCTTCTAGTGCTCTTTCTATAACATTAGTTATACGATGCACTTGGTCTATGGTTGAATGTTTATTCCTAAACCCGAACTGATGGGTGGGAATAAGCCTTCTTTGCTCTATGATTTTGTCTAGTCTTTTAAGAAGCAGTTTCTCGAAAAGTTTTGATAATACCGGTAAAAGCGATATTGGTCTATATGAGCTAACTTCTGATAGAGGTTTAACTTGTTTAGGTATAACAATAATTTCTGCTATCTTCCAGTGAAGTGGGACATATCTCAGTCTGAAACAAGCATTTATTATGAGCTTGAGTTTTAATAGCGCTTTGAAGGGTAGCTCTTTAAGGATTTGGGCAGTTATAAGATCATAACCTGACGATTTTCTATTGGATAATTTATGGATGCATGTACTGATCTCTGTTAACGAAACATAAGCAATTACGTCTTCATCTACTCTATCAGAGAAATCAAGACATTCGTTTGCTATGCGAGGTGGAAAAGGCTTAAAAACATTTGAGAGGTGTTCCGAAAAAAGTTTGACCTTTTCTTTTGGGTCGCCGATCCATTTCCCATCAGATGTTTTTAACGGGGAATCTTGCGCTTGAGGTCTCTTTAAATGTTTGGCAGCCTTCCAAAGGGAGTAGTCTGTGACTTTGTCAGCAGTTAGGTTACAGAGGTATTTATTGAGAGATCTAATTTTAAATTCACCAATACTTTTTTTAAGCTTGTTATTTAGTCTATTAAATATAGTTTTGTCGCCGGGATATCGTGTCATTTGCCATTTCCTACGAGCTCTTCTCTTTTCTAATATAAGTTCCCTAATTTCTATAGGATACCTTACCACTGTTTGTTTTTTTGGCGATAGGTCGGTGTACTATCTTCTGCTGCCTGTTGTATATCGGCAATTAATTGCTCCACTTCAATGTCAATATGGTTCGTTGTAACCAATGGAGATCTAAGATTAATAAATCCTTGGAGTAGTTCTTTAAATTTACACCAGTTCGTTCTTTTGTTGGTAAGTCTTGCGTTTATTATTTGTTCTATTGACATCCCGTTGAACGTTAGGATTACGGGTGTATGATCTGACGACAAATCATCACTGGTTTCAATTTTTACGTCTTTTCTATTGATTCCCTTGGTTATAAAGAAGTCAAAAAGATGTGGTATTTTCGCTGGGTCAGAGGGCCAATATGTGGGCGAACCACTCGAAATAAAGTCGCTGTTGTTGCCCAAACTTAAATATTAAAAATATATTATTGCCTTAAAGTTTCTTCATGTAATTTCTCAAACTTAAATATTAAAAATGTATCATCGCCTTAAGGTTCCTCCTGACGACACTGGCAGGCGGCCGTCCAGGGAACTAAAATCCGATGCCATTCTAGAAAGAACTTATCTTCGTTTTGGTACAATCCGACGACGCCATTTTGAAGCTGCAGTCATCCATGGGTCGCACAATTTTTTAATTTCTTTAACCGTCCGCCATTACAAAGAAATCCATTTTTAAACTTTTATGCCGCCAAGAGTTACAAAGAACTCTAATAAAATGACAACGCCCGAAGAGTCGATAGATTCCGATGACGGAGACGCCACTATAAGACTGCTGGGTTCAACAGCTGCCGACCTACATAAGCAAATATTCCAACTAAAATTATGCTTGGAAAAAGCTCAGCAAGACAATGATGTACTCCAGCAACAACTGGGAATAAAAGAAGCTGCCGCCGTTCCCACCGCAGCGATTGACACCATCGCGCCATCGCAGTGCAAAGAAGCTGCCGCCGTACCCATCACAGCGCTAAACACCAACTCGCCACCGCAGTGCAGCATCGAAGTCCCTCATCAAACCATCCCAACAACCAGCGCTGCCGAATATATGTCAGGTATGTACCGCCACCTTATCTCACCAAATAAATATATGCCTATTAGTAAGAATGTGCCATTACCACCCGAGCCAAAATATACAACACCCATTAACCATCCACTCCCAATGCCATCGTACACCCACACAATGAACACAATGCCCACGTTTCCAACGCCGTCGTGCTCAATGCCAACCTGCTCAAATAATCCGTACACAATGCCGTCGAACACAACTCAAATAAATAATACGTCATCGCAACCAATGCCTGCGACCTCTTTCCAAGTAAATTATCCTGCGCCGCCGTTTTCAACTCGTACTCATAGCCGCCGGATCAAATGTCAACGGCTCAAATGTACCGCCCTATCCATAAACTGCAAGACCTGCCAGAATTCTCTGGTCAACCAGAACAATGGCCAATGTTCTCTGTTTCTTATAGGGAAACGACACTAGCTTACGGGTATACGGATTTAGAAAACCTAACACGTCTCCAAAAAGCATTAAAGGGTGCGGCCAAACAAAAGGTAGAAAGTCTACTCATACATTCGAGTAGTGTTAATGCCATAATATGTGAATTAGAATATAGTTTCGGTCGACCAGATGTCTTGATAAGAAGCCAAATGTCTAAAGCGAAGTCTTTCCCGAACATAAGCGAGAGCGGAATCACAGACATAATAAATTTCAGTACAACTGTTTCCAAACTTACAGTTTTTTTGGAAAGCTCCAATGCATTGCCGCATTTATATGACCGGTCGCTTCTCGACGAACTAGTTTTTAAACTACCACTTAGTAGGCGAGAAGAATGGGCTAAACATACGTTTTCTATTGCGTCATATCCGTCCGTACGTGAGTTTAGCAATTGGCTTAAGCAAATTGCTGCTTACATATCAATCGCTACAGAAATAAAGCCGGCCACAATAGAAAAGAAAACCAAACAGGTCAACGCCATATGCCCGGTAGACACCAGGGATAATAAGAACATGATTGTGTGTGTGGTCTGCCAACAAAACCACAAACTATATCAGTGTTCAAAATTTAAAGAAGCTACTCTTCCTGAAAGATGGAATTTAGTAAAAAACCACCGCGTTTCCTTCTGTTGTCTACGGGCTGGCCATAGTGTGGCGAAATGTTCCTTTCGTAGAGAGTGTGGGATAGGGATTGAATCATGCCGTAAATGCCACAACCGTCTTCTCCACGATAAAATGAAAAACACGAACCAAAGACCTCAAAAAATAAATTCCTATGCTACTAGTGCCCCGGTAGCAACAGCTGTTAGTGCCATTTCACCACCTTCTGAAACGCCTATAAGCACGGTTTTTATTAAAGACAACGAAAAGAAAACACTCTTTAAATTCATTCCGGTATGCTTGAGTGGTCCAAAAGGGACATGTAACATCATGGCCTTCATTGATGATGGTGCTAAGATCTCGTTAATAGAGGAAAGGGTCGCAAGCTCGATTGGGATTAAAGGTCAGTCCGACTTGCTGTCGCTGAGATGGATTGGCGACCAGACTACCAGCGAAATATCTCAACACGTTGACCTGGAAATATCCGGAGTGTATGGCAATGCTTTTAACCACCACATGAAGAATGTTCGAACGACAAAGAAATTGCTTTTGCCTGCCCAGACTCTTAGCATGAAACAATTTCAAGAAGACTATGAAAAGCTGAAAGGTATTCCAGTCTCGGACTACTCCAACGCTATGCCTCAAATGCTCATCGGCATACCACATACAAACCTTATGAGACCACTTAAGGTAGTCAATTTCGCAGAAGGGTTCTCAGTTCACAAGACCAAACTCGGGTGGACACTTTTCGGCTCCGACGAAGAAAGTGCCGCAGATGCAATTGTGAGTTTCATTGGAATAAACGAAAATGCACTGATGGACATATAGAAACAGGTTGCAGACTATTTCGATCTTGAAAAACTTTCCAAACCAATAAAAACCATTATTTCCGAAGCTGATAAGAGAGCCGAAAAAATTCTAAAAGAAACGACAAGAAAGATTAATGGCCAGTATGAGACCGGACTTCTTTGGAAGGATAATTATTCAAAATTACACCACCACAGTTACAACATGGCTTTGAAACGATTGGAAACGACTGAAAAGAAAATGGAAAGGGATCCAAATTTAGCCGAGTGGTATCAAACCAAAATAAAAGAATATGTATCCAAAAATTATGCCAGAAAATTAACACAGAAAGAAGTTTTGGTTTTAAGTCCACGTTTATGGTATCATCCACATTTTTCGATATGTAACGTTAACAAAGGAAATAAACTTCGATTGGTTTTTGACGCGGCCGCATCCGTAAATGGAACATCGCTCAATTCGATGTTAATGAAGGGTCCAGAAGTTTATCAGCCAAAGCCACTTCTCTCAATATTATTGAGATTTCGACAAAAAAATATCGGGGTGTGTGCCGACATACGAGAAATGTTCCACCGCATTAACATACGGCACGAAGACCAGGATGCACAAAGATTTTTATGGAGAGACGCAGATCAGCAAAGGCCACCGGATGTATACGTGATGAATGCAATGATTTTCGGCTCAACCAGTTCTCCATGCTCGGCACAATTTGTAAAAAATCTAAACGCAAATAAATATAAAACTTTGTATCCACAGGCTGTCAACGCAATTATTGAATGTCATTAGGTCTGTTCCTTTACTTTCTGCTCCAAAAATAGTAAATTATTGAATTTCAAGGAGTGGGGGTAAAATTCTCTCAGAGTAAGTCAAAATCACCAAAAAGTAAAGGAACGCGATTAACCACAAAAGCTGCTACAAACGAAATGTCATAAACATATGTGAAGCAAAAGTAACCAGAGTGTTGTTGTATGATTTTGGATTTTACAGAAAAGTCCACCCCTGATGATTTCCCAGAACCAATACAGTATGCAATATATTGCGAAATGCAAATTTCAACATTCAGAACGTTGAACTTTCATCTATGTTCCTTTTCTCTCCATTTTTTTACTTTTTGAATTAAAATAAAAAAAATGCAAATAATTCAAACAAGTGAAACAGCTGACTTTGACAGATAGTTCAATTTCTACTGGATGAAATTTGTCCAGTAAGAAATAGTAAGATTTTTTAGTGAGAGGAAATTTTTACTCTCTCGTTGCCTCTCTCTTTTACTACTTTTTTGTGTAAAGGAACTCGATTTATCTAAAACCAGTAAGAATCAGTAAGAATCAGTAACAATTTTCAAGTAAAGGAACAGACCTATTATGTCGATGACTACGTTGATTGTTTTAGTTCTGTATCCGAAGCGATTTCAATTTCAAAACAAGTGACTGAAATTCATAGTAAAGGTGGGTTTGAAGGAGGGGATTCGTTTCCAACTCATCTGAATTCGTGAAAACAATGAACAAGGTTTCTATAGCAACGCCGTTGAATCTAAAAAATATTTGTCAAAGTAAAACATCAACCGAAAAGATTCTGGGAATGTACTGGGATTCCAGTACAGATGAATTTCGCTTTATTTTGAAATTTGGAAAAATGCCAAAGAGCATATTGGAAGGGAGAGCGATACCAACGAAAAGTCAAGTACTTAGTATTACTATGTCGATATTTGATCCTTTAGGATTTTTGGCCAATATAGTTATTAAATCAAAACTTTTATTACAAGAGCTGTGGAGAGTCAATGTCGATTGGAATGAACCAATTCCAGAAAATATTTATCAAAAATGGTTCGAGTGGTATAAAGAGTTAGACGAAGTTAAGCAGTTTAAAGTTCCCCGATGTTACAACTCGCTTATAATGAATTCAGATGTGGATGTTCAACTGCATATATTTGTGGACGCCAGCGAAGTCGCCTATTCCGCTGTTGGGTATTGGCGAATAAATTGCCGGACCCAAGTCGACGTGGTATTTGTTCTGGGTAAAACAAGATGCAGTCCTATGAAGGCCCTTTCTATACCGAGGCTAGAACTCCAAGCAGCCGTTCTGGGTGTTCGCGTAAAAAATACGATTTTGAGTGGCCATAATATCCAGCCAAGCCAAGTTACGTTTTGGTCGGACTCGAAAACAGTGATCCACTGGATAAGATCCGACAGTCGTACATACAAGCAGTTCGTCGCTCATCGAATATCCGAAATATTGGAGGACTCGGAAGAAAAGGACTGGAGGTGGGTACCAGGTATTTTAAATCCAGCAGATGATGCTACTAGAGCCAACCTAAAAGCATCTATTCATTCCACGTGGATAAAAGGACCATTGTTCCTTAAGTACGTAGAGGAGGAATGGCCAGAACAACCAAACGATATTGTCTTGAGTGATAAAATTTCTGAAAGACGATCTAAGTTCGTGTCTACAATCTCTAATGAACAGACAGTTATTCCATTTGAACGATATTCGTGTTATTACAAACTACAGCGAGTAATGTGTTGGGTCCGACTCGGAATCAATCGGTTCAAAAATCTCATTATGAAAACAGATAAAGCCGAATTGAAACCAGCGAATGCGCCACTGTCATCACAAGAAATAAACGCCGTCGAAAAACTTATTTGTAGAGTGGTACAGGAGGAGATGTTTCCAAATGAGATGCGCGCGCCCTTTTATCGATGAAGCCAGTCCCAAAAAGTAGTTCGATATTTAAACTGACGGCATTAGACATTAGACGAACATAACGTTATATGACAACGCGACGTATTTATCACTTGATACCAGAAGGCCTATTATACTGCCTAAGTCTCACATCATTTCAAAAATTATAATTCAACATTACCACCGAATGTTTTGCCATCAAAATCAATAAGCGATAGTATGCGCAATACGAACAAAGTTTTGGATTCCTAACCTTCGTCGAATGGTTAGAACAGCAAAGTCAAAGTGTCAACTGTGTAAAAATTTATCCGCTGTTCCCGAACCGCCACAAATGGGACAACTACCTGCTGACCGCCTCACAGCATATGTTCGGCCATTCTCATATACTGGTATGGACTATTTCGGCCCAATTCAAATCACCATAGGACGTCGACAAGAAAAAAGATGGGTCGCACTGTTTACTTGTTTGTCCATACGTGCGATACATTTAGAGTTGGCGAAGGACTTATCGACTGATTCAGTAATCCTGTGTTTGCTCAATTTCGTGAACCGCCGAGGCGTTCCAGTTTATTTGCGAAGTGACTGCGGCACCAACTTTATCGGGGCAAGCAAGAAGGAGTGGATTTTAACTGAGAAAGGACTCCAGGACGAATGTGCGCGACGTGGCATTAAGTGGATCTTCAATACACCTGGGAATCCATCAGCGGGAGGTGTATGGGAAAGAATGGTGCGATGTGTTAAAAATGTTTTGTCGTTCACCTTGAAGGAGAAGGCCCCACAAATAGAAGCGCTCCAGAGTCTGCTCATTGAAGCTGAAAATTTGGTAAATTCACGACCCCTCACTCATTTGCCAATAGAAAGTGATACAGCTGAGCCGCTTACTCCAAATCATTTTTTGTTGGGGTGTCCCAATTATTTTCAAACGCCTCGGGTTGGTAGTGGTACAAATATTCGAAAGCAATGGCATATATTACGGCAGTTGAAACAGACTTTCTGGAAGAGATGGGTGTTAGAGTACCTTCCCACTCTTGTGCGTCGAACAAAATGGTATAAGCAAACCAAGCCGTTGGTGGTGGGGAATGTTGTTGTTGTCTGCGATGAGAACGAGAGTCGAGGTGAATGGAAACGTGGTAGAATCATCAAAGTGTTTCCGGCGCCAGACAGCCAGGTCCGATCAGCACTAGTGAAGACACCAACCGGCACTCTACGAAGACCAGTTTCGAAACTAGCCAAGCTGGATATAGTTTGTGAATCTTCCTGAGCGATTCACGGGGGGTGGGATGTTGCTGCCCAAACTTAAATATTAAAAATATATTATTGCCTTAAAGTTTCTTCATGTAATTTCTCAAACTTAAATATTCAAAATGTATCATCGCCTTAAGGTTCCTCCTGACGACACTGGCAGGCGGCCGTCCAGGGAACTAAAATCCGATGCCATTCTAGAAAGAACGCCATTTTGTTTTTTGGAAACCATTTTGTTTTACTGTGAACAAACGCAAAGAAATTTTAATCCGTGAACGACTGCCCTGCCAGCTGCCATCAGGAAGAACGAAGTAAGTTTTGCTTTTAAGCGTTTTCTTTAAATAATATAATATGTACAATTAAATGAATGATAAAATCTTAGATTAAAAACGTCGATACCAAGAAAAAACTGGTTGTTTTGAAATTATCTTCGTTTTGGTACAATCCGACGACGCCATTTTGAAGCTGCAGTCGTCCATGGGTCGCACAGTCGCAGTTGAGACTTCGCCCTGTTTTGTTAAGCTTTCTGCCCTTTGTCGTTATTAATTTTGACCCCCAGTAGGTGTGTTTTGCATTGAAGTCACCACCAACGATAAAGTTACTGCCTAGAGTTTGAAAAAGGTCATTAAGATCTTCCTCAGTAGGTTTTTCGTCAAAAGGTTTATTATAGCTACTTGCATGGATTGTTTTGCTATTTTGGGCAATTCATAAGGTTCCAACACACTTTTTACAATTACAGCACTGCCTCCCCTGGCACTGTCAGCTGGATGGGCAGAGTGGTAACAGAGGTACCCAGGAATTCTAATCTTTGTTCCCTGTTTGAAGTGGGTTTCAGAAATCAGGCAAACATCAATGTCTTCATTATCTAGAAATATCTGAAATTCAGAGATATGTTGGAGTAAACCGTTTCCATTCCAGGTTGCGACTTTTATATTTTTAATCATTATTATTTTGTGGTTTTTTTCCTGAGGAAACTTCTTTACTTAGGAACTCTATTATTTTGTCTTGTTTATCCAATCTTTGAATAATAGTAAAAAGCATTTCCTTGACTGATATTTATTCTTCTTTACGTGTATTTTTCACAATTTGTGAATACGATTTGTTATTCACAATTGGCGTGTTTGTTTTAGAAGCAATTGAAATTTTGTCTACTTTATTGTTTTCGATATTTGCCTGTTGCTTGTTTTTATTTTTGGGTGGCTTTTGTTGGTGGTTGCTAACAACTCTGTTTTTCCTCTCTTGGTATTGTATTGCAACCGGAAAACCTCTGTAACTAGCTGGGTGATTTCCATGACAGTTAATACATTTCGCTTTGTCATCTTTCTTTAGCGGACAGTCATTTGTTGGATGTTTTCCTTCACATTTAACGCATGCAAAATCTCTTTTGCAGTAGCTTTGCGTATGCCCGAAGGCTTGGCATCGTTTGCATTGAGGTATTGAGTTGGGCCTTTTACGAAGTGGCTCGATCTTAACAACAATACCCATTATTGATTTTATACCGCAAACCTTTTCGGGATCTTCTTGATTATGGAAGGAGAGCATGAAAATAGGTAGTTTTCTACTTTTTGTCGTTGGCTCCCCATCAATGCCTTCTATTCTTTCTTTTTTAATTAGGTTTTTGGCTTCCAAAATTTGGAATTTTTTGTTCGTTAAGTCTTCGACAATATCATGTTCATCACATGAAAAGTGAAGACCTCTGGCTACTACTTTAAATTGTCTAGTAGCTTTATTTTCGTATGAGTGTCATTGCAAGTTCATTTTCGTTAGTTCGTCAGTAATTTCTCTATAAGAGTCACTGTCGTCAACATTTAATTTCCAATAATTGTTGCTATATGATGTGAACTTGCATGTTTTCTTCGATTTTTGTCCAATTATTCTCTTTAACTCACCAAATCTGTCTACTCCAGAGATCATAATTGGTGGTGGTAATAGCTGTCTTTTCGAGACTGTGGTTATCTTTTCAAGCCTTTTATCATCCACTTGTAAGTTTGCGTGTTTTGCCGTAGCCACACTATTAAGGTTTCTTGAAGATGTTTCAGGACTTTCTTCTGCCTTGCGTTTTTTCGTTGGCCTTTTGCTCTTCTTCTGCAGATGACCTTCTGTTTCTTCTGCCTGCTCTTCTTCATCTGTGAGGTGTTCTTTTTCCCCATCTTGCTGGATTGGTTGGACTGGTTGGACTGGGTATTTATTGGTACAGTCCAACAGAGAAACTTTTGTCTCTAAAGCTTTTATCTGGTTTTGCAGACTTAAAACAATTTCTTCCAGATTTTTCCTTGCTTTAAGTTCGGCTTGCCATTCGTTATAATAGCTGTTTGTTTTTACTTTCGCTTGTGAATCTGTTTTATGTTCACTTTCAACTACACTGGTTTCAATTTCAGATTTTTCTTTATGCATTTTTAGAATACTTGCAATAATAGCGCTATCTCTTACCTAACGTTTTTTGGCGCAATTGTTTTTGTTTTTGGTGGAGTTCTCGGCGTGAGTGAACTCCTTCTGGAACTGTGTTGAACAAGCAATAAATGGTCCCCCCAGAATCAATGGGACCGACCTCCGAGGAGAGTGGATTTTCCAGTTTACCTGGTCTGCCACCTGGGGTATTTATATCTGGGGCCGAATTACCGCATCCGTTAACGAGTTACTCGTTATCGAAATATGACGATTTGGGATTACCGCTCTCGATATCGAGCACTCGGTATCGAAATTTGGGATGACAGCATACGTTAACGAGTGACATTTTATTCGAAAGCAATCTGGCTATCGAGTTCGAACAAAAAAAAAATATGTGAGTATTTTAGAATTGATTTTTTGTGGTTTTTTGAATAAACTAATATGTAATTATTTAATAAGGGCCAATCTCAACAAAATCAACACAATCCAAAAAAATTGTCTGGCTTAATTTATTATAAGCATTGCGGTAAAAAAAATGTTTGCATGATTTTTGTTTAAATTGGTTTATTTTAAGATATTCTGCATAAAAATGATTGCGAGGAAACTTGTTTTTCTATTGTTTATTTTTTTTAAGTTTTTGATTTTCTCTACAAAAATGCATGCAATTTCATTTAAAACTGCTGAAATGGGCGCTATTTGCTACATTTAACAATGGCGACATTGTTCTTCAACATAAATAAATGAAACACAATTGAAAATATAGTAGTCATGTGTGATTTGCTAACGGGTATATTCAAAAACCAAAAACCATGCAATTTTTCGAAAAGCCAATGAACTTCGGAGTAACCACTGCCTGCACTCTGTTTTTACGCGGAATGGAAGGGTATACGTACAAGAATTAGCTGACAGTGTGCCAATATACATCCCAAGCACTCAACTGTCTTTGCTCCATTCCATTCGTGCAAAAATATAACACGCACACACAAATGGTTGTGAGAAGCAGGCCCAGGTACACCTCGAGCTGTAGCGCCAACTAGTAAGTAAGTCTTTGCTCTGCTTCTGCTAGAGGTAATGCACTTGGTTCAAATACAACCGATGCCGTTGCTGAAGTCAACACCAGAGTATATCTAATAATAGGTCTGTTCATTGAGGCTGTTCTGGGCAGAAAAGTACAGAAAAGTACAAGGTTTTCTGTTCAGTGAGAAAAATGTCTGTCCGAAACCGATCTCGTTTGTGTTCAGTGAGGTTGTCAGAACAGAAAAGTACAGGAAATCTTGCACCTCCTCTTGAGGTAGAACAGACTAGTGTACAGATGTCAAAATCAGCTGTGGCCATAATTTTAATTTGTTTTCAGCAATTAATTTCTTTTATGAAAGTTAAACATGGAACAAATTTAAATAAAAGACAAATATGGGCAAACTGTACCATTTGTAATTTGTTTAAATATCTTAGATTTCACTTTTCAACATCTTATATTTCATTTTAAATAGAAATGACAATTTACAAATGTCAACATGCTTAAAAACTAAACATATGGGCTATACTTTTCTGTTCTAACTTTGATTTGACATTTTGCTCGAATCTGTGCTGTTCTGATCTGGTTTTTCCTCAATGAACAGACCTAATGAGTAGGGACACTCTCTACACATATGCAACTGCTACTAGTACAAAGCAAAGCCTGAAAAAAATTGCCCAATAAGTAAAAGCAGCTCAGAAGGATTTATTTCAACCCTTACCTGCGATTGCATGTAATGAAAAGAGTAGGCAATACTTTTCAGCAGCACCACCACACGCGGTTACCTATGTAAGATAAATTGCGTGTGGTTTTCCCATAATGCCTTTTTAATCGCGTCCCGAGATGAACGCCCATGTGTGAGTAAGGCAGAGCATGTCATCAAAGATATGGTGTGGCCGAATTTGCTGCTGTGAATTTGGTTTCATTTATGATTTTGTTCATTTGTTTTTTTATTAAATAGGATTAGATATGGATGTCTCAATTTCAGATTTTTCGTGCTGAATTGAAATCAGACGAGATTGATCTGTTTTTCTGCATTTGCATTCTTGTGTCGTTTTCAATTTTACGAACAAAATGTCAAATGTCGAAAAAAGGAAAAAATAATATATACAAGTTTAAATGCACTTTCTTTATATTTTCTAAATTTTGTGTGAAGTTTCTAATAATATTTGTGTTGATTGATAGCATTTTTATGTGCTGAGTTTCGATTTCGTATGAAATGTTTTGGTGTCAGTGTAAGTAATCTGGAGTTGGAATAGAGATTCACGAAAATTGATCTCGAGCAAAAAAAGCATAAAATATTTTAGCGTACCGAAAAATTGTGAGATGCAAGCAAAATTACAAAAAAATTAAATAATTGTAATTGTAATGTATGCATACTAAAATTTTATTGTATGTTATGAGGCAGGATTAGGCCACAGGGGCAGCTTAAGTGTAGGTGTGGAGGGCGGCGGCACGCTCGCGGTTGCTCGGCTAAAGCTCGTCGGACGGGGGTAGTTCTTGCCAACCCCACCATACACCACCTGGTCATACACAAATATCTCGTGCCATTATACAAATAAAAGAGAGAGAGAGAAAGCTACGTTAATCAGACCACGGACGGACCCTAAAAATATGATAGAAAAAAGAAGAAAATCCAAGAACCTATGCCGATACCAAAGAGAAAGAGAGGAAAGGAGCCGCGAAACTAAACCTAGCTAGTCTAACTTAATCTAATCTAAACCTAAATCTTATGAATAAACCCTATGCTAAACCTATACTAATTTAATTCTACCTATGACTATCCCTAGGTCGAATCTCCTCCTTTCCTTTATCTCTCTAAGGTAAAGGTTCGTCAAGAACCCGAGACATGCCTGGTGTCATTGGCACAGGTCTGGCCAACCCACCCTTAATGTCCGAAGACAACCATGGCTACCTCTTTGGCCGATGTAATAGAGGTAGCCCCTTAAATGGACCCCCAGCCACAACCTAAGTCTTGTCACGTAGTAGATGTTAATGTCTGTCGTCACTTCTTGTCGTCAATGTTTGTATTTTGTCCTGTTAAGTCATTGTTGTCTTGTACTACTGAAGGACGGCCCGTCCTCCTTCTCCACACACCAAAACAAAATGGTTCTTACTCCATGTTTAGAATAAAATATAGTACGCTTTGAAATCCAACTCTGGCCCAGCCAGTTTTATTCATATTAAATTCAGTTTCTTAATCCTACAGATGTATCTTTACTTCAACTTAAATTTCTTTATTTAATTTTCTGCTCTTAATTTTCTATATGTTATATGTATATTTCAATATCTTAAAATTATTACTCACGGTCTCTCTGGTCCCCCGTTGTTCTGCCGGCAGCACAAGAAGCGACGTTGTATTGCTTTTTTTTTTTTTATTTGCACTTTAGTTACGCACACACACAATTAAATTAAGGGCAGAAATATTCAAATATTAATAAAAAAAAACTTAAACTAAAAAAAATCACTAAAACTAATGGAAAGTACTTCAAGATATGCTCGCCATTCAAAACAAATACATAAAATCGTTAAATTAGGGAAAATTAAAAATGTAAAAAAAAAGAAAAGAAGAAAAAAAAAAAGGTGACGTCAGTAGCGCCCGGAATCGAAACAACAAAATTCATAAACACTTTCAAAGCACTTTTAAAATTCAGATTGCGGAGCACTTTGTCCCCCGGAGCACCCTTTCCTTATTCGATTGTTCGGGGTCCGTTTATATGAGTATCTGTTACTAAAAGGGTGGTGAAAGTGGATGTCCGTCGGTGTATATATATGTATCCCTGTACTCGGTATCAGCCCCTTGTTGGACTTTAAACCCTTTTCTGGTTGTGCCGTTTCCACTGGACGCCAAAAGGCGGGCAGAGGTCTGGGTCAGAGTGCAGCTGACTTTTGGGCCCAGAACCTATGTCGGTAGAACTTTATGTTTATTTGATTTGTCTATGTTGTAATTATGTTTTAACCTACCTCTGCCGATTAAAGCACACTTTTTACGGGATCACACTTTTGGCAGCTATTCCGTCCTTAACCCTTTCACTATACCTATAAGATCAGACTTCAGTCACATGCATTCTCATCTCTAATCAATTTTCTCACCTCATCAGTTCACTATGGTGCTCATATATAACTATGATATATGTACTTATATATCTATGATGCGTTCATACATGAATTTATTTTTTTTTTTTTTGTATTATTCCTTTTTCGATTTTATTTCAAGTATTTATTGTCTTTAGATCACTGCTATGATTCTACTTTATTAAATTAAACACTATTTCTCGTTAAAGAGTTCGACTTCTCAACGGCCACTTCAAGGTCTAATGTCGGACATCAAGAATTTTCAAATTCAATTCTACATATAGGCATTGCCTTTGTCCGAGGGGTATTTCCAGTCTTTGTCTCTATCATCAATACTATCATATATACTTAATCTAATACATTTCAAATATATCTAGCCTAACACACCTAACATACACATAATAAATAACTTACTTTTACTAACATTAAGAAATACGATAAATCATTATTTGAAATCAATCCGAAGAGGATATCTAGGATTACAACCTCATCAAGGACAATAACCCCAAAACCTACATTACCTTAATGGGGTAACTGTCCTATTTTTATGCCAGTTCAAATCCATCCACGCAGCCGTACTGACATTTGACAACTCAAGTGTCAAACACAAAAAAATTAATTGTCAACAAAAGGAATTTCAGTCGGCGACCACGTAAGTCTCATTTCAATAAATTTATGTTATTATATTTAGGTATTTCATTTTCTTTTTTTCTTCTTTTCCAGGTGATGAACTACATTCGACGTACTTGGGTGCAGGTAATTGCGTTGGATGTTGCCTCCTGGGAGTGTTTGTATGTCTTTCCCAGGGGCAACCTCAAGAAATTTTTTTTTTGTTTCGTGCGATTTTTTTTTTCTAATTTTTTTTTTTTCTTCTCTTTTCAGCTGCACATAAAGTAGGTCAAATCGGGTGCATTGACCCGCAACAAGATCTACGTCGTTCGGCGAGTGGTCATGAGCCGAACGACCTCGTAAAAAGGGGGAACGCACTCGTTCAGATAAAGATAAAGATTATTGCCCTGTGGCCTTCGAGTCGAATCTCAACTCGAGAGGTTATCGTGTGGCAAGGGCCCACTCCCTGAGTTCCACTCCTCATCAGCTGGGCTAGTCCCTATTGGGATTTTTTTTTTCCAAGTTAAGGCAATATTCGTTTAATTTGATAAGGGTGATTCGAATATTTTGAGTGAGTGTTTGCTGTCTTATTGTGTAATATGCATGTATGGAACTATTATACATATATATATATATAGCTCTGATGACTAGTTATGTTATGAAATCAACAATGTATCTAAATAAATAACAATGTCAATATATAAACGCTCTAAATCACACTATGTGTATAAATAAATATATTTTATGCCTGAGATTATTATAGAGATTATTAATAAATAAACTACGAATAAATAAATAAACTATGAATAAATAAATAAGGAAATAAATAAATAAATAAATAAATACTCTATAAATAAGTAACTACGAATAAATAAATAAACTATGAATAAAATAAACAACAATACTCTTAGAAATGTGGACTTGAGATACGTATGTATGTGGACAAATAAATAAATAAATAAATATATAAATAAACATAAAGATACATTGACGTAGTTGCACTTGACTACCCGTCGTCTCACATTTCACATACGTACTTAAAGGACAACGACAGCGTGAGTGCGTCAAATAAACTATTTCTGAGTTAAGTGTTGAGGTCCTTTGCGTGGAAAACTCCGACTTTGTCGCCTCTAAGATTGCCTATCTCGTATAGGGAATTTCCTATCGTCTTAAGGACGATTGATTTTATAAACTTTGGTCCTAGCTTAGCGTTGTAATTGTCCGGTTGACTACTTTGTTTAAAGTTTCGCCTATATACTATTTGTCCTGTTTTGTATTTAATGTCCCTACTCCTAGTGTTGTATATTTTTGTTGCTTTATGATGGGCTAGCCTTAGGTTGTCAAAGATTTTACTCCTGATTAACTCTAATTTGTCTTTTTTGTGCGTGACTTCTGTGGTCATATCTTTTACGACGTCTAGCTTGCGCAGTACTTCGTACGCTCCTGCATGTTGAATCATGTGGGTACCGAAGATGGAGTAATAGGGTTCGAACGTAGTCGCATCATGCACTACACTCTCTCTCTTTTATTTGTATAATGGCACGAGATATTTGTGTATGACCAGGTGGTGTATGGTGGGGTTGGCAAGAACTACCCCCGTCCGACGAGCTTTAGCCGAGCAACCGCGAGCGTGCCGCCGCCCTCCACACCTATACTTAAGCTGCCCCTGTGGCCTAATCCTGCCTCATAACAATGGCGCCCAACGTGGGGCAGCTTAAGTGTAGGTGTGGAGGGCGGCGGCACGCTCGCGGTTGCTCATATAAAATTCAGTTTCTTAATCCTACAGATGTATCTTTACTTCAACTTAAATTTCTTTATTTAATTTTCTGCTCTTAATTTTCTATATGTTATATGTATATTTCAATATCTTAAAATTATTACTCACGGTCTCTCTTGTCCCCCGTTGTTCTGCCGGCAGCACAAGAAGCGACGTTGTATTGCTTTTTTTTTTTTTATTTGCACTTTAGTTACGCACACACACAATTAAATTAAGAGCAGAAAATTAAATAAAGAAATTTAAGTTGAAGTAAAGATACATCTGTAGGATTAAGAAACTGAATATTATATGAATAAAACTGGCTGGGCCAGAGTTGGATTTCAAAGCGTACTATATTTTATTCTAAACATGGAGTAAGAACCATTTTGTTTTGGTGTGTGGAGAAGGGGGACGGGCCGTCCTTCAGTAGTACAAGACAACAATGACTTAACAGGACAAAATACAAACATTGACGACAAGAAGTGACGACAGACATTAACATCTACTACGTGACAAGACTTAGGTTGTGGCTGGGGGTCCATTTAAGGGGCTACCTCTATTACATCGGCCAAAGAGGTAGCCATGGTTGTCTTCGGACATTAAGGGTGGGTTGGCCAGACCTGTGCCAATGACACCAGGCATGTCTCGGGTTCTTGACGAACCTTTACCTTAGAGAGATAAAGGAAAGGAGGAGATTCGACCTAGGGATAGTCATAGGTAGAATTAAATTAGTATACGTTTAGCATAGGGTTTATTCATAAGATTTAGGTTTAGATTAGATTAAGTTAGACTAGCTAGGTTTAGTTTCGCGGCTCCTTTCCTCTCTTTCTCTTTGGTATTGGCATAGGTTCTTGGATTTTCTTCTCTCTTCTATCCTAATTTTAGGGTCCGTCCGTGGTCTGATTAACGTAGCTTTCTCTCTCTCTCTTTTATTTGTATAATGGCACGAGATATTTGTGTATGACCAGGTGGTGTATGGTGGGGTTGGCAAGAACTACCCCCGTCCGACGAGCTTTAGCCGAGCAACCGCGAGCGTGCCGCCGCCCTCCACACCTACACCTAAGCTGCCCCTGTGGCCTAATCCTGCCTCATAACATGTACTTTTCTATTTTGTAGATAAGTGAAAGTTGTTTCACTTTTTTAACAAACCCCACTTATAACATAAACAAATTTCAAAAGATTGAATAGCATTTCTAAAAAAAAACATGTGTTTCAAGTTTTGGAATTATTCGGCTACACCTGATTTGGTCATTTAAAAAAAATAGCTAACATAACAGAAGGTAAAAACAAAGATCGAAAGGCAAAAATGTATACAAATATTTTTTAACAATAATGTATCACCAATTAATTTTTTTGTATTTTGAAATAAGCACCCTGTGGCAAATTCTGAAATAATTTTTCTTCTCTTCTATCTCTCTTTCACGACAACACTTCTTATTACCGTGTCTCCGTGTCTGTGTGACGAAAAATGGAACTGATAAGAAACACGTGGAGGGTGTCCCTACTCATTATTAGATATACTCTGGTCAACACAACCAATGGGCGCATTCAAGATCTTAGTTGACTCGATTTGCAGTCAATTCCACGGCGTCTGATTGGTCGAGAGCCTGAAAATTGACAGAACAGCTAGTCAATTTTTTTGAGGTTGGGGACTGGATTTTTAGTCAAGAAAATCTTGACTAGCCCACTAACAACCGCCAACAACAGCTAACTGGTTGGTGTGGTTATACTGTGTGGCTGTTGTTTGCTTGTTACAAAAATACAAATCCAAGTAAATTATGAAGGAGTATTTTTATTTTTTCTATTTTTTATGCAATTCATATACTGTTGGATTATGTAGAACAATCGACGACCTCAGCAAATCGTTCACAGCAAAAAATGCAACTTGGCCTATGAAATAACTAATTTACATTCCGAACACATGTGTTACACATGTTACTTGCATAAAATGTCATCCTCTAATTCGTACATTCTTATTTCTAAGTTTGTTTTTGCTCTTCTTTTCTTTAAAAAAACAGATTTGTTGTGCTGCAATAACAATTCTCCAAACAATCCCAAGCGAAAATAGAAAGTAGATGACGTTTTTGACATCTGAACTGTCAACTAGATATGCAGTCAGTTTTGGCATTCAAGATCTTAGTTTGACTGCAAATCTAGTCAACTAAGATCTTGAATGCCCCCAATGATACTGCGCCCGCTGCTGATGTCAATAAAACAACCGTTGCTGTTTTCAACAGGACAGATGACGGAGAGCCCAACTTCGGTGATTAGCTTTATTTTTTTCTACATAACGTTTTTCTTTGCATTTGTTTGTATGTACATATTTTTCGTTATACTTTTTTCGATAGCTCTCATGTTTATACTTGATTATGTATTGGTCGAGTTCCACTTACGAATCCCTCAGAGATTTTCCTCCGCTGCCTCAGCAGAGATTTTTCTATTAAGTGGAACAACATTCTCAGCAGAGGAGAAATGTATCTGTCAAAATAAGTATTTATGGGCACTGTTGTGTGCCAATGTAAATAAAACCAGACTATTACAAAAATAACTTTAATTAATAATAAAAATCTTAAATTGGAAATTACACTTGTGTCGGCTTTAACATCTAGATTCGAATTATCGAAGCGCCTGGAAAAAAACGATGTCTAGACGGATACGTTGGAGAATTTGAATTCTTCTCTTTGCTGTTTGCTGCGACATCTGTTGGTTGCTATTGATAGTAAAAACTTCGGTGTTGAAGTCGCCACATGACTCTCCCTCCAGTGACGAAGTTACGATGAGATGTCAAATGTGACTTTTCGTTTAATATTCGTTTTGTTTTTTTCTATTGTTGATTTTCCCATTTGGTTTTCTGTCTCACCAACGGTGGCAGTTGAATTAGAAATCTTCGAAAGAAAACTTCTCCGACTATGCATAGGAAAAAACTTCGTAAACAGAACCAAAAAATATTCCAACGCATATATATACAGGGAATCCAATATCACCCCTTTTTCTAATTACGCTCTATCACTTATGAAAAAATCAATAGAAAAAGTCAATGTTCTTGATAATTCACTTATCAATGGAATTAGCGAATCCGTGATAAGCTGGAACGATTCCACATATCCCTCCCCTTGGGGAGTATCTCTCATCGAGGTTAACACATCTCCCGATGGTTTGCCCTCATCCTTTTATACCTCTACGATCACCGGTCACAACCGGGGTTAAATTATTTATTATTTCTTCCAATATTTATCACTCAGTTTACTTAAAATCTTTACTTTTACCATTTCTTTAAAATATAAATAAATAATAATATTATATATATTATATATATATACATATAAACTAATAAATGAACAAGCAATCTTTGGAGTACAAAACTTTTAGCATAAGTATTTTATTCATCGGGCACCGTAGCGCAAGTGGTTAGTGCGTCGGACTACTGAGCCAGCGGTCTTGGGTTCGAATCCCGCCGCAAACACCTAAAAGTTTTTCACAGTGCCCACCTCTTTCGAATGTCTGACAAGCATCAAAGAGTATCATTTGTCACGATTGAGCTTCTCAACTCGCCGTTCGGAGTCGGCAAAAAAAAACTGTAGGTCCCTTCCATTCGTGCAAAAATATAGCACGCACACACAAATGGTTGCGAGAAGCAGGCCCAGGTTCACCTCGAGCTGTAGCGCCAACTAAGTAAGTAAGTAAGTATTTTATTCATCACACATGTTCCCCCAACCTCCCATTCTCCGTGCCTTTATAGAATTTAATCTGAAAATGGTAGGGGTTGTGGAAAACATGTTTTATTTAATCTCTAACAAATTCATCACAAATAGCATTTGACGTGACTTCTACTCTAATGTAGTATCCGTAAATCTTTCATTTCATTTAATTTATATATTATATCTCGTACCTGTTCTAACCAGTAGAATTTTTTACGTATTCAATATTAACTAGTCATACAACGTCGGCATAATGTACCTGAAAGAAGCATGACAGCATACAGGTATGCAGTTGTCTCACTTCTTCGCCCTCGTTATTTAGTTTTAAGTATTTGTAAGTTCCACAAAGACTATAGTCTACACTAACAGCAATACATAGCTCCGAGAGCAAGAGCTGTTTCAGAATTCCAAATATTAAGCCACGAGGCGTCTCACTTACACATATTGTAAAAAACCGACTGTGCAGGCCATACACTTCAGCCGCCACCTTAATTAATAATCATAAATGTTAATACCTATAAGACTTATTTCTATTCAATAGAAAAAAAAAAGACTCAATAAATAAAATTACAAATTACAATTGTTAATTTTATGACTGGTTTATTGATTTTTAGATTTTTTAAAATTGTCGGATTATTTGGCTGAATATCGCGGAGAAAATCTGCATGGAGGTGTGCTGGCTTCAGTCGGTCTACCGAAACGTTTAGTTTTCTCCCATCAGCATTAATTGTAAAAAGTCGATCGTTGATTCTGGAGATTATTGGATGCGGGCCAGTGTATGGTTGTTGAAGCGGTTTCTTCACAGCATCACAGCGCAGGAATACGTGCGAGCATTTGTAGAGATCAGGAACTCTGAGATTTGTTCCATATAGCATCTCTGCTGCGGAGGCCTTGGTATCATCTTTGTATGCTGTTCTAAGTCCCAACAACACTGTCGGAAGGGCATCAACCCAGTTGGTTTCTTCGTGGCACATCAGAGCGGCCTTCAGTGAACGATGCCAACGTTCAATAAGTCCATTTGAGGCTGGATGGTAAGGCGATGTGCGAATTCTCACCGTACCTATCATGTTAATAAGCGAGTTGAAGAGTGCGGATTCAAATTGAGTCCCTTGATCGGTGGTTAGTGTTGTGGGCGAACTGAATCGAGCAACCCCGTGCGTATAAAATGCTATGGCTACTGTGTCTGCATACATGTCCTGTAGTGGTACAGCTTCCGGCCATCTGCTGAAACGGTCGATCATCGTAAGACAATACCTGTTGCCTTTGCAGAGTGGAAGTACGATAAGGTCGATGTGGACATGATGAAAGCGATGCTATGGAACTGCAATTGAATTCGGTACTAGCCTGGTGTGTTTATGCACTTTCGAACGGTGGCATTGGATGCAAGTACGTGACCACTCCAATGCGTCCTTTCTGATGTTCGCAGTATATTTTGAATTCAGGTTCCAGAGTGAGTTTCTTCAACTTGAGCGATGAATCTTTCTGCTTCAAAATGTCTGAAGTTCCGCATCTAGTAGTTGCGACAGATGTAGTTCTCTCAAGTCAAATTGCATTGGCATGGTTATCGCATTGAGTCGCGATAATGCGTCTGCAACAGAATTGTCCTCGCCGGGTAGGTAGCTTATTTCTGTGGTGAATTGTGAGATGTAGTCTAGTTGTCTTAAACGACGCTGTGGTGCTTTGTCCAAATGTTGTTGAAATGCGTATATCAGTGGCTTGTGGTCCGTTTGCACGACGAAGTGTCGACCGTCAAGTAAGTGTTTGAAAAATCGAACGGCAAGGTAAATCGCCAGCAATTCACGATCATATGTGCTATAACGACTCTGTGCACGTGACAGTTTGCATGAAAATAGGCCGATTGGTTGAAATTGGTTGTTTTTGATCTGTTCCAACTTGGCACCAACTGCGATGTCGGAGGCATCCGTCGTTAAGACAAGTGCAGCTTTTGGATCAATATGGTTCAGCAAGGTTGCCTGTCTGATGCTGTCCTTACAAACTTGGAACGCTTCTTCTGCCAGAGGAGTCCAGGGAACTGGTCGTTTGTCGTTTTTCTTGGAATATGTGATTAATCCGTTTAATGGTGCCTGGATGTGGGTACAGTTTGGTATGTATCGTCGATAGTAGTTGACTATTCCAAGAAAGCGACGAAGTTCCATGATGACAGATGGCTTCGGGTAGTTGGAAATGGCCTCAACTCTAGCTTCAGGTGGTCTGCAACCAGTTTTGTTAATTGTATGTCCAAGGTAAGTTACCTCAGACTTCCCAAAAACGCATTTTTTTATGTTCACTATTAGGCCATGTTCGTGAAGACGTTGAAAGACTAGGCGGACGTGTTGTCGATTTTCCTCTTCCGAGTCGGATGCGATGAGGATGTCGTCTACATAACAAAACACGAAGTCTAATCCGCGTAGGACCATGTCCATATGTCTTTGGAAAGTCTGAGTGGCATTTTTGAGTCCAAATGGCATGACTACGAATTCAAATAAACCAAAAGGCGTGGTCACAGCTGTTTTCTCGATGTCTTCAGGTGCCATCGGAATTTAATAGTATGCCTTGTCCAAGTCCAATATTGAGAACCAATTTTTATTGTTGAGCTGGTCGGTAAAATCCATTATATGGGGAATTGGATAACTATCTGGTTGAGTTTTGGCGTTTAATCGACGGTAGTCGCCGCAGCATCTCCACCCACCAGTCTTCTTTTCAACCAGATGAATAGGGCTTGCCCACGGACTGCTGGATAAGCGGCAGTACCCTTTCTTCTGGAAGTCCTCAAAGTTAGCTTTGGCCTCTTTTAATTTGTCACCGGCGAGTCGTCGTGGTCGTTCTGCAATTGGCTGACCTGTGGTAATAATGCAGTGTTCCACGGTGTGGGCTATTGATTTGAAACCAGATTTGTGGTTGTTGGCCAAAACGAACTCGTTGACGAGATTACTGTATGGTTCAGGACCACTGATTGTCATGAGTCCAGACAAATCAGTGGTATGAATCTCGCCTCGAGCAGTTAACGACGTCGTTTTGTCGATGATACGTTTGGCTCTTAAATCAATTAAGAGTCCGTAGTGCGCGAGCAAGTCTGCGCCAATTATTGCTGTCTTGACGTCCGCAATAATGAATAGCCAAGTGATGGGTCGCCGGAGACCAAGGTTGAGTGTTAGGGTCTTCTCGCCGTAGGTGTGAATGGGTGAATTATTTGCTGCTAGGAGTGTTGTTTCCCCCCTGTTGTTTTTGCAGTCTCTAGTACGAGGTAAAACGCAGATAGTTGATCCTGAATCGAGCAAAAATGTTTGGTTTGTTTTCTTGTCGAAAACGAAAAGGCGGTATTCTTTCTCGATTCTTCGACTGCTGTCAACCGCATCAGTGGACAACAGCTGGTTCAGTTTTTTGTTTGGCCGTAGATGCAAGGTTTTTTTGCAACTGTAAGCCTCACTGCCGAATTTTTTATGGAAAAAGCATATTCTCGAAGTTGCTTCTGGCGTCGACGTTCTTGAAACAGTGCTGTTGCTTCTTGACTGACGTCGAGACCTACCATGACTGCGACTAGCTGTAAGTGCTTTGACCAGTGTCGTTAGTTTTGCAATAGATGTTTCTATTGTATTGAAGCGTCGGTTTAGGTCATCAACAGCGTTAACTGACTGTGTTTCAAGGACATCATCTGGAACATCGGTTGAGAAAACGGCATGGGCGGACGTGTTGTCGACGATTTTGTCCGCAATTTCTGCAAGAGCAGTTAGCTCGATGCCGTGACTGGCAGAAAGTATCCCACGGACGTGACTCGGCATTCGTGCCATCCACAAGGTGGACAACATGTCGTCAGGAACATTTTGCCCTGCCAATCTTCTCATCTCCCTTAGGAGACTTGACGGGCGTCTATCGCCGAGTTCTAGTGACGTCATGAACCGGTTCAATTGCCTCTCTTTGGATTCAGTGAACCTAGATATGATTTGTTTTTTGAACGCTACATACTTATCTTTGTCTGGGGGCCTCTGGACGAGATCTGACACCTCGTTGAGAATTTCTGGGTCAAGCGCAGCGATGATTGCATTAAATTTGCTGTTATCCGAGATAATTCGATTGTTATGGAACTGCGCTTCGACTTGCACAAACCATAGTGCTGGATTAGTCTTCCAGAAAGCTGGAATTCTAAGATTTCGTAGAGCAGCGATCTCTAAGGATTCAGTGTTGGGTGTAGCAGTAAAAGATGAGCTGGCTCCTCCGTCTGGACCTGCGTTTGCTCCACCGTCTGGCATAATTATTTAACAAAAAAAAAAAAACTTTCACAAATAATATAAAAGAAACGTTTATGAGTTGTCGGGGTCACCACTTATGGGCACTTTTGTGTGCCAATGTAAATAAAACCAGACTATTACAAAAATAACTTTAATTAATAATAAAAATCTTAAATTGGAAATTACACTTGTGTCGGCTTTAACATCTAGATTCGAATTCTCGAAGCGCCTGGAAAAAATCTTAAATTGGAAATTACACTTGTGTCGGCTTTAACATCTAGATTCGAATTCTCGAAGCGCCTGGAAAAAAACGATGTCTAGACGGATACGTTGGAGAATTTGAATTCTTCTTTTTGCTGTTTGCTGCGACAGCTGTTGCTATTGATAGTAAAAACTTCGGTGTTGAAGTCGCCACATATTCTTCTTAAATAACTTCATTTTTCAGGTTCATTTACTTGAATTAAATATGCGAAAACATGACAATTTTCTCACTCTACAGCATTTAGAGCTATGGATTCCTTTCATAAAATGTCCAATATAACCACATGCTCGGTTTCAACAGAAAGAGTGAGGAAACGAATCCAAAAAAAAAAATAGTCTCACCAAATGCAAAAAAAATCTCCATTTCCTCAGTTGAGGAATCGTGTTCCACTTACGAATCGTTTGGAGATATCGGGGGATTCGTAAGTGGAACTCGACTATTGATACGTTTGATTTGCCTTTGTTTGAGTATAAGTTATGAATGAAAATGGAATTATGATTTTATTGACGTAGTTCGGATCTATTACTTATTTCTTCACTATATTTATGACGTTTATGAGTTTAAGAATGGAGAAACATAATGGATTGATAATTTACGTCTTTCTAGCTTTAAATAGATATTCTTTGGCTTCTTTGTTTGTTGAGAATGCGTCCTTTGGTTTGGTGATGGCTTTATCCGACCTAACAATTTATATTTATGGTCTTAAGTATAAATCCTGACATTGTTAGGATCGCTCTCAATGTAATGTGTAGCGCTCACACTGGGCTTAATGTTTGTCACACAAATCCCGGTAGCATTCGTTCCAAGTACACTATCTTATACCAAATGCTTAGTACCTCGAAAATGGATGTAATTATGGCATTAGAATCGTGGTTCCATAAAGAAATAAACTCACAACTTGTGCATCTTCCAGGTTTCAATTTATTTAGGAATGATCGTGTAGATAGGATAGGAGGTGGCGTTTGCGTGTATGTTAGGAATTGTATACCGTCAAAAATTATATACTCTTCAAGTAGGTCGAACATTCAATTCTTGTGCGTTGAGATCAGTAACGATAACAATGAGAAATGCTTATTGATAGTCGTGTATTCTCCGCCTCATAGTTTTCGTGAAACCAACCTCGAAGAGCTTGAGGACACGTTGCAGAACTTAGGCTCTAAATATAAAGACATTCTGATTGGCGGTGATTTCAATGTAAACATACTTGTTAACAATAGTCTGGAAAGATTTTTTCACTATTTCTGCAACCGAATGAGTCTATCTATTGTGAATACGCAATGGCCTACTTGTTTTAAGTCGCTGGAGAATCCGTCTTAAATTGATATGTTCTTAACTAGTTCGGTATTTAAGGTCCTTGGGAGCGATCAAGTAAGACCCACATCTGAATTTATTCCTGACTTTATTTATTGTTCCTTCAAGTTCTATATAATTAATTCAGATAGTGACAGATATATTACTTATAGGTCGTTTCGAAACATTGATCATGAGGGTCTCCAGCAGTACTGCGAACATAGGGGTATTTGCCTCGAAAAACCGAGCAAAAAAATTGTTTGGTCCTAATGAAGTGATAATTGTCTGAAACAACTTTAAAAGTATGACTAAGCTTATTTCAGTCACTTTAAGGTATAATTAAATTTTAAGATTAAAATCTCTTAATTTTTCCTACGTGCAAGACGGTTTATTGAGCAAATAGCTCTGAAGATGAGCCAGTTTAGCTTCAAAATCATTATCTTTACACTCATTCATAACATCATAGAACTGTCTTTTAGATATAATGCACAACCCAACCGATCATTCAAGCAAAATAATTTATTTTATCATAAAAGTTTTTGATTTTTTTATTAAACTAGACACATATCAGGGGTGATAAAATCAAGGGGGGCAGTTATGGGCAGCATTTTTCTTTTTGTTATTGCTTTCTGACATCTTGCTCTATAAGCTGATATCAAACAAGTTACCGAATAACACCGAATTATATAACAAAATGTCCATTAAAAAAAAAAAATAAATAAAAAAAAATACATTTCAAATAAATCCAATATCTACTAAATAAAAGCTCCAATAAACGTAAAAATAGCTTCTAAATAAAGAACACACCTGCAGCTAATTCCTCCATAACAAAAAGTTTGGTACACAATATAAAAAAAAACAAAAATTTAATTATTTAACAGTGCGATTTTTCGCACAAATCAGCAGATTCACAATTCAAGTTTACGATCGATGACTTTGAACTGATGCTGTGGCGAAGTGTGTGCATGAAAATGAAAAAAAAAACTACGGTACATTATGCCATGGGTATTTAACTACAGCTAGAAAAAAAATTACTTCTCAACTCTGCATTTTGAAATATTGATTTATGAGCGGTTTTTCGATGCAAATACCCCTATGTGCTGCGGTTACTTAAATTGGAATTATATTTACCACGACCCGGATGTCGACAACAAAGTTGTGCTATTAAACTCCTTAGTTAACTTGCTATATTACAACTATGTCCCATTGGTAACAAAAAGAATCAGCTCCCTAGCTTGCCCCTGGTTTAGCAATGAAATAAAACTTTTGATCGAGGAGAGAGAACGTTTTTTCAGAACCTACAAAAGAAATCCGTCTGAGACAATACTGTTTTGCTCGAAATAAGGTCACGACTCTTATTCGTTCATCCAAGCGGTCGTATCTTCTAGGAAAAATTGATCCCGCACATAGTTCAAAGCAGTTGTGGAAGAACATAAAAGATCTTGGCATCACTGGATCCAAAAACATTTCGAAGTGTTCCCTTAGTCCCGACGTTATGATATCGCACTTTGTCCCAAGTTCCGTCAGTTCTTTGATGCCTGTAGTCACTTCAGATTACCATATTTCAAACGAATCCTTTTCTTTCAACTGTATTGATATGGAAGTTGTTTCAAATGCCGTTCCCTCTGTCAAATCCGATGCCGTAGGCCCTGATAATATGTCACAAAAGTTTATTAAACTTATTTGGCCTATAATTGCAAGATATGTACTACATATTTTTAATGTGTGCATTCGTAGTAGTACTTTTCCGTCACACTGGAAGGTAGCTAAAAGCATACCTATTCCAAAAAGCGAGTCCTACCATTCCAGCAGACTTCAGGCCGATAAGCCTTCTGCCCTATCTATCGAAAGTTTTTGAAAAAATCATTCATAGTCAAATGCTTATCTACTTAAATAGCAACAATATGATCTCTGTCTGGCAATCAGGCTTTCGAAATAAACATAGCTGTGAATCAGTTGTCATTAAAGTCACTACCGACTTACGGATGGAGTTTGATTCAGACAAAATTGGTATATTGTTGTTGTTGGACTTTTCGAAGGCGTATTGACCACGTAATTCTTTTATCAAAATTGAGGAACAAATTCAATTTCTCTAGTACTGCTCTTCGATTGCTGTATAACTATCTCAGAGACAGGGTTCAAGAAGTAAATACTGACAGCGGAACTTCTAGTTTCCAGACCAGTTATTATAAATACAGGGGTCCCACAAGGCTCAGTACTGGGACCACTACTATTTTCATTGTATATTAATGATCTCCCAGATTCTGTAAATTCCTGCAATATACAAATGTATGCAGACGACCGACGTCTTGATTTACCTTTGTCGTTCCGTAGGGCTAGTGGCAAAGATGAATGAAGATCTAGCAAGAATTCAACTCTTGTCTGATCTCAACAAACTTAAACTTAACCCCTCTAAGACTCTAGCAATGTTATGCTCAAGAAGAGAATTGGAGGCTTCAGAGTTTCCCTGCATTGTTCTTAACCGTGAAATAATTCCATACGTTGATAAAGTTAAATATCTGGGTCTTACGTTAAACAACAAGTTAAGCTGCTGCGACGCCATCTCGACAACAATTGGGAAAATATACTCTGCTTGGCGCAGCTTAAGATGCTCTGCCTGTCTCCTTCCACATGTAACTGCGTCTAGTGATCAATTCCGACTGGATTGAAAACGAACGAAATTACAAGGGATGAAATCGGAAAAATGCGTTAATTTTGAATTCTTCCCTTGTAACTCCGTTCGTTTTCAATCCAGTCGGAATTGATCACAGTGGTGAATATCTATTCCCTTATCCTAAGCCTAATTATCATAGCTTTTTTTATTATTATTTTGCCATTTGTGTATCTTTTCTTCTTTATTCTTGCTTTTTTTTCTCTCGCTTTTTCTTTATATCTTTAACATTAATTTTTAAAATTTTAATTTTTAATTTTAACTTAAACTTTGTAAATGCTATCTTGATACTTATTATTAGATTTTAAAATCTAGAAGTATTTTGTTAAATAGAAATGAATGAATAAATAAATAATAAATAAATAATAAATCCTTGGTATCACAATAGGCCTTAGTGTGCTAGTACTCGTTACCGGCAGCCACTGCTACCTAACCTAACCTACTGTTGTGCTAGTAATGGAAAGAAAAGCAAAGGCGAAACACACCATTTTAATTCGCTTCCTCGAAGAAGCATTGCTCTACGAAATTTATGTGGATTTAAGGATGATTTTTCTTCGTCGTTTATGCGCAACGAAAAGTTATATGACGAAATAGAAACTCAATCAAATTTAAAAACCTAGAAATATGACATTTTATTTTATACATAATTACAGACATGATTTGTTCTTTATACAAGTAAAAATAGAAGAACCCTAGCGAACTCTACCATCCACTCGAACCGTCTTTACCATCGATCTCTGGACATATGGAACTGAGATTAAAGTTTGTTAAGTTGCCGGAGACATTTGAAGGCTCAACTGTTCCATATACGATGGAAGGTGCTAACTGATTCTGATTGTAGCCGTTTACAGGTGGTGCTACTTTCTTACTGACATGGTTCCAATTTGTTGCCGTTGGATGATTGTAATTACTACTGGGAAAATACGTTGGATCATAGGGATCATTTGTGTTCGACGAGATAGAATGGGCAAAGTAGTTGGTCGTCGATGGTGTTGTCGTCGAGTCAAAGGGTGGTATCACAGGAGCAGCAACTGTTCCCGCTGCTGGTGGAGCTATTGAGGTAATTTTAACGGTGGACGATAACGAATAATCGCTTGCACCAAGATAATCATTCTCCGTTTGTGCACAATTCTGAGTATTGGGGTAGTTGTAGAAATAGTTGCTTGTATTATATCCTGCGTTGTTATCCGGCTGATTATTTGAGACATCGGGAGTGTAGAAACTAGTGGTGGCATTTGTTATGCGATTGTCCTTCTTCGCTATCAACGATTCAGCCGAGTAGATGTTGGAAAATGTTTGTTTAACTGCGCTGGATTTTTGTATGCCAGTCTTGGGCAGTGTCTTCTTTATGGCCGAAATCTCCTGAGATGGTGTTTGGTCTACTAGCTGACTGACAGAGAAGATTTGTTTCACCGTTTTGTTGGGTGGCGCTTCGCTTGAGCCAAAGTTGTCAAAACTGTACGCCGTAGAGAAGTCTGCACTTAAAGGCTTTGTTGGTGACCAATTGATAAACTGATTGTCATCATCGTAGGAGTCCTTTCTACATCCGAAGGCAAAGTCGAAACTCGTTGAAGCTGGTAACAACTGATTTCCAAAATCAATCGGAGGCAGTGGGAACGAGCTTGGAGCTGACGTGAAGTCCGTTGTCGGTGTTGTCATCCAGTTGACATGGGATTTTTGCTGTGGTTTACTCTGCTCACAGTCGTAGAAGATTTGATCGGTTATAGTATCTTTGGCCTTCTCTGACTTCCAGAGGTTCTCCCTGGCAGTTGGGTAGACTTGACTATCTGTTGGCTTCGTCAGTGAGAATGGGAACGTTGGCATGTACTGTGCCTCCTCGTAGGGAATGAAGAGGTTCATTTGATTGCATTTATTGGACGTATTCAACTTGTTACAAGCTTTCACTACGGTTGGTTCGGAAGATTTTGGAGTAGTTAGCGAAAAAGTCAAACTTGTTGAGGTCAGCGATTCACAGACAATCGACGCCAGATCGAAAGGAGTGAAATTTGTGTTTAGATTACAGGTGGTTGCTGTTGTTGTCGTCGTTTTTGATGATAGGGGCGTAGTCAATGAGGTTGTGCTTGGAGGCAACCACGGGAACTCGGTTTTAATTGAAGGGAAGTTGATGAACGAATGTGACTTTGCTGTAGTTGAGGAAATTAAAGGATCGGCTGTTGATGATGATGTAGTGGAGGGTAAATTGAAGTTAAATGTTGTGATGGGTTGGCTTTGTGTAGGCAAATCGTAGAAAAAATGTTTTGTCGGAGAATATAACGAGCTGACGGGATGTTTTCGGGTAGCTTTGCTCGAGGTTTCGGTGGTGGTGATTGGTGGAGCCTTTATATCTAAATTTGAAGAGGTTTTGCAGACAAAAGAGGAAATAGCTACGCATGGTAGCACTGTTGCGGCGGATGTCGCGGAGTTTGCTGTCCAGCTTGTGGCTGTTGGAAGATTCGTTTGTAAAGTAGTCTTCGGAGTGGATTCGATGGTTGCTTTCAAAGAATTAGAAGTCGACGTTGAATGAATATATCTAGGAAAGAAGTTTGCCGTTGAATTTGGTTTACTCGAATGAGGAACGGCACTGATTGGTTCTAATTTCACCGAATTTTCTAGTTCAGATGTCGTAGATGAAAAGCACGCAATTGGAGCAGTGTTTATTGCAGTACAGCGTGCTGATGAGACCTGAAATGGAAGAAAAGATGTTTAAGGAATGAGAATGGGCGAGCACAAGCATTAGCATTTTATTGTACCTGTTGCCGAGTGGAACTTATCGATGTACGACACATGCTAGTGGAACCTATCATTGGATTTGTATTGGTAAAGTTGTAATCACTTTCAAAGGCTGTTGTTGGTGTTATCCGAATCATTTTATTCTCTATCATTTGTAATTCATTGAGTCGTTTAATTGCTGCTTGATTTGTGTATGCAATCAGTTTCTTCGGTGAACTTGGACGAGTGATAGAGGAAACAGTGAAGGAAGTCATTTGTTTGCCATTGATTGAGGGCTTTTCTTGGCTTGGTACTCGGATGGAGATGGGCGTACAAATAGGAGTAGGAACCCTCTCTTCAGTTACAGGATTTAGATCGCAGAACTTACTGTATTCTTCGGTGGTGAAGAAATTATTTAGATTTTCCAAGCTTACCGAGTTTTCAGTGTTCTCCACATTCTTTCCGCTCAACATTGACGATGTGACAACCGGAAATGAAAGTAGGAACGCAGCGGTGGGGGAAACTGATTGCTCTCTGATTGGTTCTGGGGTGTGTTTGACTTTAAGCCGATTCGCGTGTTTTCGTTTGCGCAATAGTTTCTTATTTATCGCTCGACGTTGCTTTGATATTAGTTTTTGATGTGATTGCGCGTCGATACTCCATCGGTTCATACGGTCTGGATTAGGGTAACACTTCCTAAATATTTGCCGGGCAATTGGTTTTAGTTTACGAATTGAATTATTTCTCCGTAGGCGAATGATGAGAGGCTTTGCAGGTACTATGAAAGCTGCTTGAGGCGATGGTGGCTGCATTTCAATTAGAGTTTTTGCTGCAGGTTTTGCAATCATAACATCCTGGCTGAAAGTGTCATTTCCATCTGAAACTGTAAGAGTAAGAGTAATAAATAATACATTATGGGGAAAGCAGACTTACCCTTCTCAGCTAATATTTTAGCTGCACTTTTGTCTTCTTCCTTTGTTTCCTCATTCTCGTCTGTTTTCTTAGCATCAGCATCACTTTTTCTACCTCTATTTCTTTGCCTTTTAGGCTTCTGCAAACACACAGCGTCAACATCCTCTACCTTTGGCAAAAGCTCTGGCTTATTGACGAGCAGCTGTGGCAGCACCACCTGTGGAAGAGTTACCTTCGCTTTTTTCAGCAATTCAGTCAGCTGTGCATTGCGTTCCTGATAGAACTTCAGACAATTCACAAACTCCTCATACTCTCCTGCAAAGGTTAATTACAGAAATAAGACCAATAATACTGCAAATACCGGAACAAAATCTGGACTATCACTCATCGAACCACAACTCACTAAATAGCTCGGGATCCTTGGTCTTTAGGTAATCGTCTTGTTTCTTCTGTAAATTCGTGATGAATGTAAACGCTTTTTGAATAATTTCGATTTTACTCCAAACCACAGATGGGTCATATTTTGGTAGAAGCTTTGCTAGCTCATCAAAAGTTTTGTTAAGACGATCACGCCGGTCTTTTTCCCAAGCTTTATTTTTCCTGCAAGCAAAGTGAGGTGGCTAATATCGGCATTACAAATTACACGTATGTGAGTGAGTCTTACTCAGATGGCTTTTTAGTCATAGCTTCCTGCCACTCATTTTATATTGATATTCTTTAAGTTAATTGTTTTTATCGAATGAAAAGTCAAAATATTTAATTGTTTACAAGTGTATTTATGCATCAAATGTCAACTGTTGGCAGTGACATCTGACAGTTGTACAGTGCCCAAGCATATTATGATGTCGATAGGGTGGTAACTTTGCTCATGCATTTCAAATGCAGATGGCGTGGTAAATTCAACGGAAGTCGGACGAACAAGATAAACAGCCATTTACATTTGACTTTGTTTTAAATAATAGGCGTTTTTTTTTTCAAAACTATAGGTAGGCTTACAAAATGTTTTCCATGTTAATGAACACCCGGTAATTTGTTTGAAAAGGCGGAGATGTGATCTCTACGACATTAGGCGTGTTTTTTTTAAAACTATATAGGCTTAGAAAATGTTTTCCATGTTAATTACACTAACAACTAAGCCTATATAGGCTTACGAAAACTGGATAATTATCCAGTCTTAGGTGCTTAGCCTGGATAAAAAAATGTGTTACCAAACTGTTTTTCGTCGATAGTTATCGAAAATTTTACCGAAATGTACAAAAATTGGACATGAAAGTGAGGGAGAAATATGAAGGCCGGTAGCTATCAACCGAACTCTGCTGTCATTTCCAATTTAAATTATTTCTGTTCATTTTAAAATGGGTAGAAATGAAAGAAATACGAATTTATCCGACAAGGAAAAGAAAATTATAATGAATTAAGTGAACATGTTCCATATTTTACTATTTAATTGGATTAAATTTGACGAAAAAAAATTATATTCACCAACTTATTAATGAGCGCTTGATAACTACCGGCCTTACTTTCAATAAAACAATGCGGATGTGAAACTGTCAAACGTCAATTAGCATAGTCCTGCCAAGTCACTATTCAACGTATTTTTTCTCATTTTCCGCTAAGCCTATATAGATTTGAAAAAAACACGCCTATTGATTAAAAATATATCTAGCACAGCTATTAAATGCAACATTTAGTTTCCTGGCTGAGCCTGAAACTAGATTTGAGAAAATTTCACATCCATACAAAACGATAGGCACAACAAAGGACTTAACAAGCTTCAATTTTGTTAAAATTAACAACATTTTAGTTTATTATCTTTAATAATAGGCGTGTTTTTTTTCAAAACTATATAGGCTTAGAAAATATCCGACAAAAAAAAGAAAATTATAATGAATTAAGTGAACATGTTCCTTATTTTACTATTTAATTGAATTAAATTTAACGAAAAAAATTCTATCCACCAACTTATTAATGAGCGCTTGATAACTACCGGCCTTACTTTCAACGAAAACTGCCGATGTGAAACTGTCAAACGTCAATTAGCATAGTCCTGCCAAGTCACTGTTCAGCGTTTTTTTTTTCATTTTCCGCTAAGCCTATATAGATTTGAAAAAAAACATGCCTAAGGTTAAATCAAACCAAATCTACTGCTGTATTCTATGAGTAATCTATCTAAGTAACTGTTAAATAATTTGGAATTAAAACTAAGAACATTTAAATTTAACATTTTTGGAATTTGAATGGTTGATACACTACCCTACCGACATAACCGACAGTTTCAATTCAAAAGTAATTTCCGTAATAATCACACCAGTGATCAAATCCGACCGGATTGAAAACGCAAACCGATTTCAAAAACGGACGAAATGAAAAAGGGTGTGCTGGAATTCGTCCGAAATGATAGAAATTCGAAATAGGGGAAACTTATCGTCGTTAAACGGCTGCATATTTGCGTAGGCAGCGAAAATAAGGGTTGAACAGACAACACCAAATAAAAGGATTTCAGTTCAGGGTTACCTCTGAAAATTTCCGGAAAGGGTCCAAAAAGGGGTTCCTGGCAAAAAAAGAGGTCCACTATAAAATTAAAGAATAAGACGGGTAGGATAAGTATTATTTTATTATTTTTTTTTTGTATTTTTGTCCAATTGCTTAAAAATATATAAAGCTTATGCATAAAAGCTCTTAAACAAAACATAAAAATCGGTTCATTTAAAAAACAGCAATTCATTTAAAAATAAAGTAACGTAAACAGATGTTAACTGTTGAACAGTACGGACGTGCTTAGAAGTTACTCGATAATTTTGTATTGAAACTTGAGTTCTGAAATCAGTTTCTATAAATTGAATTGAAATGGAAGAAAATTGGTAAAAGAGGAAGTAAAATTAAATGTGGTGGATCCTGTGAAGGAATATTTCACGAAAAGTGCACGGGTATATCTGAATTTGATGCAAACGCAGTGAGGTCGAATAAAAATGTTGTGTTCATCTGCGACGGTTGTTTGGAAAAGAAGTGTGTTGATGAGATTAAAATATATAAACATTTAGAGGACATCATTAAATCGGTTGATGAAAGTAAAGAATCTATTAAGAAACAAGAAAAGGCTGTGTGCGAAATTCTAGATAAGCTGAAATCATCAAAAGTACGTAAACCTGAGGTGGAAAGTAGAAAGAAAAAAGAAACATATGCGAGCAAATTAAACAATCAGTCCAAAGTTATACTCAAACAAAAAGCAAAACAAAGTGGTGATAAAACAAAGGAAGACTTAAAAAAAATATTGATCCACCAAATTTGAAAATTAGTAACATAGCTGCTCACAATAACGAAATTGTAGCAATCATGTGTGAAAGCGAGGGAGAAAGAGATATTGTCAAAACTGCAGTTGAAGATAAATTGAGTACAGCATATGAAATAAAAGTACCGGTGATAAGAAAACCAAAAATATTTATTAGTGGTGTGAGTGAAGAAAAGAGTGAGGAACAAATTGAAAAAAGTTTAACGTCACAAAAACAAATGTTGAATGAGAGTGAGATCAAGAGCCTTAGAATTATGAAAATAGAAAAAAAGAGGGGTAATAAAAGCTTTACCTATTGGAATGCTGTAGTGGAATTAGATTCCAAAAGCTTTCAAGCAATCATGGACGTAGGAAAAGTAAATATCGGTTGGGACAGGTGCAGGGTCTTTGAAGAAATAAGAGTGAAACGATGTTACAAATGTTTAGGATTCAATCATGAATCCAAAGACTGTAAAAATAAATCAAATTGCAGACACTGTGGTGGGGAACATGAATCTAAAAATTGTAGTGAATCTAAAAAAGATGTTTGTGTGAACTGTATTGCATCTAATACAAGTTTGGGTTTAAATCTAGACACCGACCATAATACGATAGACTACACTTGCCCAGTTTACTTAAAAAAGTTGGAGGCTAAGAAAAGCCGAATTTCATATTAGCAATTCAAGGAACAGTGCAACGAAGAATCCTTAAATTATTTGTCTGGTATGTTATTAAATGTGCAAGGAATAACTGGTAATTTTGAGTTAATTGAAGATTATGTTACCTATAATAGTGTAGATTTTTTGTTGCTAACTGAAACTCATCATACTAAAAATATACAAAGATGTGAGCTGTGTTTGCCTGGTTATAGGAAATTTGATGACTGTCGTTCAAACTCTAGATACACTGGTGGAGTGTTAATATATGTTAAAGAAAGTTTAAAATCATCTCAAAAGAATTATCTAGTGCAAGGGAACCAAATCTGGATTTCATCAGTCAAAATTACATATAAATAAAAGGGAAATACGGAACTTAATTACATTATACAGATCAAGTACATTTAGTGTATGTGAATTTTTTGACATCTTAAATGAATGGGTACCGGGTGTAATAAACGAAAATGGAAACATTATAATAGCAGGGGATTTCAATATAGACTTCCTTAGCGTAAATAATTATGAACTTAACTACGTAAACTTATTTTTTTGTAATATCGTAATAACTAGTGGAAGAGCCAACGAGAATAACGAATACTTCAAGTACCCTTATTGACTATGTCCTGTCGGATTATACTCTGAGCGCTGATGTGAAGGTTCGGCGAGATTGGAAAATGTCAGACCAGGGGTTCCCAAAGTGTGCGCCGCGGCGCCGTGGACAGTAAACAGGGGCGCCGCTGTCGAAGACAGAATGCTGCATTAAAAATATTATAACTTTTTAATATTCACTATGCTAAAATACTTAAAAACACTTTCTATAAATCAGAGTCCTATCATCAAAGGACTATTTATTTATTTATTTATTTATTCAACTCTGTACATATAAGTTTTTGACTTTTGATGACATACAGGATATAATTTGGCTTAACAAATATTTCTTATTTCCTAATTACATGAAATTTCTTAGTCTAAAGGGCAAGGAATAAATAAGGACGGATACAAAACAGGAATGAGATGGGAATGAAATGACTTAGTTGCTGCTGTTTACATAGTAATCAAATAGATGTTTTTTAAATTGTTCAATTGTGTTTAACCTTCGAATGTTAGGGGGAAGCTGGTTCCATAGACGAACCGCATGAACAAAGAATTGCCGACTACTTATTAAATATTTGTGCTGTAATGACCTCCGAGACTGCGCGAACTTAAGCTTGTCAAATAAATAATTAGGTGTTCTAGTATAAATTATTTTAAACAATGTGAGGAGCGTCCTATATTTGAAAAGAGCTTTTAGGGGACAACCGGCGATCTGACTTGAATAATTTGAGATGTGATCAAATCGTCTAATGTTGAAAACGTATCTTGCACAATTATTAAAAGCCACATTTAACTTCCTTGTTAAAGGAAGTTAAAGGCAGCACATAGGACTTCACTAGTTTCATCTTTATGTCAGTATGGAGATATCGTCTCGTGGGGCTTAAGCCTCTAAGAATGCCATATATTTTAGAAACAATATAGTTCACGTGATCATCCCAGCTGAGATGTACATTGAAATGTATCCCCAGGTTCTTGAAAGTTTTTACAAATTCAACTGGGGTGTTATTTAAATATAAAAGAGAACCGGGAGTGTCTATGGAGCTTCTCAGAATTTTCATAGCTTTGGTTTTCGTTGGATTTAGGTTAAGTTGGTTTTGCTGTGACCAGGAGAATACTGAGCAAAGATCACTATTTAACGAAGCTACACTTGCTGATTCATCGATTTTTAAAAATTTGAATAATGTGAATAAATTTGGACATCATCTGCATATATATGATGTTTGCAATATCTGATGCACTTGGAGATATCATTTATAAACAGGGTGAAAAGCAGGGGGCCCAATACAGATCCCTGTGGAACACCCAATTGTACCGGCAAACTAGTCGAAATTCTATTTCCGTAGTACACCGCTTGCGTACAATTAATAAGATATGATCCCATTAGCTTACATACAGATTCTTCAAACGCATATTGACTCTTTAATTTGTGTAAAAGGATTTGATGATTTACTGAGTCAAAAGCCTTTGAAAAATCTAGAAAAACTACCAATGTTGCCATATCATCATCGAAACCGATTCGAACATCATCGCTTACTTTTAATACCGCTGTAGTACAACTGTGGTTACCTCTGAACCCTGATTGGTGTTCTGCTATTAACTTCTCTTCTTCCAAATATATCTTCATTTGCTTAGTTACAATTTTCTCAAACACTTTACTCAAGAAAGGAAGGATTGCGATAGGCCTAAAATCCATATTTCCTGGAGAGGAAGACTTAGGTAAAGGTATAATTTTTGCGTTTTTCCAACAGTCAGGGAATATACCAGTTGTTATAATAGTATTAAATATATGAGTAACTTGCTTATATATAAATGGTAAGAGAATTTTTACTAATGATGGATGAATGCCATCCAGTCCCTGGGCCCTAGACTTTATAGATCGCCTCACCCACAGATATACTATCCACACATTGTAATGAGAATGTTCTCAAAGCATTAAGAGAAGTGTTGTCAAAAGCGGAAAAATCAATTTTATTGTCTACTTGTGACAATGAATTAATAAATTTCTTGTTTAGCTCATTGACATCTAAATCTTCATCGCGATCACTTTTCACGTTTGTATTTTGAACTCCGATTTGTCGAATAGTTTTCCATAAAGCTGCACTTGATTTTTCGGTGGAAAATTTATTCGTAAAATAAAGTGTTTTTGATTTGCGTATTAAAGAAGTTGTGGCATTTCTAGCTCGTTTGTACTCATCTAGTAACCATGGGCATTTGTATCTACGCCATCTATAGAATAGAATGTCGCGCTCTTGCATTGACTTCCTAATATGCTCTGTAAGCCAAGGAGTATAAACGTTTTTAACCTTTCTAGTTCTTAACGGGACATATTTATTAAAAATAAAATTTATATTTTCATTAAAAACAGAGACTTGAACATTTACATCAGATGTACAATACAGCGGTGACCAATTTTGATTTTGGCATTCGTCAAACAGAGGGACAATATTTACTAAAGAAAAATCACGATATTTATTTGCAACCCTAACAGGATTAGACGGGAAGATATTCAACACTTAACAAATTAAGTCATGGTGCGAGAAACCTGGTGCGCCGATTTGGCTATACCGATCTACTAGCTCCACTTGGGACACCAAAAAAGCGTCGAGAAGCGACGGGGTTTTGTTTGGCATGTAGTGAGTAGGTTGATCTTCATTGGCTAAATAAAATCCCAAAGATTTCACCATTTTCAGAAGATTCTTGTTCCTATCATTTAAAAAATCTAGGTTTAAATCGCCACACATAATACATTTCGAATACAATGCGCCCCATTCTTCAAGAAAATTTATAAGTGTATTACCGTTTGCTACATCTGGTGCTAAATATATTACGCCTACCAAAAATCTATTACCGTCTAGTGAGACTTCAACAAAAAGAAACTCAGACTCATCTATCTGGGTGGACTGTTTTATTAGTTTACACTTAAATTTATTTTTGACATACATGGCAACTCCTCCACCTCGTCGATTCGCACGGTCTGCGCGAAACAATCTGTAGCCATTTAATTTAAAAAGATCACTTCTCATATTACAATTTAACCAGGTTTCAGATAAGCTTATGATATCCATTAAGCTCTTCTTCTTCTTAGTTGGCGCTACAGCTCGAGGTGAACCTGGGCCTGCTTCTCGCAACCATTTGTGTGTGCGTGTTATATTTTTGCACGAATGGAAGGGACCTACAGTTTTTTGCCGACTCCGAACGGCGAGTTGAGAAGCTCAATCGTGACAAATGATACTCTTTGATGCTTGTCAGACATTCGAAAGAGGTGGGCACTGTGAAAAACTTTTAGGTGTTTGCGGCGGGATTCGAACCCAAGACCGCTGGCTCAGTAGTCCGACGCACTAACCACTTGCGCTACGGTGCCCACCATTCCATTAAGCTCCCTTCAAATAAATAGCGCAGCTCATCAATTTTATTTACAATACTTTGTGAGTTTAAATGGCATAAGCGGACACCTGCTTTGTCGGTACATATTAAATTTAGCAAAGTTTTTGTTTTACTCATGCCACTCCCCACTGGACCAACACGATTCCCCAAATTTCTTAAATCTCTGTTATGCATTGATTACAGGCAACAGAAAAGAGAACATAACGAAGAAGAAACACAAAAGAAACACAAAAAAGAGAGAGTAACAAAAGAGCAACAACAGCAACATAGCAATGACATTGATTACAGTCAAAAAGGAAAGAGGTAGTTGAGAAAAGAGAAATACAAACTATTAAAAAAACAAAGATTACATAATTATGTGTATTTAATGATAACGAAAGCACTATAAATAAAATATGGCACAAACTAAACAGCATGATGATTTAACATTTATAACTTCGCCAGGTCTTTATTACAGGTGATTAGCTTTGACTCACCATTGAGTGTTCGTACAAATACTTGTCCATTGATGGTACGTACGGCGGATATTTTATTAATTTTTTTGAGTTTCAGCGCACTTCGATGTAAGATGTAGTTATTTTTTGTGAGACTGTCATTCAGATAAATTCGTTGATCTGAGTCTATGCCAATGTCTCGTAGAGTGAAACTGGCTTTTGTTTGTTTGTAACGAGTGTTACAATTTTTTAGCAAGGTGACTACAGATGAAAAAGAAACGAAGTTTTTGATAGGCCGGTTATAGAACGATTTTGACTGGCTACTTAGGACACTATAAAAGGAAACGTTAATTTTAATAAATTAGTTATTAGTCAAGGAGCAATAACTGTGTGTTTTCGTATAAAGTCAGCCGCGAAATGGAAAAATGTTTATAAAAGAAGCAAGAAACACTTGCAACGAAGTCGATGAGTTCTGAGTTGAACTTGACATTAGAACGTGTCATAGACGTAGTAAACTACATAAGAACTAGGCCGCTCAGAGCCAGACTGTGGGACATGGGAGCTGAACTCACGGTCCTGCTATACTACTGCAGTCCAAGATGACTTTCACGTGGAAATGTCAAATCCCGTGTTTTCGAGTTACGTCAAGAAATTCACACTTTTCTGGAACAGGAAGGTCATGCAAGCTCCAGATACTTTGCCGAATCAGACGTTTTGCTAAATTTGGCATATTTGTGTGATATATTTGACACACTGAATGCCTTGAATCAGTCTCTACAAGGCAATACCATGCACATGTTGAAACTATCGGAGAAGACCGCGGCGCTTAGAAAAAAAACTGCCGTTTTGGATAAGAGAAATTAATCAGGATGGCGGTCCAGATTGTTGAGCTCGTTTTCTCAGAAGACTTGCTGTCCCTTTCAACGGATCACCTTTCGAAGCTCGCTGAATGGTTCGCCAAATACTTTGCGGAAGACAATGTGGAATAATTTGCTTGGATTCAATATCCTTTCCATGTTCAAGCTCCAGCAGAATTTAATTCGCAAGACGAAGAGAGTCTCATGTTCTCTTGCGATAACAGCCTTAAAGCAAAATTCACTTGTTCCGATTTGGTGGAGTTTTGTATAACGGTGAAAAGTTAATATCGAACTATAAGTGCAAAAGCTATAAGGATTCTTATTCCGTTTGCTTCCTCCTATTTATGCGAAGCAGGATCTTCAGCTGTATGAGAGTGGCAGTGTCAAGCCTTATTCCGCGCTTCGAAAAAATGTGTGGAGATCACCAAGCTCACGTGTCACATTGATTAACTTACCACTATATAATAAAACAACTTTTCTAATACATATATGTAAATACATGTGTACTTATGTGAGTCTCCGATTGTGGTTGTTTTTATTTCATTTTCATTTTCTGTGTCTAGTGCCATTGTACACACATACTAGGGCGCCGTGTTAAAATACTAAACCTGTAAGTGCGCCGCAAACTGAAAAAGTTTGGGAACCCCTGTGTCAGACCATGAAACCTTATGGATAAAGTTGTTCACTAAGAAGTCTAAGTTGCATAAGCCGGATAAAATAAAATATATAAAATACGATAAACGCCGCTTTTTAAACGAATTTAATAACAGTATGTTAGAAATGACACGCGCGAACAATAACGTACATTTATGTGCAATGAACTATGAAAGTGCAATTAATAGCTCTTTAAAAAGGCTAAAAAAGACTATTGTAATAAACAAAAGATGCGCAGTGTGGTATAACTCGGAGCTAGGAAATCTTAAACATGAAAAAATTTACCTGTATAATAGAGCCATATATACGAATACCCTAGGAGACTGGAATAAATATAAAATAGCTAGAAACATGTACAAACATCAGTGCATCGAGACAAAAAATAGACACATTGAAAGGAAAATTACTGAAAAGGCCGGTGACCAAAATGGACTTTGGAAAACTCTTAACAGTTAATTTTCAAAGAAGAAAAAAGCGTTTTTAATCATCTTAAAATAAACGATGTTGAATTGACAACAGATATGGAAATTGCTAACGGATTTAACGAATTTTTCATTGAAAGCGTGAAGGCTATAAACAGTAGCATTCCAAATGTTCCATACTCCGATAGTATTCAAATAAACGAAAATCAGTTTAAATTCCACCCAATTGATACAGGAATGCTAGAAGAAACAATTAAGACCATGAATAAGAAAAGTGATTGCTCAGGCTTAAACTGTAAAATATTACTGGATTGCAACGATGAAACTATTCCGCCATTGCTAAAAATAATTAACCTTTCGCTCGCCAATGGTGTTTTTCCTGAAAACTGGAAAACCTCAGATGTTGTACCTGTGGAAAAAGTTAAGAACGCAAGAAGCCCAGAGCAATGGAGACCCATAAACATGCTGCCTAAGATTTTGGAGGCCATCGTTTGTAAACAACTTACTGGTTTTATTGAAGAAAGAAGACTTCTTTGTGTGGAACAATCTGGATTCAGACGTGGACACTCATGCGAGACATCTCTGAGTTGGGTAATAAATGAATGGAAAAAGGAAATTGAAAAGGACAACTTTGTTTTGGCGGTCTTCTAGGACCTACAAAGAGCGTTTGAAACCATAGACAGAAACATTTTAGTTCGCAAACTTCACAAATATGGCATTCGGGAAAAAGAGCTAGACTGGTTTGTGAGCTATTTGTCGAAAAGAACGCAAAGAGTCAAAATCAACGAAACATTTTCAAGCCGTAAGGAAATTTATATTGGTGTGCCTCAAGGCTCTGTATTAGGTGTATTACTTTTCTTAATCTATATTAACGATTGTGGTAAAGCCTTGTCGATTTGTAAGATTTGCCTCTTCGCAGATGATACACTAATATATCTGAGTGGAAAAAATATAAACTTTCTAGAAACCATTCTACAGAGAGAAATGAATTTGATTTATAATTGGCTGTGTAAAAATAAACTGTAACTTAATATACCAAAGACTAAGTGTATGTGTGTTAACGGTAACGATGTCAGTGTAAATGTAGAAATTAATGGCGTCTTAATAGAATGTGTCAAAGAAATAAAATATCTGGGTGTCTATATTGACAATAAGCTTAAATTCAACTCCCACGTAACTAATCTATGTGCTAAGATATCAAAAAAAAATAGGTTTTCTTAGAAGAATTAGGAAGCGTATCTCAAGAAGCTGTACGCTGACTATTTATAATACAATAATACTCCCTCATTTTAATTACTGCTCGTCTATAATATATATGTGTACCCACGAAAACCAAAGAAAGCTACAAATCCTCCAAAACAGAGCAACAGGATCATATTGAAATGTAACAGGTATACCTCAAGTGTTGGCATGCTTAGTTCCCTAGGATGGTTAAGTATAACCCAGCAACTAAAATACAATGTCCTAGTAATGATTTTTAAGATTAAGTTAAAACCCATTTTTGGCCAAAGGTGCGTATACGCACCTTTTAATTTTACTATAAGATTTCTTTGCATCTGCAATTTTCAGGATCTAAACATCCGTAGCGTTATGGTATAGTTTTTGAAGAAATCACAGATTCAATTTTCAATCTATCTGAAAAAACACAAAAATTTCCGTTGTTTTAACATATTAGATTTCTTCATTTTTTAAAGCCGTTACTTAAAATATTCTTGAATATTTCCAGGAAATTATTGTTATGGGCAAACGTGTTTTTTACGAAAGTTTATAGATCCATAGTCCGAAGTCAAATAAAAACAAAAATATTTTTATATGTAGTGATAGTTATTGACCATAGAAAATAAAGATGCGTATACGCACCTTTGGCGTGATATGTAAAAATTTCGTCAGTAGGCAAAATTTTGTTTGAATAAAATTACGTGTATTTAGTATTTCATGTCAGCTGTACATAAATTTACTATTAGCTGTCAATACTGAAGATTTAAATTAATTCCAAAATGGTGGTATGATGGAAACATGATTTTTTTTCTGAAGAAATATACATAGGTGTGTAGCTATGTATCATGTTTTGGAACACTAAAAAATCACTTAGTCTTCAAGAACTGAAAACGATGCTAGAAGAAAACGATGATATACTAGAAGCTGAGAGTACAGACGCTGCATATCTGTTGATGAGCTAACCCATGAAGAAGATTTGGACGAAATTGTTTTGGATGCCGAAGAATTGCCAAGTAATATAGCAGATACTTTTCAAGTTTAGTTGCGATAACAACGATCAACAGGAGAGGAACCATCATTAAAAAAGCCAAAATATCCAAAAAATATATGTATACCAGATTGAATAAAAGATGATCCGATATTTTCATCATTACCAGTTTCAGTAGAAAATGTTAACAGAGAAGCTTTGAAAATAAGTGTGTATTTTTTTTTCCATAACCTCTCCGTAGATTTAGAAATGGTACCGTGTTTTAACAGGAAAGTCATAAAGTGTCTAGCCCGAACATTGCAAAATCTGAGACGATATGGGAGCGCACGTGATTACCGACTTACTGAGTGTAATTTTGAGTCCCAGTTACCACCAAATTTTCTTCGATAACTTATTTTCTTTCTATAATCTTTTCACTTTGCTGAAAGAGATAAGATTTTATGCCACGAAAAAAGATAGAGGCTTCTTCTACTTTGCTTTCGATGAAAATGCTGAAGCTGCTGTTGTGAGATGAATTGATAATTCAGTGGTTACAGTAATAACCCTGCCACCGTAAAGGCACAAAAATAATCAGAAAGCTTTAAGAGAAATGCTCATAAATCAATCACTTATGAATAGCGAGTATGTATAACAAAAATATGTGTGGCGTTGATTTGTACGACAACGGTGTAGCAAATTATAGAATTCGTGTTCGTGGCAAAAAATGGTGGTGGCCATATGATATTTTGAGTCCTACTGAAGAAAATTATGTAGTCCGTTCTTTGATAAACGTTGAGGAGCTAGGACACGAAGAAAACAATAAAGAACGTATGTGCGTATATTGGAATCCAGTTTATATAAGGGCTGCCGTTTTGGTAATATAAGGCATACTCTTGTCGAACATGATCAAAAAGTACGAAGAAAATGCAGATATTGTAAATCCCATACTATTTACATGTGTAGTAAACGCAAAGTTGTTGGTTGAAGCCTTGGTCCACCCCGGACTGTAGGGCCTCCTAAGTAAGTAAGTATGTATGTAAGTAAACGCAAAGTTCACTTACATTTGAAATGTTTTGGAGATTTCATATGAAAAAATAAAATAACATTTTTTTAAAAACTATACGCATTTGGCCAAAGGTGCGTATACGCACCTTTTTGTTCTGTAAATACCATTAGCAAAAAAAAATTTTTTTGCCACAATTTGTTCTCTCCTAATGTTATTTATTATTAAAAAATAAATTGTAGCCAAAAAATTTGCTTTTTTTAACTATCGGCCTTTAATGGGTTTATATCCTGAATACTTACAGAATAACGTGGAGTATATAACAAATGAGAGATATAATCTGAGAGATGCTGGCGACTTTCGATTACCACTGTACAGAAGAACACATACACAAAACAACATACTCTATAAAGGCCTTCAGCTTTTTAATTTACTTCCCAGAGACGTTAAAAACATTGTTAATCCAAATATATTTAAAACAAGAGCACACTTTATTTTAAAAAATAATATTTTGTAGACATAAATCTGTATCTAGAATTAAGAGCTTTTGAAACTAATAAAATTAATTAAATTAAAAAAAATTAAATTAAATAAACAAAAGAAACAAGAAAAGTATTTGGACAAAAAGTTGTGATTATTAGTTTTTTTTACTTTTTACAAAGAATAACACACAAAGTGATTACACACTATGTGAGGATACGAGAAATTTAAATGCGATGAAGTATGACAAACGAATCGCACCAACTATTTGAATTTGTCTGTTTACAAGGAAAATTTATATTTTGGCGTTGGCAAAAAACACATAGATATAAATCCGGTTAATGCAAAAGTGTGATTGCTGTCGGTGACTGTAGGTCTGTTTGGTGTGTCGATAGTTTTCGCAATACTATGTAAACTTTCATAGAATCATGACAGTTGCATGGCTCTCAATTTTTTTACTCTCATTTGGCTCGCTCTTTGCGATGAATTATCTGCGAGTATCTGCAAGACCTTTTCCTCGGGGTGGACTGTTGAACTCTGGCAAACCAAGCCATCTGACAGTTTAAGAAATGTCATAATCTTCATTGTAGTGGAAAACAGAAACAAATCGACAGGTTTTGTTTCAAAAGCGTTTGGTGTCTTTTGTTCAAGTTTTTTTCTCTTTGAGAGGATATCTCTCTCTCTCATTGAGAGAATTTTACTATTTGACAGATATCAATCACTTACACGAAAAAGACACACCTTTTGTCTACTAAAAGAAGCAAAGGAATTTCGGTTAAATGTGTCAATTGTTTCTCAATTTACGGAAAGGGTCCGAAAAAATGATTTTCAAAAAGGCGGGTCCTGGGGTCCGTGCCATCAGAAAAGGGTCCATTTGACCCCAAAGGGTCCCAAAGGTAACCTTGTTTCAGTTGCAGTAGGATTGCTGCGTAGAACGGTGGTCAGCGAGACGGCGGCATCCTTCTATTCACTTACAGTAGCGACTATTCATATCTTACAGTCAATAGCCGTGTTTTATTACTCCCGTGATCTGATCCGGATCAGATCAACAAATAAGTTTGTGTACATTACAACAACAATCCGAGATCTTGCTTGTTGTCAAGATCAATTTTCGTGATCCAAAAATTAGTTCGACTATTTCTCGCTATGGTACACTTTCGTTTGTGAATGCTGCTGTATTATCGACAATTGCTAAGGGTAGATGTTGCCAGATTAGAATATAAAAATATTATTGGCAATCCAAATATCATTAATGTTATTTTGTTCGAAAAAATTAATTTTTCTGCTCATTTAAGCGATGTGAAACTGAAATTATAGCTGCAAAATATTATTCTCATTCGGTATCTGTTAATCAAAATTAACAATTTCCTCCTAAAAAATAAAACAAGCGCATTAAATTTTCATTTAAAAGAAAATAATCATTCGCATGGAAATGTCAAAATGAACTTAGCTTGTACAATCACCACAACACAGAACTTTTTTCTTTTTTTTTTTGCCGAGGGTAGGTGAAAATCTTCCATAGACACATGAGAATATTTAGATGCGGTTAATCCTTATCTCGCCAAGTCAAAAGGTTTTGTCCTTTGTAGTCGGCGCAATAAATTGCTCTCATCCAAATTAAGTAGGACTGTATTATTAACATGTCCGATAAGTCGGTTTCTATGTTTTCGCGCGAAGCTTCTAGTTTCAGCTTCAATTGTCGGAATTCCGAGATCCCTGTGGATATCGTCGTTTCTAACATACCACGGTGCTTGGACAATTTCTCTAAGCTTTGATCTGGTTTGTTTTATTATTCCGATCTGATCCGGATCAGATCACGGGGATAATAAAACACGGCTAATATTCGCACCAGAAAACTTCCATGCGTATTGATACGTAAAGTAGTAAAACTTAAAAAAAAAACAAACAAGCAATAAAACTCTGCGTGCTTATCACAAAGTAAATTCCCGCAAAAGGGTAATGACAAAAAAATAAAAAGGGATCGTGGCAAGACATAGGTACTCGAGGAAAAGAAAATATTTGAATCGAAAAAAAATCCTGCCTTACAAACTAAAGAAAAAAAAATAGATTTGTCCTACTCTAAAAAGTAAACAAAACATTTAGAGATGTGCTAGGTGAAAATGTTCCCCTACGAATCTCTTATTCTGTTTCACCGACATAAAAAAATTTGTCCGATTCGCTGTATTGGTAAAACCATTTGCCAAAATCACGATATTTTGCCATCATTACTTGATTTTGGTTGGCATTTGTAGGTTTTTCCCTAAATTAAGAAGAAATAATTAATATTTTATGTATAAATCTTCTAAAACCTGTTATGGTCCCCTATTCGCTGAAAAAATATATAAAAATAAATATATAAAATAGAATAAAAATATACCTATCTTACCTTGTTCCTGGTTTCTGCCATGATGAAATGTGGCATGGCCGTAAGCGTCAGTGTCATTTCATGGTTATAGCATATTTGTTCCCATTTGTTCCCTGTGAGGGAAAATTATGCGTCTCCACTAAGGACATTTTTCTCTGCTTTAAAAGAGAAAAGAAAAGGGGAAGAAGTACCTAGCCATGTATTTAAATAGCGGCAAACGGTCTTCTACTATATACAAAAATTGCAGCTAATCACACCACCGACTGCAAGAAAGGAAAATTAATTGCAAGTTAACCATAGACCCCACAGCACGCACGAGGTGCTATAATATTGGGTTAAATTAAAAATAAGTACATACCTATAGTGAAGTAAAACCTATAAAGTCCTATAGAGGCAGTGCTAATTTTGTAGTGATAATTGTGTTATATTGGGGTAAGTGAGATTTTCCTTTTTTTGTGAGATGAAATAATTAACCCAGGGGTATACCATTAGGCGACTCATCAATAAATTATTAAATTTGGCGGTCACTGACAAATTACAGTCGTGGCCGCCCAAGTCTTTTTGAAAGAGACTCACCTCGCCGTTTCTTTTAAATATATGTACAAGATATGTTAATTTCATATTCACATATACCTATACGATGAAATCTGGTATCTCATCTCCGCCAAGCAAAAAGGGAAAGAATCACCAGAAGAAAGCACCCTCTGTACCCAAAAACATGCAAAGCTGTGGCCAAAATTATATAAATTACATATATGTACATGATTGTATACATCTATATACGTAAATCTGAACTCGCAATGCAGTGCTTATGAATAGGAGATCAAAGTACACTTACCTTGTGTGAAATAAATTACACATATAATACATGGTACATCATACACATTTTTGGTCAATTTAAATTAATGATACCTAGTCCTTTTTTTTGTTTATTTATTAAACATTGCCTTTTGCGTGCATATTTCACACATATATAAATTTTTTTATATTTAAATTTTTTAATTTTAAGTTAGTTATAGTTTTTTTTTCCCTTTTTTTGTTATGGTGTCAATTTGATTAAGTAATAATAGCCGTGTTTTATTACCCCCGTGATCTGATCCGGATCAGATCAGAATAATAAAACAAACCAGATCAAAGTTCTGTGTTTTGGTGATTGTACAAGCTAAGTTCATTTTGACATTTAGTGCGAGTTGCCATGCAAATGAATTTTTTTTTTAAATGAAAATTTAATGCGCTTGTTTTATTTTTTAGGAGGAAATTGTTAATTTTGATTAACAGATACCGAATGAGAATAATATTTTGCAGCTATAATTTCAGTTTCACATCGCTTAGATATCATTATGAGCAGAAACATTTATTTATTCGAACAAAATAACATTAATGATATTTGGATTGCCAATAATATTTTTATATTCTAATCTGGCAACATTTACCCTTGGCAATGGTCGATAATACAGCAACATTCACAAACGAAAGTGTACAATAGTGAGAAATAGTCGAACTAATTTTTGGATCACGAAAATTGATCTTGACAAGAAGCAAGATCTCGGATTGTTGTTGTAATGCACACAAACTTATTTGTTGATCTGATCCGGATCAGATTACGGGGATAATAAAACACGGCTAATAATTGATTATCATTGTAAAAGGGCAATTCTCGCCAGTCCCATTCTTTGTCGCTATATTTCGCACTGCCAAAGACATCACCACTAAATAGAGCTCTCTTTAGGTAGGAAAGTCGGGGTAGACAATTTTGGTGTGTGGTAACTGGGATCAAATTACGAACAGTCACACTTAGCTTAAGCGGATGCGGAGAAATTCACCTTAGTTGATGAGTAACTTTAAATTAAATATTTATTAAGATCGTTTTGTTTTAATTTCTTTAATTCTATTCTCTGATTTTCATTGTCAAATTACATACAAGTTCCACACGTATTGCTGTAATTTCTTTAATATTATTAAGTTGTTTTTCATTGTCATAGCACAATTAAAAATCCCATTCAAAATTTTAATAAAATTTGTTTAAGTTCACGACACTGAATGGAATCATGGTTGTTTGTTTCCTCTCCTTTGAAAGTTTAATGGCTTGAATCTTATAGATTGCTAAGGCAATATTTCAGGTGGTGCGGTAGGGTGGTCTAAAATCCATTCGGCAGGAATGGTCTGAGCCGTCGGCAGCATCCGCTTCTTCGGGGAAGTCCAAAAACCCGCCATCGGACTTCATGGTCGGGAGGGCATGGCAATCGCTGCAACAACATCAGCAGCGCCCTACAGTGTGGTGGACGTCCGTCCGCTTTAGGTGGAAGAAAAAAAAATGTAAGTAATAGTTTTTGTATTGGCATGATATATGTTTTTTGTAGTAGGTTTGGTTGAGTGCGGGGGCAAGAACCACCCCATTCCGGCGAGTTACAGTCGAGCATCGCAAGCATGCCACGTCCCTCGCACTCAGCTGTCTCTCCCTTTCTCTTTCCTTTTCCACCTCTTATCCTAACATCCTGCCCACATCCTTACTTCCTGTCATTTTCGAATTCCAACTTCCTATCCTCTACAAACACCTCCAAAAGGCCTATTACAAACCTACATTTTGAGTCTTCTGGATTCAATTTCACCAACAAAAAACCGAACGAATTGAAAACGTCAAATGGTTTGCGTTTTTGAATTCCGACCGATTCTCAGCACACCCCTAATCCGTTCGAATTCGAAGAAATCCGAAAATCATCACGCCAAAACGGCGAAAACGCAACGGAAATCGATCGAAATTCATCACAGGGGGGAATTTTTTTTTAACTTTTATATTGTGGATTTAGTGCATTTATTTTTTAGTATGTTTATTATTCCCGAGGCTAATAATATTTTCTACTAGCTGTCTCGCCCGTGTACTAAAACAGCCGGGTTACTGATTAGGTAAAACACTGTTCTACTAATGTGGTTCTGGATAGAAATAAGAGCCGCAAAATCCGACAAACCTTGTTGAATCACACCAAATATTCAACGTGTGAATGAACAACAGCATAATTTTTCTATTATTTGGTTGTACCACATGATGTGTTCGATTTAGTAACAAAAATTTAAAATCTAATAATCCTTTTTTATACATTTATTTTTTATCAAAATTAAAGGGGTTTGCATCTACATCGCTTTTCCGACTTCAAACGTCAAGTATAAATATTTTTAAGAATTTCTGAATTTTCAACGCAGTGATATCTTTAAAAGATTTTATGGCCTATTGCTTGGTATCGGAAGAGTATCTGGTAGCTAAATAACTTTAGACTGACTGGAACATCAGGACAGTACTGTGGATGGGGAAGAATTTTCAATCCCAAATATAAGAGTTTGTGTACAAAGTGAGTGTATCAACACGTGAGGTTTGAGGTTTAGCATTGCCATGTAATAGTATCATATCATCCCATTGCATGCACTACTTATGTATGTTGATCAGCGATGTTACTTTTACTACTATAGTAGTAAAATTGCTACTTTTTTACCCGCCGTACTACCTACTACCACATTGTTCTCACATACTACTATTTAAGAATGACCCAATTAAAAGGTCCAGATAGTTTTCCAATAAGCAAAAAAAAGTCTAACACTGAATTATGGAGATAGGAATAAGGATATTGTCCAATTATGGATTGAATTAAAAAAGTTAAGAAATGGTAAAAATAGGTGACCTCATGTTTTTGGAATTATCATCTTACATGCTACAGTGTCGGATGTATTTATAAGTTCAACACCGAAATTGCATAAAAAATCATGTAGCAATGCTAAAAATGTGTTTCATTTGCGCGACTAGCTTTAGCTTTAGTGATCATATGCCGTTATGCTTAGGTATCTGATATTTACCGCCATAAAGTTTTGCAGTTGTGTTTTTCCAAGTGTTCTGGTCGGACATAGTATGTATTCATAAGTGCATTGTATAAATACTCTTTTTTTTGGGATATTGTAAGCATTTTTAATACATATTTGGATCCATGTTAGGTTTATTAATGCATAAAAATTAAAATTCAGTAGAAAATAATCGATTTTAAGAACAGGAAAAACATGCCCTGGGGGAAAGTTTTGACAATTGCCGAGAGAGCAATATAAGAAGAACTCATATAAGAACAAATAGTAGGTGGAAAAAATTATAGATCATTTTGCCTTGTAAATAATTATATAAAATTGGGTGAAAAATACAATTCGCTGAAAAGAAGCGGAAGAAAACCAACCATTACAGAGCGGCAAAAACGGCTTATTAAGCATAAGGCGGCTAAAAATGGTATGACAGACTCACAAATTCGTGCTGGTTTGGATACGCCGGTTACCGCAAGGCATTTTAGAAGAGTACTGAATACAAGTGACTAGTTTCAATGTTATCTGGACAAAACGAGTAGCAAAACCATCACTGACAAAGCATCATAGGTTGGCTAGATTGTCCTTCGCTGAAAAGTACATGTCATATACAGTAGAATGGCGAAATGTGATTTTTAGCGATGAAAAAAAACTTCAATTTGGACGGTTCGGATGGTGTTCGGCACTATTGGCACGATATAAGGCATGATAAGAAGCTCTGTTCCGAAAAGTATATCGAGATACTGAAAATCGCCCCCATTGATTATGCTAAAAATTAAATGGGTGCGGAGTTCATTTCTCGGCAAGACAATGCAGCTATCCATGTTTCCACGAAGGCAAAATATTGGTTTACTTAAAAAAAATATACCGTTACTGGATTGGCCAGCTTGTAGTTTAGATCTGAACCCTATAGAAAACTTGTGGGGAATAATGGCTCGAAGGGTTTTCGAAAATGGCGAGCAACTTTCGAGCACTGCCGAGCTTAAAAGTCGTATAAAGAAAGTTTGGGATGAAATTTCGCTGACTATATTACAAACTTTAGTTACTTCAATGCGAAACGTATCTTAGAAGTAATTAAATGCAAAAGAGGACAAACAAAATATTGAAGATTTATTTGTTTTACATAATCATTATAATTTGCATGTTCAATGAAACTGAACTTATAATTATGTCCTCTATATATTCCACTTGCTTTGTCAAAATGTTTTTTTTTTTATGTTAAGTAAATTTATATACAAAAATAATTTACGTTTTTTGTTTGCGTACATTTTTTTTACTTTCTGTAACATATATTTGGAAACCAATAAATCATTTAGTTTGTTTGCTATAACTCTTTACGTTTGTGAACTTATAATTATGTCCTCCAGTGTAGGTTTATATTGCCTTTTGCATAGCAGTGCTGCTACAAAGCGAACATTTTCTTATCTTCATATAATTAAAAGTGATTACAGAAATAGACTCAACTCTGAGACGATGGGTAATATTTTGCTATCTAAAGAACTATTGGAAGGGCACCCATATTTGAGCCTGAATTGAAATGCTCAATTTTTGAAATCAGTTTTAATTGATCGATGATGAATAACACAAGATGCAAAAATCTTTTATTCGTAATACTTTTTTTTAGTTCATTGTCGGTTATGGCTGTACTGTTATTGTGTTAACCTTTTTTTATGGTTAATCTCTGTTATAAATTTTATGTAATGTTCTTTTTTCATCTGAGGAGTGCTATATTCTTAATTTGTTTGAATCCAAGGATGCTTTTGATGATACAATAAAATAGAAATAAATTTAATTATTTAAAAAAAATGTATTGCTACTTTTTCTCTCATAATGCTACTATTTCTTGCCCAACATACTACATTCCTTTCAGTTTTAAGTAACAACGCTTTGTTGATTTCCTCAGAAAAATTGATGGCTTTTTCGTTTCTCGTAAAATCCATCAAAAATGTCACCATCAAATTATTTTTTTTTGTTTGTTTCCCTAAGTATAGAAATTGTTAATAACTCGACTCCAGCACCACCTATCGGGTCCAAATTTTTTTGTTCTCTCTTTTGGCACTATACCAGCATAATTATGTATATTGTGAATATGAGTCATTTTGGTCAATTAATATATAATTTGCTGATAACTTGACTCGAGCGCCATCTAGCGGCTGGCTTTTTGGACTACATCCTTCCTCAGATCCCAGACCAGATCCTTGCCAAATTACATTCAGCGGCCTAGGCGTGAATAGGTTTTGTTAATTACTTGACTCCAGCGCCAGCTAGCGGATGGTTTTAATGCCTATGCCCTTTTTCATGTCCCAGACTATCTCTTTATCAAATTACATTACAATCGGTTCAGCGGTACGTTAGTTATAAGTAAAAGCACAAAATATCAACTTATTTATATAATAGCGTTGCCGCAATGATAAGAGCAAAGAGGGCATTTTTGAAAATTTTTAGGGGCTTTTTGAAAAAAGTTGGGGCAACAGACAACTTGCCCCAGATTAAAAGAATCCCACTTTTATATTTTATATTCTAAATTATATATAAAGGGTGATTTTTTAAGAGGTTGAGAACTTTTTTTAAAAAAAAAACACAAAAAATTCGAAAAAATGAATGAAATATTTATTTGAATCGATAGTTTGAACCTTGCAATTTAATGTTTAAAGATAATTTCATGCAAATGTTGACCGCGGCTGCGTCTCAGGTAGCCCATCCGCTGAGTCCAATTTTGGCATACTCTTTCACACATATCGGCCGGTATCTCACGAATGAATGCATGGATGTTGGCTTCCAGTGCGTCAATCGAAGCGGGCTTGTCCCTATAGACATTAGCCTTGACATACCCCCACAAAAAATAATCTAATGGTGTCAAATCGCACGATCTAGGCGGCCAATTGACCGGCCCGAAACGTGAAATTAACTGTTCACCAAACTCGCCTCGCAATTGCGCCATTGTTTCGCGTGCTGTGTGGCATGTGGCACCGTCTTGTTGAAACCACATATCATGCAAGTCAAGAACTTCCATTTCGGGCAAAAAAAAGTTTGTTATCATCGCTCGGTAGCGTTCACCATTGACAGTAACGCTGCGATTCGCATCATCTTTGAAGAAATATGGCCCAATAATGCCGCCGGCCCATAAACCGCACCAAACAGTGGCTTTTTCGGGATGCATTGGTAGCTGTTGCAATGCTTCTGGCTGATCTTCACTCCAAATGCGGCAATTTTGCTTATTTACTTACCCATTCAACCAAAAATGAGCCTCATCGCTGAACACAATTTCGCGCGATGAACATTTCGAACCGAGCACGAATTTTGATAGTAAAATTCAATAATTTGCAAGCGTTGTTCATTTGTAAGACGATCCATGGTTAAATTGCAAACCAAACTGAAGCTGTTTGACAGTAACACAAGGTACTAAACACACGTCAGCTGTCAAAACCAGTGTTGCCAAAACCAAACCAGCTAAAAAATCACCCTTTATATATGCGTTGCCACAAGGTGCTCGATCGGGCAAATTTGCCCCCAGATTTATAGTTTTGCCCTTTGCCCGGGCATTTTAAAATAAGCCCTCAAATCATAATTTCAGAAGATATAAAATTTAAACATATATAATTAAAAATATAAGTTGCACAAAAATAAATACAAACCATTCCCATCGCCCCCAGCAATGTGTTTCCGACCTTAACAAATAACTACAATAAACTAGCGGATACCCGGCGTGTGTTGTGATTTTTTAAATTTACGATTTTTTCAATTTCCCGACTTTTCCGGGGGGTTTTCCCAAAATTTGAGCCAAATCGACCCAGCCGTTCTCAATTGATGAATTACTATACATTTTTCACACCATTTTTATATATGTACAATAGATATAAGGTATAAGTTTTTACTTTATTTATTTTGATTGTATAAAAAGATTAAAAGTTAAAGTTTTTCTTATTTATTTTAGTAAATTAAACAATTTTTAAAATGAATTATAAAAATGAAATGAAATAAAAAAAGTTGACTTAATTGTGATTTTATGTACTATATAATATTTATTATAATATTTAGATAGGGTATCGTTGAATACTAACGTGGTGTTAACTATTAAGAGTTTCGTCGTGAATTAATTTAAATTACGATTAAATATTTAATTAGACTTTTAAATTAATACTTTTTAATTTGTGATGTGATTGTGAGTGCAAAATTTCTACACACATACATCTTACTTACTTACTTAGGTGGCGCTACAGTTCGGGGTGAACCAAGGCCTCAACCAACAACCTCTTCCAGCTAGCCCGGTCCTTAGCTAGCCGCTTCCAGTTGCGCACGTCAAGTTGGCTGAGGTCTTGTTCTACTTGTGTGCGCCACCTTAGGCGAAGTCGTCCTCTGCTGCGCTGACCCTCCGGGTAAGAGTCGAATATTCTAAGAGCCGGAGAGTTGATGTCCATACGCTCTACATGTCCTAGCCATCTTAAACGCCCAATGTGCAGTTTTTTGATAAAGTCCATGCTTCAGCTCCATATAGCAAGACTGGGATGATAAGGGTCCTATATAGAGTCTCCTTAGTCGATCGAGAAAGGACTTTACTACTCAATTGCCCTCTTAGCCCAAAGAAACAGAGGTTGGCAAGAGTAATCCTTAGTTTGATTTCCGACGAGATGTCATTTTTTGAAGTTATGGCAGAGCCGAGGTAGACAAAGTCCTTTACTACCTCGAAGTTGTAGCTGTCTATTGTGACGTTCTGTCCGATTCGACGATGTTGGGTGTCCCTTTTTGTTGACAGCATATATTTTGTTTTGCCCTCGTTTACCGCTAAACCCATTTTAGCAGCTTCCATTTCTATACTCGCGAACGCACCGGTGACAGCTCGCTGTGTTCTACCAATGATGTCAATATCGTCGGCATATGCAAGTAGTTGAACGGACTTTTGAAAGATCGTTCCTTGTGTATTAGCTTATGAGCTACGAACAATTCTTTCAAGTATGATGTTGAAGAAGTCGCATGACAGTGCGTCACCTTGTCTGAATCCTTTTTAGACATCGAAGGTCTCGGTGAGGTCATTACCGACCTTAATGGAGCAGCGAGCTTTCTCCATCGTCATCCTGCACAGACGGATGAATTTGGTAGGGATGTCAAAACTAGGCATGGCTCTATACAGTTCATCCCTCCATATGCTGTCATAGGCGGCCTTGAAATCGATGAACAGGTGGTGGGTATCGACTTGGACTTCTTGGGTTTTTTCCAGAATCTGGAAAAAGGTTGTTGACGAAAGGCTTCAGGCGTTCAAACAGTATGGCAGACAGGATCTTGTAGGCGATATTGGGGAGACTGATGCCTCTGTAATTGGAGCAGTTGAGGGGGTCTCTTTTCTTGTGGACCGGGCAGACGATGCTGAGATTCGATTCATCTGGCATACTTTCATCTGACCAAACCTTGGGGATGAGTTGGTGTATGCTCACTACCAAGTCATCTCCAGCTGCTTTAAATAGCTCTGCGGGTAGACCGTCAGGTCCAGCAGCTTTGTTGGACTTTAGCTTGGATATTGCTATCCGTACCTCGTTTTGATCAGGTGGATGGGGGTTTGGGCTATCATCATCTAAATTGAACGGTACATTCTGCCTTACAGCGGAGTATTGGTCTTCATCGCCATTATATAGTCTGCAGAAGTAGTCTTTCCATATTCTCAGCACCGACTGTGTTTCCACTACGATATTTCCATCCGCGTCTCTAAAGGTTTCTGTACGGGATTTGTTTTGCTGGCACATTCTTTTTACCCTCTGGTAAAACTTCCGTATATTGTTCCTGGAGTAGCATCTCTCAATATCCTCGAATGCACGTTTCTCGCGCTCTTTCTTTTTCGTTCTTAGAAGCCGATGTTCTTCGCGTCTCTTCTGCTCATAGAGTATGCGAGCAGATCTAGTCCTTCTTTGCAGCGCCGCTTTATACGTTTGTTGTTTTTCCGCGTTAGCTAGTCTGCCCTCTTCATCAAACCAGGGGTTTCGTGGTGGTAGTCGTGTAAAACCTAGCACATCATTCGCGGCACTTATAATGGCTTGCTGGCGGTGTTGCCACTGGTCTTCTGTACTAGCTGTTGCTGCGGTATGACTCGTAGCGAGAGATCGGGATATGCGTTCTCTGTAGGCTCTGGCGGTGTCTTGCGATTGTAGCTTTCCGACATTGTACTTTCTCACAGTATTTCGTTGTTGTGGCGTTGTGAATATCCGCATTCGTACCTTGGCTACAACAAGGTAGTAGTCCGAGCCAATGTTGGCCGTCCGGAAGGTTCGGACATCCAGGATACTGGAGGCGTGTCGGGTGTCGATCGCAATGTGGTCGATTTGGTTGATGGTTAGTCGATCCGGAGACCGCCATGTCCCCTTATGGATGTTGAGATGAGGAAACCGAGTGCTTGCTATACTGACACTTCGCCCCGCAGCAAAGTCAATTAGCCTTAGTCCGTTTTCAGACGTTGTACCGTGTAGGCTGTGCCTTCCAACCGTCCTACCAAAGATGTCCTCTCTTCCTATTTTGGCGTTAAAATCGCCCAATACGATTTTAACGTCATGCTTAGGGCATTGCTCGTAGGTTTTGTCGAGGAGCTCGTAGAAACTATCTTTGGTAGCGTCATCTTTTTCTGCTGTATAGCAATCACCGTAGTAGATGTCGCAGTTTCTTATTCTTTCTCTGCCTGGCCCATCCCATCGCACTTCCTGGATGGCGGTTATATCCGCTTTATAGCGGTCTAGGGCATCTGCCAGTTGTTCGGGTGCACCGTCACCGTTCAGTGAGCGAACATTCCAGGTGCAGATCCGAACGTCATTGTCCTTTTTTCGTTTAGCGTGGTTGTCAACAGTAGATCCGTCCTTCTCCGAAGCTTTTGGTTGCTTCGGAACCATATTTTTTTACGCGGTAGGTAGTTAACCTTACGCACAACCCCCAACCTGGAGGGCCAGATCCTTATATACCCCTAGGACAAGGGGCCGGGTCCACCGGTGTCAGTAGCCCACTACGGGGGTGTGAGCGCTGCCGTTGCGCCAACAGGGGCTCATCCGCCACCAACTCTTTTCCACGACCCTGACTAGTACGTGGAAATCCTTATCGACCTAAGCTCCGAATATGTCGAAGTAGCTCAGATAAGGTTTTTTTCACATTCTGGAAATTTAACGCCACCGTCCGCTGACGCGTATTATAGTGCTGTTATTTTCGCTTGGTCAGCACTCGCGCTTATAAGTTTCGCAAGTCGTGCCCGGGTGGTCAGCGACCAGTACCCGATGGTTACCACTTGGAGGTAAAATAAGCACAATTGATGTGTAGCAACAGTTACAACACTGGGCTTTGCCAAGTTAAAACCAGTCAGTGCCTACCCTATTTCTACAACATCCAGCCATCACATATACATCTATGTATATACATATAGTATAGCCGTGGTCGCATGCCGTTGCAATAACGTATTCATATAATTGCGCATTCATTGGACAAAGCGGCATGCGACCACAGCTGTACTCTGAAAATCATTGTTTCGTACTTTTTAGTTGGTTTTCCCGTAGTCGGGTTTAAGTTTTTTAAACTTAATTGTAAACCTACATATATAGGCTAAACATGTTTCTGCAACATGTTTTCAATGTAAAATACAACAAAACCTTGACCTGGATAATTATCCAGTCTTATTTTTGTATGGAGAGCTTTTTCGAAATCTATATAGATTTGAAAAAAAACGCGCCTATAGTTGAAGAACTCTGCACAGAATAATTACTGGATAAGTAATTCAGCTTTCGGAACATTTATTTCTGGCATCCGACCATTTAAAAAAAACGCGTTCGTTTAAACATATTCTTTGAATCATTTTTTGGAAACTGTTACTTGTTATTTGCCATTGTGGCATTATGCTAGAATAGAAAAGTGCGTATATGTTTATGTGCGGAGAGTGTTACTACTCATTTTTCGATATATTATGAGGGTGATTTATTGAATTAATGCTAAATGAAGTTTGAAAGTATTTGAGTGAGAGGAATGAACAAATTTATTGAAAGCGGGACATTTAATACTAGGCTAAGATCGGGACGTCTGGCAACGCTGTTTGAAACTCAGATAGGTTCATGTCTGTGGGTTGCATTTGAAACTAAACCGCGGAAATTGTTACAATTGCTTGCGTTAATAATTTTTATGAACTTCATTTTTTTAATTACTGACTTGATCAGTGCAGTAAATTTTCTATTACACGCCCCGATATTTTTTTATTACCCAAGCCCTCATCTGGGCATTCGCAAACAAAATAAAAATAAAAAAACAAAAACCACAAACTAGAACCACCCACAATAGTGACGTATGCGTTGGCTTGTCATCCAAAATAGATTCAATCGATTTTTCTCCTAAAAAAGGAAGAAACGCAAAAAGAGGAACAATTGGTTTTTATTATGATTTCTGAAACAAGGAAATAATAAAAGGTACTACATTATGTTATGTTAACATGGTGCGTGTCGCATTTTGGTTTTTAAACGAAGAAAACCAGGATCGCAGTGGTAAAATTGAGCAAAGACGAATTCGGGATAAATCTAATATAATGAATGGAGCTGAGTGAAAAAGTGTTCGTTTAGAATATGAACATTTAATAATCAAATCATTTGTAATCAAATGATTTAATTTTAGTTTAATAAAAAAAAATGTGCAACTCTAAAAAGATGCCTTTTTGTATTTGCTGTGCGGATTTTCGTCTAGCCTCCGGGGTTCTCAAGTATCCTTTGTATATATTCCACAAGAATCTCAAATTAAGACATCTTCTTGTTTGCTCATTTAGTTGATTACCTACGCACAAAATATATTTTAATAGTTCTCTGCATTTTATAAAAAAAAAAAAAATAAATTGTCACCTACATTTTTGAAAATTTCGCAGTCCGACAGCTTGCTCGCAAATATATTTGCACTAGAACGATTATTTACGAATTCGAAAGATTTTGACATTTGACTTTAGAATTAGCCAGTACAAAATTTTCGAAAACAAATATGAAGTTCGAGATTCGTCCGATTTTCGAATACTAGAGCTTGCTATAGAATTATAGAGTACGCTTTTTGCGAATTCGAACATCTTTATAGTAGAATCGACTTACATAATTGGGCCCCAGGTGAGAATTCCATAGGTCACAGCACTCCATCCAGCTCCAGACCAATTTCCCTAGCCGTAGGAGATTGGGTGCTATGAGTTGTAGATCCTCTGCTGTATATTAGTATTTACACAAACACTTGAATCTTTTCTGAGTTAATGTCCCACATTCCACCAGTATGTGTTCTGGAGTTTTACTGGACTCATTGCAAAATCCACATGAGTCTTCATCTGATAGACCTAGCTTCCTGAGTTGTCCCCTAAGTTCACAATTCCCGTAAGAAACGCAGTCTGGATGCGGAGTTTGTTTTTGATAACGCTGATGCAGGCTTTGAATCTCTTTAGGTTGTCGTCGTCGATCTGTCTGTCTCTCGTTCTCGTCCTTCATGTGCTCGTGCTGTGTGTAAACATTATAAGGGTATTCATATCCCCTTTAGCGTGTGTAGATTATAAAAAAAAAAAAAAAAAAAACTATCCAACAGTTTCATCGTCTTTCTTGACCCTGAGTTTTTATCCAGAACTTAGTCCTGTGGCCGTGGCCGTGGTGGTTAGTGCGTTGGACTTGGACTACTTCGCCTGCTGCTCGAGTTCAATCCCAGGCCAGGTCCAACACCTTAAAAGTTTTTTCACGGTTGCCACCTCTTTCGAATGTCTCCTATGTGTCATAGTATAAAGCAAAGTCCCGATCGGTGTCATATTACGTTTGAAGTAAAGGATCTCAAGAACCGCTGAATAGATTTTAACGATTCTTTTGGTATAAGATTACTAATTTCTCAGTGAAGGTCTATCAATTAGCTTTGAAATAGATACATTTTTAGTTTTAGAGTTTAAGAGACTTCAAATGAGAAAACGAAAATTCAATTTAAAACAAACGGCTATTTCTTCAGAACGGCTTCTCCTATGTGGTTGATATTTATTCTCAGCTTAACTACATTCAATACGCAGATTTTAAGACCAAAATCATATCTGTGCAGTTACAAGAAGCTGAATAATAGTACAAAATGCATTCCAAAGTCGTTTTTTTTAAAAAATTTTTTTTAAGCAGAGGCTGAATCACAGCACTCAGAGGCAATCGTGAGGCGTTGATGACGAGTTTTTTTTTAAATTCTTTCATTTACATTCAATACGCAGATTTTAAAATCAAAATCATATCTGTGCAGTTACAAGAAGCTGAATAATAGTACAAAATGCATTCCAAAGTCGTTTTTTTTTTCAATTTTTTTTTAAGCAGAAGCTGAATCACAGCACTCAGTGGCAATCGTGTGGCGTTGATGACGAGTTTTTTTTTTTAATTCTCTCATTGCACTCCTTTTCGTATTTCTAGCATTTGTTTTTGATTTTTTTTTCAAAGCATAAATGAGTGACTTTTTATCCATATTTTTTTTTTTTTATTTATTTTGATTAATCTTGGGTGCTTACACAGTAAGATACATTATCTTTTCAAGTAGTGATAAGCTTATAAAAAGAAATTAGAAAATTAAGAAAGCTACCATTAAACAGCAATAATAAATAACAAAGCAAAGGAAAGCAAATAATATAGATTAGGGAGTGGACAAATAAGATTTTAATTCTTTAAGAAATCTTTTTTTCACTCTAATTTCTCTAATATGGAGAGGGAGGGAGTTCCAGAGCCGAGTGGCGTTGACAAAAAATTGGCGCTCGGAAGTCAGGCAAGAGAATCGCGGGGGTAAAATTAGTTTAGTCCGGGCAGATGTGCAAAAAGTAAGTCTGTTAAAAAGACTGCAGGGTTGATGTGTATTTAATATATTGTGCAACATTGAAATTGTACGGTACTTTAAAAGGCTATCAAACGAGAGGTTATAGATAAGGTGAGAAAAGTGAGAGATGCGATCGCATCTTCGCAGGCCAAATATATATCGAGCAGCATTATTGTAGGCAACGTTAAGTTTCCGACTGCTAGCAGAATCGCATTTACCAAAGACTTCACAACCATAAGTGAGTATTGGTGTGATAAGGGTTTTAGTTATTAGGACTCTCGTTTTTATGGGAGTGAAGTATCGGGTCGCCCATAGCGAGCGAAGGACGCCATAAACTTTGCCCACTGTTGTGTTAATGTGATCGCTCCAAGTTAACGTTTTGTTGAATATCATACCCAGATTTTTAGCAGTGGTTACATAATTAATGGGACCATCATTAATGCAGATAGGTGGAAAATTTGACGTACATATAGCTTTTTTTGAAATGACAATACATTTAGACTTTTTTGGGTTGATCAGTAGCAGATTCTGTTGGGACCAATTAAAGATTTTATTCAAGTCACAGTTTATGCAACTAACACAATGATCAATTGAATCAGGTGAGCAACTCTTCTGTAATTGGGTGTCGTCGGCATACATTTCAACAGAAGAACTAGTGACGATTGAGGGCTACTCGTTAACTTATAGAGAGAACAGTAAGGGTCCTAGAATAGATCCACACTCCACAGCACTCAGTGGCAATCGTGTGGAGTTGATGATGAGTTTTTTTTGTAATTCTCCCATTGCATTCATTTTCGTCATTGACATATTATATATGGACTGCTAGTACCCAACTTCGCGTTGGTTCCAACTAAGCACTAGCCCTCTTGTTTCGTAGCGGAGAAATGTGGTAACTTAGATTGTGTTTGAATTCACGAAAGCCGTTGGTTTGTGATTTAAGTATTTTTTTTAATAAATTGTGAGAAGTTGAACTGCATTATAAAGCAAAAACACAAAGTATTAATCAACACAAAAAATTAATTCCAAATAAATGTACCATATATATCTAGTTTATTGGTCAATAAAGAAAAGTAACGGCTATTTTCAAATTTTGTATTGAAATTTTGGTAGTGGCATCTGTTGGTACCAACGCGGCAACAATTTAAATTTTAACGTATTTTCCGAGTAACTCGTATATACGGCAATAGATGGCCTCAGTTTCTACGTAAAATATGTATGATGGCGGATAATTGTTTCACCTTGCTGTCCCTACGAAACACGTGGCGCTAGTTATGTTGGAACCAAATTGTCCGCAGACGTTGTATGAAAGTGACATTTCACTAGCAGTCCCAGCGCTTCCTATATGTGAAACAGGCCGTGATGCTCCGCGAAAATGTCAAATGCCACGTGCACCTCTTGGCTTACGGAAAATGTAAGCAAATGAACTGCGGAAGCCAAAAGCATTCCTTTATATAATTATGCCACATTTATTGATTGAAAAGTTAATGGATGAGACTTGCAGATACTATAATTTGCAATAACATTAAGTGGTTTATAGATTTCTATACAAGTTTAGTGCGTTTTTTTAACAAAATGTGCTGTATTTATGGAATGAATTTTCTCGAAAAATGTACACCATCTAATGGAAGCCAAGAGCAGTTTTTGATTTAATTATTGCACAGTTCTTAAATAAAAAATGGCTTAACGTGTTTTGATGTATTTTTATTTCGCAACTACACAAATTGGCTTATATTATTACATAAATTGTTTTCTTTATATTTGAAGGGATGTTTACGAATTTGTTTGTTAAATAATTCAGTGAGTGTGGTTTATTTTGCCGCATATTGCATGTAGGAAGGTTCGCATATACATATGTACGTAGTACGTATGCTCGGTATAGAAATATCTTCCGAAGAACCACTATTCAGGAAAATCTAGACTATAAAAACTGTCACAGTGAGCACTTATAAGCCGCAATCTTGTAGATGAAGAAAATTATGCAAATGCAAGTGTACTTACTTATTTTATGTGCGTACCTTTACTGAAAAAAAAGCCACCTTCTAATACGAGAATGTATAATATTTCCAATTACAAAATTTTAGGAACACCACCCAGAAGCATAGAATAAAAGACAAAACTTTAATTTTAGGTAGATGTTATTTATTAACAATTTCGAGATACAAAAAATACAAAAAATTAATATGGGCCAAAATGTACCTACTTAAGTTACACAGATATTTATAATTGACAGGATTCTTATTACCTATTTATTTCTATATATAGATATACCTATGTTATGTTTATCAAAAAATATCCTATTGTTTCGATAATTTTTAATATGTATGTTAACTATAAAAAGAAGTACATTTTTAAAGATCTTAGCATTCATATTATTTGGTTCGCTTTAATTGAGAAAATAGGGATAAAATATAAACTACCAGGAGTGCATATGCATTAGAAAGTTTAGAATAATTAACAAAATAAAGGAGATAGAATTTATATGTTGATACATTATGTAAGAAATAAAGACAATTTTAGAATAACTTTATATAGTATACATAATAAGATATAACTTATATATATTATTATAAAATACAATATTCACTTCAAAAAAAAGCAATAGGCACATTACATTTATGTACTCACAAATACACTGACTATTGAAAGCGCTAAAAAAGTGAATCAGAAGAAATGATTTGTAGGAATACACAAATTTATATCAAAACACATATAATTCGCGCACTTTATTCGCAAAATTGTACAAATTAAACAAGGGAACAAAAAGGAACTATGCAACGGCAGCCATTGAAACCTAAACACGTCTGGAGAACACTTTAAAGTAAAAAAAATCTTTAAACATACTAAATTGTATATAAATTGTTGGCACGTTGTGTGCGCTCAATATTTAAAAATATTTTCAGACCACTTCCACTATTTTCTTTTATTCACAACACTGTTAATTTGGACATTATTTTTCCCGAAAGAATGGATTTCCCGATTTTTCTATACGATTTGACGTTTGGCAGACGAAATTGTAAGCCAAGAGCTCCACGTGTAGTTTTGCTGCATTACGGCCTGTTTCACATATAGGAGGCGCTGGCAGTCCATATAATATGTCAATGATTTTCGTATTTCTAACATGCGTACGGCGTGTGGGTTTTTGATTTTTTTTTCAAAGCATACTGAGTGACTTTTAATGTGTATCACAGTCGCAGCACACAGTGGCATTGTGGCTTGTGGGTTGTGGCAATCGTGTGGAGTTGATGCTGATTTTTTTTGTAAGTCGCGCTCCTCCGAAACGGCTCGACCGATTTTCATGAAATTTTTTGTGTATGCATATTTGGTAGGTAAGGTATGACAATAGGTTGTAAAGTATATTTCATCTCGCTAGGTGACGCTGAAGTCAAGTTATTACTAACTTCTAAATTTATGGACCAAAAATGCTCATATTCACAATATAATTATGTTGGTTCAGTGCCAAAAGAGAAATTTGTAAAATCTGGACCCGATAGGTGGCGCTGGAGTCAAGTTATTACTAACTTCTATATTTATGGACCAAAAAGGCTCATATTCACAATATATGTTGGTTCAGTGCCAAAAGAGAAAATTATATAATGAAATCTGGACCCGATAGGTGGCGCTGAAGTAAGTTATTAGATCTATATATATAAAAATGAATATATGTACAATGTACATATTTGTTTGTTATATGTTTGCCTTTTATAGACTCGGAGTTTTTCTTAATATAGAATACAACACAGCATCACTGCGGTTATTCAACAACCGGCGGTTCTGGTACCTGTCATACAAAATTTCGTAATTTCAGGTGAAATGTGAATATGAAACATTTTGGTCAATTAATATAGACAGACAGACAGACAGACCGACAACCAGAGAAATAGATAGATACATAGATTGGCAGACAGACAGATAGATAGATTGACAGACAGACAGACAGACAGCGTCCGATTCTTTGAACTAAATGACAATGTATGTATTGAAAGTAACACTATATTTTTTGGACACGGGCGAAGCCGGGCGGGACAGCTAGTCTATATATATAAAAATCATATGCTCGCTGAAATTCGAGAACGGCTCGACCGATACGGAAGATTTCTTTTTTGTTTTGTTTAACTTTAAAAAAACACTATCAGATCTGTGTCATGGTGTGCTTAATACAAGCAACAGCCATAAGCAGAAATTTGCCAGGGCAAAATATGCACCAACAGGCTCATCATTTAGTGCTGGTGTTAGTGGTAATGCTACGCTACATTTCAACAATACCACTAGCAATAAATAAACAAATATAAGAACAAATATACAAATTAGAATTTATGTTCGAGGAACTACATTACGCAATACATTTTTTAGTGTAATCTTGTTAAGATTAAAGTCAATAATGTTTACATTTAAGTTATAGATTCTACTCATGCGGTAATAAGCTCATGCATCCCGTAATTTGTTCTGTGATGGGGAACATGCAGTAACTCTTTACTACGCAGGTAATGCGATCCCCCACGAAAGTTTAATCCTAAACAGGATAATAAGTCAGGTGCATCAATCAGACCTGAGATCAGTTGATGCATAAAAATTATATCATTATTGACCCTTCTTTGAGCCAAAGGCTGCATTTGCAACAGTTTTATCCGATGCAAATATGGGGGGAGGTTAAAAAGATCGTCCCAGGGAAGACCTTTCAATGCGAATCGATTGAAGCGTAGCTGGACAGCTTCAATACGAGTATTGAGATTTTTCTGACAACGTGTCTGTTGAGGATCACGGCAACATCACTATTAAATAATAGATGGCGCTTATCATTTACAAAATTTACTTTTGTGAATCTTACATTTCATGTCAGTTTTAAGTTTAAATTTAACCTTCCTTTTTTCTATAAGTCGCAGAAGCGCGTGGTTCTAAATTACTTGAATTGTTAACTCCGAAGCTTTATACTAAACGTAAGAACTTTAACTTTGTTATAATTTCTAAATTATTGTAAAACATCTTTTATATGCATTTAGAAAATTTTAGCACTGCGTAAAACGCTTAATAAAGTTGCTTAAAATTCGAAAATCCAACGAAGTTTCATTTGGGTTAACAAATCCAAAATTTCGTTTACCTTCATCAGAAGATCACCTCAGATTCCACACACAATTTAACTGGTCGGCGGAGCACGTGCATAACCTCCACATATACAATTACTAACCCAGGTGAGTACCATTTTGAGTCCTTTTTTCCCCTTTGCCTTAGTACAACCAGTAAATGGATCGCACCCCGCCTCCATCAAATCCTACTGACGATTTAGTCGTCATAGATGATTTTGTAATAAATGCCTCCAGTGCGGTTCGAACGCAACCATCAATGCCACTGCCATTTCAGCATCCACCATCTCTACAAACAGGTCCAATACCTGTAAGAACTGCTCCTCCCTTAAGACAAGCCGCACTTCTGCCAGGACAAGCTGCTCCGCCAAAAGCGATAGCAGATTCGCCATCTTTTCAGGACAGGGCTGTAGCAACTCTTATGGCAACTCAATCCTCCCAAAGCATTCCTGTTGCCCCGCAAATCGCTTCTAATGTATTACCTCAGCTGCCACCTCAAAGGGCACTATCAAGTACGTCAGAAACATCATCACGTCGAAAAATCTCCCTTCAACTGAGACGATTGGAAGAAGAACGAATACTGCAGGAAAAGTATTTAGCGAAAAAATATCAGATTCTTGAGGAAAATCTTTCTGACGATGATGACGCGGACCACACTGTAAATGAGGACGAACAGCCCACGACCTCGTAAAACCACGTGGTAAATTGGCTGACCATGCAAAACGAGCAAGGAAACGCAACATTCAAAGCAGATTTGCCCAACAGCACGTTCAATAATAACTGGCTTGGTCTTAATGTTAAAAAAACACCACGAGAACACTTTATTGCAGACAGCACACATTTTATACCAGAAACTGTACCCAGTAACGCCAACAATAACACTCCAGTTAAACAAAATGATTTGGACGATTTCCCAGAAGCTCATAGACATAGAAACGGCAATTGGCTGCACGCCAATCAACACCGAAAGAACTTCCCAAATTTAATTGAGATCCCGAGGACTGGGCTTTATTTATAAGCTGCTTAGAGAGTAGCACGAGGATTTGTGGCTTTTCGGCCGAAGAGAATTTGGGACGTCTTCGGGCAAGCCTGAAAGGCAAAGCGCTTGATGCAGTACGCAGTCGGTTGTCTCACCCCGGTCAAGTGCAAACAATTATAAACACATTGCAAATGAATTTTTTCCCATTTTTTAATTCAATTTTATTTATCAATTCAATTAAATCTTAAATGCTAGACAAAAGTGATTAAAACTAGCTTAACTAACTTTACTATCTTACTCTAACTTACTGGCCCCACACGGGAACTCTAAGCTAAACTTAATACTTATACTATGTCTTTCGACGTAACCTATCTTATAATATAGAATTTTAACCAAATTTACAATTTTAGAGCTAAGAAAAGTTTGAAAAAAAACTTAGCAACAGGACATGTTTTTTGCTTAAAACTACCTTAAATAAAACTTACAACTATGTACTTAACCTATCTTAACTCTAGCTACGTAATTAAATACGTATTTTTTTTTTTGTTTTTTGTGCTGTGTTATTTTATAATTTTTTGTGATTTTTTATTTGTTTCTATATTTTTTTTTGTTGGCAAAGTGCTGTGCGTTTTTTTTCTTATTTTTATATTTTTTTTTTATTTTTTATTTTTTTATAAAACTTATAAATACCTACACTACCTAAACCTATGTAAGCCGGCCACGGCATGTCTACATAATAAACATAAAAGGCAGCCAACTATGCCTTGGGGTCTACCCCGGATCAAACCGAATCGACACAGGAATTCCATCTCTCTAACAGCCACCAGAATTTCTGATGTTGCTGTTCAACATCGTGCTCATCGCGCCCCGAAACCGACCTACTAAGCCGGAGGCGCTCCGTTCGGCTCTGTGCGACGTCTCTGTCGAAGTTGAGCCGCCTATCCACAGTCTTGCGAGCAACATGGAAGATTAGCGGTACCGCTGATCTATCCTGGATCAGACCCTACTGGTCAAAATAGAGAAACGCTTCTGGTGGAACGAAGCCGTTAAGGTGCACTCTTTCGCGATACGTGAAATTGGGGTAATAAGCCTCGAAGATCAGGCTATTCATCGAACTCATTGCTCTTGCAATGTGCCTTCGAGTCATCTTGATCAGGAAATTATCCACTTTTATTAAGTTATCCCTGTTGTATAGGACCTCATTGGCATAGAATTTTTTGTACTCGGACTCTGGTGTTCTGTATAAATGAAAGCAAGCCCGAAGACAGGCCCTCTCAAACACCCGAATCCTTTCCATCGAACTTGGTCCCACGTTGAACCACACGGGAGAACCATATGCTATCATTGGCCGTATAAGGGCCGTGTAGCAGATAACCTTTACCCTCGCATCGAGTTGGCTGCTATAAAACAGTCTCTTTGTAAGGGCAAAAGCGCCTCTGGCTCTGGTCAGAGCAGCATCTATATGTTTGTTAAATTACAGATACTGGTCTAGCCAGAGCCCGAGGTATCTGACTACATTTCGACATACAAGTGGCCGCCCGTGTCGTCCAACGATTGAGAACTTTCGAAAATTCTTTCTGGTGTCCCATGAGGCCCCAGACAACGGCGTCCGAAACAAAATGGTTTCTGACTTCTGGAGGTTGATCTTCAACTTCCAGTCGTCACAATATCGCTGAATCTTATCGAAGTCACGTTGCAAGAGAATTGCAATGACCTCGATCTTTGGTCCTGATCTGTACGCGACCAAGTCATCTGCGTACGCAATAGCATGGTGAGGAGACCCTACGAGATCACTTGTGTAAATATTGAAAAGGATCGGTGAATTAACCGCACCTTGTTGTAGACCATTTTTAATTTCAAAAGTACCAGCAGAGGTCACATTGCCATTTTTCACAATGAACCGCCTACTGGTGAGCATATTATAAAGTATATACAGCAGTGGTTTACCTATGCTCAGCCTATTCAACTTGTAAAAAAGTCCCTCTAGCCAAACGGTGTCGAAGGCTTTTCCAAGTTAATAAGACAGGCACCCGTGCATTGTTTCTTGCTTTTGTTCCATTGGATCCGATACGAGTTTAGACGCGGCATGTATGGTATCATGCCCCGCCTTAAATCCGAATTGGTTATCTGGAATTATATGTTTGTCGTCAACCCACTTAGTCAGGGCTCTATTGATCACTTTTTCGAATACCTTACTGATGTTCGGAAGGAGACTTATTGACCGGAGATTTGCCGGATTGGAATTGTCCTTACCCCTGTGAGAGATAGGATGCACTACTGCTGTTTTCCAATGCGCTGGATAATGTGCATTATTCAGCACATTATTAAACAAAATGCACTAAATGTCTACCGCTTTTAGAGGGAGATGTCTAAGCACAATGTTAGATATTCCATCGATTCCCACTGACTTCTTTTTTCTCAATGATTCGAAGATCGCTTGGAGCTCTACCTCCGATAAGAACGGGGGATGTATCCCTTCGTTGGCGATGGCATTATTTGCCCTATTGCCTTCATTGAACTCGGTGAAACCGATGTTCTCTGATCGCCATTGTTGTAGTTCATTTCGAAGGTGGAAGTTGTGCACAAGGACTCGATTCTCCAGGTCATGGTTCGGGCAAATACTGCTATTCACCTTATACACTTCCTGAAAAGTCGCTCCTATAGCCTCAACCTTCTCCTGCGGATCCTCGATCAAAAAGAAATTGTCGTCATCGACTGCATTTACTGGATCTATACCTGCTGTCCGTTCGTTGTCCGTATTTCGAGGAATTTTGAGATATGGAAGGTCGTTGAGATTTTTCCTCCGAAATATTTTGTTTATTTGCGGGAGCATACTGGGGTTGTTGGCTTTTACAGCCCCAATTTTTTTGTTCCAGTGCATATTTACCGCTAATCGGTAGTTTTCTTTTGTTAACTGTTGGAGGCTTTTAATCAACGCCTTCAGTGTCCTTATCTCTGAGTTTTGTCTGTCAGTAAACCGTCTGTACAAGGTTTTTAATCTCGACAGCAGTCTACTTTTCTGTTGGTGCAGTGCGTTAATTGTTGCGTTGCGGTATATTCCTATATTGTCAGTTTGTTGATGTCGAGGTATCGTCCTGTCCATCGTTTGTTTTATTGTCTCGTTCATTAGTTTTAGGTATCCGTAAATCTCCTCATTCGGCAGATTCCTATTGGACGGTTGGTTGAGCGAGTTTGAGGAGAGTGCTCTTGTCATAACTTTAGAGAAGCGTGTCCAACGCACCCTACTATAATTGTAGGGATGCGCATGAACAAACGCTTCAAGTGACGCAATCTCGTTGGGAATTGTAATTTCGGCACTGAGTCCGCAATGGTCACTGTCATACACAAATGTATGAAGGCAGTTTAAAGTTTGTCTGTTTGTGTTAGTCAGTTGTAACCGTACGTCGAACAGCAGGAGATCCAGATATGATCCGCTTCTAGGAAACGACGGACTATCTGTCGCTTTCAAATCGAGTCTATACTCGACACTGTGCTGACCCCACCAATTAAAAAGTAGGTTCCCTCTAGAGTTAGGAATATTATTTCCCCAATCTCTATGTTTGGCGTTTAGATCCTCGGCCAAAAGGAAATAATTCTCCTCCGACTCCAGAATAAGGCATCGGAAAAGTGTCTCGAGCTCTGAAATAAACAAAGTTGGTTGCGTAGCTTCAGGTGCATAAGCTGAGATCATGTACATCCTCTTTCCACTATGGAGAGGGATGCACACGATACATGCTTCTAGCTCCTGGAATCTTCGCACTTCACCACCGCTGTACACACTTCACCACTGGGTCGGTCTCTTCTTATTATATTATAATTATTGTGCCGTAACTTATGTTTCTGGTTTAGCTTAGTTTTGCTAACCAAAAGCACATCAGGGCTTTGATCTTCTAACAACTTCAATAGTACGGCTCTTCGTTCGATCCTAATCAGTGAATTTACATTCACCGCAAGGATCCTCAAGGTATTCTCCGCCATCGCCATTATGATTGGAGATGCGCTAGGCCCGGCAGAAACGCGCAGATTTGGTCCACCCTCTTCGCCTGCTCTTGTACCTGACGTTGTAGCTGATCCATCTGCCCTTGAATAGAGAGCAAGATAGCCATCAAGTCAGCCTCCGGTGCTTTAGGCAGTGGGGCCTGTGAAGCAGCCTTCGGTTGTTGCTGTACCGTCTGTCCCCTTCCTGCCGCCATTTGGGCGTAGGATATTTGGGGTGTGACGGTTTGACTTTTGCTTGGACGTGGTAGACTTTTCACTACGCTTTTCTGCTGTCCAACCAGGTTCACTTTCTTAATGTCTTGGAACTTGGGACAACCCAACAGTTAGCGGTGTGTCCCGAGTTCCTACACAACGCACACGAGAGCTGAGATTTCTCTGACGCCTCCTCTTTCCCCAGAGAACATTCTTCGGACTTGTGGTTCTTTCCACACTTCACGCATCGAGGCTGCATCTCGCAGTTCGACGCGGCGTGCCTGAACCTCTGGCAGCGAACACATTGAATAATGTTATCGCTCCTCTTTACTTTTTCCCATGTGACAACCTGGTAGTCTACGACCTTCATGTTCCGTAGACCATCCAGTTTGCTATTGGGTGACAGCTGAACCAGGAAGGAACGGTAATTTCCGATTCTCCCTTTTGGCTCTTGCTGTGGTAAAAGGCTTGCCCCCTACGAATTCGAGCCCCTCGCACTTCTTTTCTTTGAGCATTCTCAGGAGCTCCTCCGGTTCTGTCGACGGCTCCACCCCCCTCAGCAGCATTGTTTGCAGCTTTTCACCGTTCGGGGTGAAGGAGAAGAACTCCGGCGTCGAGTCCGCTAATAATTTCTTTATTTTGTTATACTGCTCCACTGTATTGCAGTGAATAGCATGCCTATCAATACTTAATCTCTTAATAAAAAAGTTATTGCCTATGGCCGACTTACACAGTTCTATTGTGTCCCTTAACTCCATTTTGAAGGTGTTGATTGGGGGCACCTTCTCCCTTGTTGCCTTCTCTTGTTGTTGTTGCTGTTGCTGCTGGTTCTGCTGCTGTTGTTGTTGTTGTTGTTGTTCTTGCTGCTGCTGCTTCTGCTGGTTCTGCTGTTGTTGTTGCCGTTGTTGTCGCGGCTGTTGCTGCTGTTGTGACAGCTGTTTCTGCTGCTGCGGTTCTTCTTGAAGCTTAGGTTGTTTATTTTGTTTTGGCTGCTGCTGTTGTTGTTGCTTCTTTGGTTGCTGCGAACTTTGTTCTGCTGGCTGTTGTTGCTGTGTTCGCTGGAGCTCTAGTTCTCGCTCCTTAACTCTCCTGGCCACTTGCTTGGCCTTGATTATGAGCACCTTTTGCTGCAACTGTCTGATGCTGCGGCTCAGGTGCTCTAGTTCGTCATCTTCATCCTCGGATTCTGTGGCCACCAGAGAGGCGAAGCTGTTGCTGTTGCCGGTGTAGTGCCCTTCACCCCCGTCGGAGACGTAGGCGAATTTCTCACCACCGGCTGATCGCTGACGTTGTTTGGCTACTGCTGCTGAAGTTGTTGGCGTCTCCTCCCCCACTTCCACATGCAGCTGTTCTGCAGAAGCTGACAGGGAGGGGTGCTTTCCCATGTTGGGAGTTGGCTGCAACCTCCTCCTCCTCTTTCCCGTGCTTTCTACGGCCACTGGTTGTTGGTGGCCTGACGTCATTGGCACATCGCATGTTGCTTGTTTGTCCGCTATTCCCGTTTCTTGGGATGCGGACCTTTGGCCATCAGCCATCACCGGTACTATCGACTATTGCCGACCACTTTGATTTAATTATTAAATTAAAAAAACACCACAAAATTTTTTTCCCGGCGAGGATTTCAACCTCGGTCTACTGGGTGACGGTTCACCACTACCACCACTGGGCTATCGAGATAATTGAAATACGTTGGTCAAACGATTGTCTTTAACTCACTAGTTATACTTTTGGAAGCCGAAACACGTGTATACTCCACGGAGGTCTGTGAACGACTGACATTGCAAAAAATTATGTTCGGGCGCCCTGAAATTATAATTAACACTTTGCTTAGTACACTTAAGCATGAACCGCATCCTTTTGAAATACTCACTACTTCGAAAACATTTGTGCCACGATGGAAATCGCTGGTTGTTCATCGCACTTAAATAACCCAATATTGTTGCAGGAATTAGTAGAAAGGTTACCCCCCACACTTCGTCTATATAAGCAAACACTTTCCGTAATTGACATTTCTCAGTTTAGTGGATGGCTCTTTGAAGTTGGTCGAGCAGCAAATGATGTCACTTTCTCTAATCCTTCAGGACAAGAACAAAAGCCACGACAAGATCGATCATATTTAAACATACACAATGAAATCTCGACTAAGAAGTGTAAAGTCTGCGAAAAGAACTGTACTTCGGTCGCTAAATGCCAGACGTTTCTCGACTACACAGTACAGCAACGATGGTCCATTGTAAAAGAAAAACAACTCTGCCGCACATGCCTTCGTCGTCACAATAACAAATGTCAGTTGAATCAGCGGTGCGGAGAAAACACATGCACCTCTCGACATCATAAGCTGCTTCATAGATATTATCATATAATTAACTACACTTATATTTCTAGCCATAATCTATCATACAAATGTATACATAATCTTGGCTACACTTGGCGTTTGGCATCAAACACCAAGTGTGCAGAGCAACTAAGGCCATGTAACCTTCTCTCTACCATCGTCTTCTTGAAAAGACGAAGATAGAGAGTTGGAGCCGTTTGATGTTATTAGATTTAAGTTAGTTCTAAGCTAGCCTCCAGCGAATAAAGTCTTAAAGAACTTAATTACGGTGTGTTTCATTCTTATAAAACTGGCGCAGTCGAAAAACTTTTTTTTCTCTCTCAGTGATATGCTTAAACAAGGAATAAAGATTCGCGATTAATTGTGATAACATAGTTGTGGCATTACATGTGCTAAAACACAATACCCAAATCCCGTTTCAATCCAGGTTGCAACAAACAACCAATAGTTCGAAAACACGCGAAAAAAAAAAGAGAAAAAAAAAGACTAGCAACTCCCTAACCTTATCGGAAGAACGAGAAGCAAGAGGGACAACTAGCAGCTCCCAATGCTATCGGTAGAACGAAAAGCAATTGGCAACATACATAAATAAGAAACAAACACCTAAACACAAGAAATAAATAAAATAATATTGGCAATCAGAAAAGCATAATTGTGGACTGACGCATAATAATAAACTGATTAATAATAAACTGATTAAAATTACATTAAAAAATAAAAAATAAAAATAAAGCAGTTGTAAATAATTTTGTTGACTTTCCTTATACAAAATGAAAATGTTTTTTTAGTGTTCACTCTCTAACTTTGTTATTTATTCGTAAAGTAATAAACGATAGTGGTTAGATTAAAAGAACTTAAATTATCCGAGCAACAGCCCCTATAATTCACCCATTTGGGTGGTTCCTAAAAAATCCGACGAAAGCGGACGAAAACAATGGCGCTTCGTCGTAGATTATAGGAAACTAAACGACCAAACGGTGGACGATAGATTTCCCATGCCTAACATTGACGACCTATTCGATAAACTGGGCAAATGTAATTACTTTACAACCTTAGATCTCGTCAAAGGTTTCCATCAAATTGAGGTCGATCCTCGGGATACCGCAAAAACCGCATTTTCGACCAGGAATGGTCATTATGAATTCCTCCGGATGCCGTTTGGGCTAAAAAACGCCCCAGCGACATTTCAGAGGTTGATGAATAAAGTCCTCGAGGAATTCATTAATAAAGTTTGTGTAGTCTATTTGGACGATATCCTCATCTTCTCTACAAGCTTCGAAGAACATTTAGATTCGTTGAAAAAAATTTTTCAGAGACTAAGGGAATGGAAATTAAAAATTCAAATTAAAAAGTGTCATTTTGCCGAATTATCCACCACTTACCTAGGGCATATAATAGTAAATAATGGAATTAAACCGGATATAAATAAAGTAAAATCAATAACATCGATGCAATTACCAACAAGTGGAAAAGGTATAAAACAGTTTTTGGGTATAACCGGTTACTACCGTAAATTTATAAAAGATTACGCAAAAGTAGCGTACCCAATGATAAGATGCCTGAAAAAGTCCGAAAAAATAAATATATTAGATCAACAATACATAAAAGCATTCAAAACATTGAAGACATTACTGACTACCGATCCGATTTTAAAGACCCCGGACTTTTCCAAACCATTCGTACTCACTACTGACGCATCGAGTTTCGCACTAGGAGCTGTACTCAGCCAAAGTAGCCACCCCATCTGTTACGCTTCGCGGACCCTCAATAGTCACGAATTAAACTATTCCACAATAGAAACGGAATTATTGGCAGTGGTCTGGTCCGTAAAGTACTTCAGAACATACTTGTATGGAAGAAAATTTACGGTTCGTACAGATCACAAGCCACTCGTTTGGCTTAATGGCATTAAAGAGCCAAATATGAAACTCCAACGATGGAAAATTCTTCTCAACGAATATGACTTTAGCGTTGAATATCTGAAGGGAAAAGAGAATTGCGTGGCTGATGGTCTTAGTAGGTATATTGATCAAATTTTCGAACCCGAAAATAATTTTAACGATGAGGAAAAGTACACCTTAGGACACATTTTTAATAATGAGATAGAGAGGTAAAAGTGACAGTACCGACGAAGTTACTGTTGCAGATGTAGACAATGAGTTAAATAGAGGCAATGACGATGAAGTTTTGTCCACTGGTGCTACTGTTCACAGCGCGATGGAGGATCAAACACGACATATATACATAACCGAGAAACCTGTGAATTTGTATAAAAATCAAATTTATTTATTTTATGGCAAAAAAGAAAAGATAAGCATAAAAATAATACATAAAAAGGTACAAAACCACATCCAACTGGAAGAAAGCTGTAATAACCTGTTAAATATAATGAAAGGGCTTATAATAAATATAGGACTAATTTGCGTTTATTGTGAAAATGTTTCGTTATTTTTAAAATTCCAAGACCTATACGTTAAATACTTCTCTATGAATAGAAATATTAAGCTTCTTAAGTCGAATATCAAACTGAAAGATATTTTAGATAAGAACGAGATAATCCCCCCTGTTCTGCATTTCGAGTGAAAGTGGATTGAAACCGAAATTTAAATTCACTCGGAATGGAATTCAGTGTTCTGCATTCCGAGTGTTTTCGAATTTTTAGAATCCACTTCGAATTCATTTGTTTGAAATGTCAAACACAGCTGTCAAATCATTTCAAAAATAAAATTGGAGATTTTAAGTTCTTGGTTTTTGTTTTGTGCAAGTGAATTAAACATTTAAGACAAAATATATTTTATTAAAAAAATGAAAAAATGTAAAACAAAATGTTTAAATTATTGGTGAAAACCGGGAAGAAAACCGAATGGAGAGAGTTCGCAGGAAGATTTTGCGAGATAAATCTAACATTCTGGATCTTCCCTAAGCATTGTAAGCAGAAGTTAAACAACTGAAGAAAAGTAATTTATTTAATGAGTTTTGCATTTTTAAAAACAGTTTTAGGGTGAGTAAGGAAATATTTGTTGATATCCTGCTAGAAGTGGAGTCAGAGAAATCTTGATTTTCTTTCATATAATTCAAGAGAATACTCTCTTGCCTCTAATTTTTGTGTTGTACTATATTAACAAAGGAATTATTTTAATACACTAATGGAAAGTCTTATTATTCTACTCACATTTTTCAAAATGATTCTGATCAATAAATTAATTAATTTATTCACTTTACAACGCCATGTGAATTCAATTCACGTCAAGAATCTCAAGTGAATTCAATCCACTAAAATCACAGGATTTTCGGAATGCAGAACACGAATTTACAGCTGTCATCTTGAGTGGAATGCAGAACACCAAAATATTCACTTTCGAACATACAATCCACAATTCATAGTTTCGTTCGGAATGTAGAACACCCAATTCCACTTTTGGTGGTTGAATTCACTAAAAGTGGAATGCAGAACAGGGGGGAATTACCATAATTAAAGAGGAACACATTAACAAAAATCACCGAGGAATCAATGTTTTTTGAATTAAAAAAGCTGTATTACTACCCAAACTTACAGAACGAAATACACAGATTTGTCAATAACTGTGATGTATGTAACATAGCCAAACATGATGAAAGCCATTAGAAGTTTCTATGCAAATAACTGAATCACCCAAGTACGTTAATGATATAATACACATCGATATTTGGTTTCCCGAACGAGGTAAAATGTATCTTACTACCATCGATAAGTTCTCGAAGTACGCAACAATACACCACCTTGAAGATAGAAATTGGATAGCTATTCTGGGCGCTATTAAACAACGAATCCAATTTCTAGGGAAACCAAATAAAATAATATCTGATGGAGAGACATGCATTTTACATTCGGCAGTCGAACAATTTTTGAAGGAAAATAACATTTTATTCCACAAAACGACGGGATCACTGAAGACAGAAAATGCCGACATTGAACGTTTGCATGGCACATTCAATGAGCATTTAAGATTAAAAAACGCCTCAAACGATCAATCAGATTTAGATGAACAAATATATAACGTAATAACTATTTATAATAACACAATACATACTACGACAAGACTAAAACCAATCGACTTCATAACCAAAAACCTGACCAGAGAAGACATACAGGAATTATCACAAAAATTTAAAATTGATAAAGAAGTTAGAGTAAATAAAAGAAACAGAAATAAAAACAAAAGGTTAGATCATTGCGAAAATATAGTTAAGAATAGAACAGTGGTAAAAAACAAACCAAAATACAAGAAATTGAGAAAGCAACTACATAATTGACAAAACGACTAAAAGAAATACAAAATTTTACAAAAAGCAATGGAAACGCAGATACAAGTATCAAAAAAGCGATTCTTGTGCTAATAATGACAATGACAGGTTATTGAATACTCCTAATGACTAATATGTTGTTCTAATAATATTCAGTGAAGACAATTTACTGACGGGTAGTGTTCAGAGATATCTTGGAATCCCCCATTGATGTGCTCCTGTTCAGAAACAACATTCACATTATAAGCCGTATTACTGCTTAGTTTGTTTCAGGATTAAGGCTTGGCAACACATAATAAACAGATAAAATTATACATAATTTATATTTAATATTATTATGAAATTATATAATAAATTTTGAATTACTAAAAATAAAAAAAAATATATATACAAATTACATATTCACATTAAAATAAAAATTCATATATAAGAAAAATTTAATTTAGTCTTCTTGAAAAGACGAAGATAGAGAGTTGGAGCCGTTTGATGTTATTAGATTTAAGTTAGTTATAAGCTAGCCTCCAGCGAATAAAGTCTTAAAGAACTTAATTACGGTGTGTTTCATTCTTATAAAACTATATACTAATACACAAACATTAGAGATGACTACTGCTACCGCTATTCCGATTCACAAATCATCCGCCGGCGCCGTTTCCCACATCTCTGCTATTGCTAAGAATCAAAAAGGTGTCTCGACACCGAACTCTGACTTTGCATTTACCAACACACCAACCCCACAGCGTTGCCAGGTTTTGGTGGAACAAATTCCCTTTTTTTGCATGGAAAAAAAATGTTTTCCCCGATTTAACGTTTCATTTTCCCCGTTTTTCATTTACTTTCAATTTCATTAATTTTCCAATAAAACACTACTTTTTATGCAGTCTTATTTTTTCAATTAACAACATAACAGTATAATAGCACTTACAGTATATAAAATAACTGAAAAAGAAAACATTTAAGTTTTACATACACTGCGGTTCACTAGATTAGAAGCACCTTACTTCGGGAGATAAAATTGATATTTCTCCTGTTATATGTCAGCGAAGCAAATAAAATATGGTGAAAGTTAGAGTAGTTTGTATTGATTTCGTAACCAAGTTTTAAAAAAAATTCAGAACGACATAGCGGTACCTGGAAAACCTTTTTGTCGAATGAGTCAGAAATAATTGCATTTAAATCGGTTCATAAGATTAAAAGCAGTAAAACTACTATCGTTGTTTGTGAAGAGATTTCTTTTGTTTTTTGCATAAAAAGTAAATTTTGTCAATAAGAAAGGGTTAGCACAAACCACTCTTTCTTTCACCATCCTTTTTTGTTCTAGAACTGCCAGATAGATCATTTTAATTTCCCAAAATTGTCTGCTTCTAATCTAGTGAACCGTAGTGTACATTGACACATTGACGCATTGACACACTATTCCTGTGATATTTTCAATCTATTGCTTTACTAAATACAATATTATTTATTTATTGAAAGTGTCAATGAATAGAAACATTTTCAACATTTCAATGCAGTTCATTTTCCCCGTTTTGAAATATTTCTCCCCGTTTCCCCTTTTGGGTTTAAAATCCCCGGAAACGGGGGAAAATCCCGCAACCTGGCAACGCTGCAACCCCATCGAATTGTCACACTCATTCAAAAGAGAATGCAATTCTCTTCAGAGTACTGCCCGTTACGTTGCACGGAGAAGGGACAAAAGTAGAAACATTCGCTTTCCTTGACGACGGGTCTTCCACTTCGTTGATGGAATCACAGTTAGCATTGCAGATGATTTGCGATTAAAGGGAGAACACCTACCGCTACACTTGAAGTGAACGTCAAACGTAGTTCGTGAAGAGATAAATTCAAAAAAGGTTGACGTTTTGATCTCAGGGGAAATTTGAAAAGTAAATATTCCCTTCGTGGCGTGCGCACAGTGGAAGAATTGGATTTACCCCAACAAACAATCAGCGCATCAGAATTACGTGAACGGTGTAAACATATAAAAGGCATTCCTCTCACTTCATTTGTAAATGCAAAACCTCGTATTTTAATAGGTTTAAAACACTGGAATTTGGGAATATCACTTCGGACCAAGGAAGGAACTGCAAACGAACCAGTCGCCACAAAAACGCGCTTAGGGTAGGTAGTATTTGGCCCGTGTGACACAATATCGATGAAGAATTTAAGTGTAAATTACCAGCTGGATATTTGCGCTTGCCCTCATGATGATGATGCGACCTTGAGCGACTCTGTAAAAAATTATTTTGCCTTGGATAATATGCGGATGAAAAAAGCTTCACTCATGACGCCGGAAGAGGAGAGAGCGCAAAAAATTCTGGACGTTTATTCCAATAGAGTGGGAAATCATTTCGAGGTGCCATTGCTGTGGAAGAATAACTATTTAAAATTGCCGAATAGTAAAGTCAATGCCCATCGTCGCCTGCAGTGCCTAGAAAGCAGATTGGTAAGAGATCCGAATCTACGAATATTAATCAATAATTTAATCGACGATTATGTACGTAAAGGTTACGATCGGAAGATTGACCCGAAATCCATGGAGACGGAGAAAACGTGGTATTTACCCATTTTTCCTGTGTTCAATCCCAAGAAACCGAACAAAATACGCATCGTGTGGGACGCAGCGTCAAAGGTAAATGGTGTTTCACTCAATTCGGTTTTGTTGACTGGTCCTGATATAACGCCACCTCTACTTGGAATTATTCACATAAAAAAGTAAGACCAGGAAGCACAGCGATTCCTTTGGCGAAATGCTGAAAGCAATGAGATCGATACATAAATATTCTTCAAGTCATGTCTTTTGGTGCAACGTCATCACCTTTTTGTGCACAATACATTAAAAACAGAAACGCGGAAAAATTCAGTCTCCAATTTCCTGATGCTGTTAATTCTATAATAAGAGATCACTATGTTGATGATTTTATTGCGAGTTTCGATGACGAAATGGAAGCTGCAAGAATTGCAAGGGATGTCATTCATGTACACAGCAAGGGCGGATTTGATATACGAAATTTTCTGTCAAACTCTCAATGTTTATTGGACAAATTGGGATATTATACAGCCGATAAGGATTCCAGTGTATCAATGTCAAACGCTGAAAAAGTACTAGGGCTATGGTGGTCACCAGTCACTGATGAGTGGTTTTTTGTATTTAAAAATGATCGAATGAATTCTAACGTAATGAACGGTAAGCATAAACCTACAAAGAGGGAAGTTCTTCGATTGCTAATGCGAATTTACGATCCCATAGAACTAATTGCAAACATTTTAATAAATTTAAAAATTCTGCTGCAGTCAATTTGGAGATCTGGTGTAGACTGGGATAAGCAAATAAACACTGAGCATTTCGTAATATGGAGTAAGTGGTTGCGTCTATTGCCTGAAATAAACAATATTAAAATCCCTCGAACATATTTAACAGTGCTTAGCTTTGCCAACGCGGATAGAGTGGAGCTGCATATATTTTGTGATGCAAGTGAAGACGCTCTGGCTTCGGCAGCGTATATCCGAGTTTCATTTGGAAAAGAATTCCAGTGCCGTTTAATAGCCGCGAAGACCAAAGTAGCACCACTACGTCACATATCAATTCCACGAATGGAACTTGAAGCTGCGGTTCTTGGCAGTAGATTGGCGTCTACAATAATCGAAAGCCATTCAGTTAAGTTTACACGGCAGGTTTATCGGACTGATTCCAAAACCGTTATCTATTGGATAAGGTCACCAAGTCGTAAGTTTCAGCAGTTCGTTTCATTAAGGATTGGGGAAATTCTTGAAAACACCCACGCATCATTTTGGAAATGGGTGCCATCAAAACTAAACATAGCAGATGAAGCCACTAAGACTCGAATGAAATTTGACTCTTCATCGCAAAGCTGTTGGTATAGAGGTCCTGATTTCCTGTGGTCCAACGAGCAGTTCTGGCACAAGTGTGAACTAAATTCAGATTCGCCGGACGACGAAATGGCTGAACAATTTCATCACACTTATTTAGATACAAATCAACATTGTGTAATTGATTTTCGTAAATTTTTCAAGTGGAGAAAGTTACTCAATACGTTGGCATGAGTTTACCTGTTTACTGAGTTATACATACATCGACATTCAGATCTACAGTTTCAATATTTCTTTGACAAGGCCGAGCGTTTTCTGTGGAAGCAAGCTCAGAAAGAGGTGTATGGGAACGAAATCTGTATTCTAAAGACAGCGGGTAAACTTCAGGAAGCCGTTTTACCAAAGAATGGTACACTTCATAAATCATCGCCATATTTAGATGAAAACGATGTACTAAGAGTTTCTGGAACAATAGATGCAGCAGTCGAAGTGGATATTGACACCAAAAGGCCGGTTGTGCTACCGAAGGATCACCATATAACGTTTTTAATTCTTGATCATTATCATCGAAAATTTCAACATCAATACAACGAAACAATTGTGAACGAGGTTCGTCAGCGATTTTACGTTCCTACTTTGCGTGTAATGGTTAAGAAGGTACAACGCCTCTGTCAGGTGTGTCATAATAAAAGAGCTGAACCATCGATCCCTATAATGGGCGAGCTACCGCCTGCAAGGTTGAAAACGTTTACTAAGCCTTTCTCATACATCGGGATTGACTATTTCGGACCGATGTCTGTAACTGTGGGACGGCGAATGGAAAAAAGATGGGGTGTGCTCTTTACGTGCCTAACGGTTAGAGCAATCCACGTAGAAGTTGTGCATTCTCTCACTACTAGTTCTTGTATCCAGGCTTTGAAGCGATTTGCCTCCAGAAGAGGAACGCCTATACAAATCTACACGGGCAACGGTACCAATTTTAGAGGTGCTAGTCGGGAGTTGCAAGCTGCGATTGAACAAATTAATAGTAAGAAATTGGTTGAAGGCATAGGTGAGGGAAGGGTCAAATGGTCATTCATTCCCCCCGCAGCTCCTCACATGGGGGGTTGCTGGGAGCGATTAGTGCGATCGGTTGAGCAAACGCTTTCGTAAATTACATTCTCTAGGAATCCGAGTGATGAAGTGCTGCTGACGATGATAGCCGAAGTTGAAAATATTATCAACTCACGTTCATTGACATATGTTCCAGTATCTGCTGAGGATGAAGAAGCTTTAACTCCCAACCATTTTTTGTTGGGCTCTTCAAGTGGATCAAAGCCGTTGGGAGAGTGTAATGCTGAAGGTATTATTCTGAAACAGAACTGGCTGATGGGTGAACAGTTTAGCAATTCTTTCTGGCGGAGATGGATTCGCGAGTATCTGCCAAACCTTACAAGAAGAACAAAATGGTTCCAGCCTGTAAAGCAAATTTCTGTGAACGACGTGGTCATTATAGTTGACGAGAAGAGTGCCAGGAATGAATATGGCAAAGTGAGGAGTGTTGTCATCCAGACGAAATCCGGAGTCTATGTTCGCCCCGTTTCCGAATTGGCAATATTAGATGTAGCTGATCCTACAGTTTTGGGTAAGCAGGACCAGTACTCCAACTTACCGGGGGGAATGTTGAGGATCACGGCAACATCACTATTAAATAATAGATGGCGCTTATCATTTACAAAATTTACTATTGTGAATCTTACATTTCATGTCAGTTTGAAGTTTAAATTTAACCTTCCTTTTTTCTATAAGTCGCAGAAGCGCGTGGTTCTGAATTACTTGAATTGTTAACTCCGAAGCTTTATACTAAACGTAAGAGCTTTAACTTTGTAATAATTTCTAAATTATTGTAAAACATCTCTTATATGTATTTAGGAAATTTTAGCACTGCGTACAACGCTTAATAAAGTTGCTTAAAATTCGGAAATCCAACGAAGTTTCATTTGGGTTAACAGTGTCCATACCTGCGAAGCATATTCGAGGTGAGGACGGACAAGACTGTTAAATAGTGAGAGGATGACATAAGGATTTTTAAATTCTTTACACCATCTTTTAACGAAACATTACATTGAATTTGATTTATTCACAATGTGGTTTATATGCTCTTTAAAATCAACTTCAGGGCTAAAGTAAACACCCAGGTCCTTAAAACTATAAACCCGACTGAGAGAGTGATTCGATATCAAGTAGTTGAATATAGTCGGTACCCGTTTCCTAGAGAAAGTCATGGACTGACACTTGGGTGGGTTAAGGACTAAACCATTTTTACAGCACCAGGTTCTGAAACTATCAATATCTGATTGCAGAAGACTACAATCATATATGGCAGGGGTGGCCAAACTTTCAGGCTATGTGTTCGACTTTTCGTTGAAATTGGTTACGCGTGCTACCTACCCATTATTTTTACTTGGAAGTAAATACATTAATATGTACACACTATAAGAAGGTCACTAGCTAAAATGGATACGCCAAACTACTTGCGAAAGATTGTTTCCAGCTATTTCACCAATAGAAGGTTAAGGGCACAGGTCGATTTTGGAGTTGAAGGGTCAAAAAAATGTTTTTGCCTTTCGAAACAACATCTATTCATGATCATTTTGCAAAAAGAATTTTTAAAATCCGAGCAGTAGAAGTGTACTAAAATAAGTTTGAACCTGACTACTCACTGAGTATCAAGCGTCACAATGTCCCTTAGCATGACAACGCTTCAGAGGAAGAATATAATAGACCGCTAGGTAAGTATCCAAAAAAGCTAGTTTCACCTTCATGGCAAGGTTGTTAGGGTTGAGTTCTCAAAGTAAAATGTCGATAGTAATTCGCAAACATCGAATAGTGAGCCTAAATCGACAGTGAGCCCCGGAATCGTGTTCTTTTTGAAAATTTCGCTCTCCTGTAAAATCACACTTTTTGACCTTCCGGTATACTTTTCTTCCGAACCGCTTAACCGATTTCGCCAGGATTTTTTCTGAACACTTATTATTTGATAACAAATAAAACTGATGGAAGGATAAAACCTTTTTTTTTTTGAGAAGTTACTGAAAAAAGGCTGTTTTGTAAAAAAAAAATCAGTCAAACATTTTCCTCAAAGTTCTCCATCAGTTTCGTTCATTCAGATGAGTATTGCCTGAAATTTTGAAATTAATTGGTTCAGTAGTTTCGAAGAAAAGTTTACCGTTATTGAAAAGAAGTGGTTTTTGAACTCTGAATTCAGGCACCGATAAATTTTGACACAGTAATGGTAAATAATTGAAATTTTCAAGGATTGTTCTAGTGTAAATGGAAACTACGTATGAAAATATTCAAATAAATTGCGTTGTTCGGGAGAAAATGCAAAAATTGCGCGGACAGTCGGGTCGACTGTAAATGCCTTCGCGTTCGACCAGTCGACCGCGGTCTACGGTTTGGCCACCCATGATATATGGTTGTAATTACTTTACTGATCTTCATATCGTCGGAAAATATAAGGATGTTGCTATGTATTATGATTGATGGAACATCATTGATAGCAAGAATAAATAAAAGTGGACCTAGGTGGCTCCCTTGAGGAATGCCGGATCCTGCTGAGAAGGAGTCTGAAAGACAACCTCTAAATTTAACCTGATATGACCTCTGCTTGAGGTAAGAGCCAACCAACGAAATAAATATTGGGGGAAAACCTAAAGCCCCGAATTTGTAGATAATAATATCATGAGAAAGCTTAGCGAAATACAAAAGCTTTGAGGAAGAAAATAAAGTACTCCGAATAAAGCTAAACGAAATGCATCTACTCTATCAAGATCTTAAGAAAGAGATAAATCTATTAAAAGAAGAAAATAAGATTCTAAAGAACACACAATCGCAGCAAGAGCGCGAATGTGCTCCAGCACTACTAGAAAGTCGGGAATACCACACCGACGAAGAAGAACTAGCACGCGAAATGAATCGGGTCCCAAAGAAAAGACCTACTAAAAAAACGGAGAGCCGGTTCTTCGCCCGAAGTCGAGCCCTTAAATGAAGAAAAGCGTAAAGAACCGCAAGAGAATCAACGTATAACGTAATTTCGTTTACAGCCACCAATAAACATCGTCGGGATAACGGAATATAATAAGTTGCATAGCCTCCTTAAAGGAACGATAACATCGAAATTTAAGTTCACATCTTTGAGAAATAATGCGTGGAAGAGATTAACGTCGATTACCATGACGACTACCGCGCACTGTCCCAGAAACTTAATATCGATAAGATTCAGTGGTATACTTTCGAAATCAAGTCAGAAAGGCCACATCGTGTTGTAGCAAGGGGACTTCACCCCTCGTGCACAAAAGAAGAGATTATGAGCGACTTCAAGACAAGGGATTTAAAATTCTTGATGCCGTTAATATCATCAAGAAGGAGAAGCAACAATCCGAAATAGATAAAGACATCTTGGTTAGGCGTGGACTTCCGCTTTTTATGCTAACATTCGACAAAGCTGATAGTATCGACGATATTTATCGAATTAAAACCGTATTGAATATCGTTGTCAAAATCGAGCCCAAGCGTAGAAATTTAAAAATAATTCCGCAGTGCAAACGTTGCCAAGGATTCAATCATACGCAAACGTATTGCAACAAAGAACCACGGTGTGTGAAATGCGCCGGAAATCACCTCTCCCAAGACTGTCCAGTAAACAAGCAAGCCTCTGCAATCTGTGCTAATTGTAAGGGAAAGCACCTGGCAAATTATAGAGGCTGTGACGTAGCCAAGGAGTTGCAAAAACGAAGAGATACACTCCATAAGCCTCAAAATAAAATAATAAGAATAAGAAGAAGGTGGTGACAGCAGAAAAGCCCTCGACTTCTGGTCTTAAAATAAACGGTAATGAAAAGCCAATAGAAAAGACATCGAGTAATAGCCCTCGGACATTAGGAGTGCAGACCTACGCCCAGGCTGCAGCATCCGAAAAATCAAAAAACCTCGAAATCCCATCGGACCCTGCTTCTCAAGTTTTCTCAATTATTCTCGCGAAACTTGAAGAGCAAAGCAAAATAAATAAAATTATTCTCGATAGGTTGGTTAAGCTCGAGAGTTATTCACGGAAAACGCGTACTTCACCTAGAATATGAATGAAAAAAGAATGTTAAAAATATGTACTTGGAATCAAACGGACTTTTGCAAAAACTTGACGAATTGGAAATATTCATGCGAGAAAAATAAATTGACATTTGCTTGATTTCTGAAACTCACGTAAAAAAGGAATCGCATTTAAAAATAAAAGGCTATACTGATTACAACGCTTGTCACCCTTCGGGCAAAGCGAGAGGCGGATCTTCCTTGTTTATTAAAGACTGCATTGAACAATGCGAAGACCTAAAGATAGAGCTTGAAACTCTGCAACTGTACACAATTCGAGTTAAAAATAGTCAGCGTACTATTAAAATCTCATCTATTTACTGTCCATCGCGTTCCGCGCTTGAAAAAAGTGATTTTACTAACTTATTTAAATCGCTGAAACCTAATTTCATTATTGGCGGCGATTTTAACGCGAAACATACGTTCTGGGGCTCTAGATACATCTCGCAAAAAGGTAGAATGCTCTATGGGGCAGGTATGGAGTACAGTTGTGATTTCCATTCGACGGGCAAACCGACTTACTGGCCAGCTGATACTTTGAAAATACCTGACCTGATCGATTTCTTCGTGGTGAAAGGAATATCTAACAACCACATAAAAGTTGAAGAAAGCTTTGATCTGTCGTCTGATCATTCCCCAGTTATTTTGACATTGAGCGAAAAACTATTATTTAACCGAGAGCCAGCGAAATTAACCGGCAGAACAACTAACTGGGAAGGCTTTAGGAACGAAATCGAAGTAAATATTGAACTGAGCGTACCGCTTACGACACCCTATGAACTTGAGGTTGAAGTCGATCGCTTCGTTGAGATAGTACAGCTCGCCTCCTGGAATAATACGCATAATCCAAGAAAAACGCCAGACAAATACGATCTACGATATCCTGCTGAAATAAAGGAATTAATTAGGGAAAAAAGAAAAGCGCGTAAAAGATGGCAACAAAGTCGTGCTCCACAGCATAAAACCCATCTGAATCGTCTCTGCAATTTGTTAAAGAATAGCATTAAGGATTTTAAAAATCGTGCGATAGGCTCTTACCTTGAAAGTTTAACAGCGAAAAAAGATTCCAATTATTCCCTTTGGAAAGCCGTAAAAGGCACCAAAAGGCCCAAAATCCCCGCGCCGCCACTTAAAATAAATCAAAATGAATGGGCAAGGGAAGATAAAGAAAAAGCGGATATTTTTGCCGCCCATTTGGAAGAAACCTTTAAACCGAACGATGGTCAAGTGGTTCATGACAACATCAACCTCACAAGGATGGTAGTTCCACCATCTGACGATTTAACGCGCAGATCTGCAACGCTTAGAGAACTCGAACGTGAGATCGCGAAACTAAAACCTAAGAAAGCTCCTGGTTATGATTTGATTACCGGAGAAATTCTCAAAGCCTTACCTAGAAGAGCATTTATTAAGCTTCTCCATATTATAAATGCTGCACTCAGATTAAAACACGTGCCGAGCCAATGGAAAGTTGCGGAAGTCATTATGGTTTTAAAACCAGGAAAACCGTCATATGAAGTAAAATCATACAGACCAATCTCGCTTCTTCCAGTCGTATCAAAAATTTTCGAGAGGATATTACTAAGGCGTCTCCAACCGGTTATAGAAGAAAATAATCTAATCCCTGACCACCAGTTTGGGTTCAGAAGTAAGCATTCGACAATTGACCAGGTGCATAGAATTACTAACGCCTTTGATAAGGTGTGGCACGATGGCTTGAAATGCAAATTACGACAAGTACTCCCCGTGTACCTATACGAGATTTTGGATTCATATCTCGGAAATAGACTCTTCCGTGTTAGAAATGGAAACGAATACTCAGAGCTCAAAAAAATTTCGGCCGGCGTACCGCAAGGAAGCGTTCTGGGGCCGCTTCTTTATCTGTTATATACTCGTGATATACCGAAAGAAGATGGCACTATGCTTGCTACGTTTGCCGACGACACCGCTATCCTAGCAGTAGGTAAAACAATCGAGGAAACGACTGCCAAACTGCAAAACGCATTGAATAAAGTAAATGAATGGACGAGGGACTGGCGGATCGCCCTTAACGGAACTAAATCTGTTCACGTGAATTTCACTTATAGGAAAATTAATGACTTGCCAATTTTTATAAATTTGGTCCGAATTCCTATTGCAAATGAAGCCAAATACCTGGGAATGACACTTGACACAAAGCTGAAGTGGAATTCGCACGTGAAAATGAAACGTAAAGAATTAGAAATCAAATATAGAGAAATGTACTGGCTGATCGGGAAACATTCCCACCTCAGTACCGAGAACAAACTGCTTTTATACAAGCAAGTGCTAAAGCCGGTGTGGTCCTACGGTATACAACTTTGGGGTTGTACCAAGAAAACAAATGCCAATACTTTACAGACCTTTCAAAATAAAGTGCTTAGAGAAATTGTCCAAGCACCGTGGTATGCTAGAAACGACGATATCCACAGGGATCTCGGAATTCCGACAATCGAAGCTGAAACTAGAAGCTTCGCGCGAAAACATAGAAACCGACTAATCGGACATGTTAATAATACAGTCCTACTTATTTTGGATGAGAGCAATTTATTGCGCCGACTACAAAGGACAAAACCTTTCGACTTGGCGAGATAAGGATTAACCGCATCTAAATTGCGGAATATGCAGGATCTTTCATTGGAAAGTAACCTGCCAAACGTTTATATTTCGTGATAGAAAAATTGCTTGATAAGTAGTATAACTTAGTTGCAGTATCTAACAAATTTATATCGAAGGGAGGTGTTTTTGGTCAGTAAGAATCTGACACTACTATGAGCACGCGCTTGCTATTCTCATAGTGTCTATGGAAGATTTTCACCTACCCTCGGAAAAACAAAAAAAAAAAAATGAGAAAGCTGATCGAAAGCTTTGGAGAAATCAGTGTACACACAGTCCATCTCATGACCACTTTCTAAGGCATTGGAACAGTTATGGGAGAATGTTAACAGGTTTGTGACAGTAGACCTGTTTCTAACAAATCCATGTTGTTCTGTACAAATAGCACCCCGACAAAGAAAAGTAAGGCTTTCACACACACCTTGCTCAAATAATTTTGGGATGCATGACAACTGTAGTTCGTAATAATATTTGTGACAGTAGACCTGTTTCTAACAAATCCATGTTGTTCTGTACAAATAGCACCCCGACAAAGAAAAGTAAGGCTTTCACACACAACTTACTCAAATAATTTTGGTATGCATGACAACTGTAGTTCGTAATAATATTTCTATCGCCTTTCTTAAAGACGAGCGTAATAAACGATTGCTTCCAGAAGCTAGAGAAATGTCCAGTTGATATGGAGATCTCAAAAAGAGACTTCAACGGCAGTACAAGGACATCACTGCATTTTTTCAGGAGTATTGGAGGAACGCCGTCAGGACCTGAAGAGTAATCATCTTTCAGATATGAAATAAATTTCAAAATAGTCTGCAAGTCTAAGGCAATATTGGTAAAGCCAATTTGGGGAACATCTTTGAGATGCTCAAAGTAATCATCATCAATACTAAGCAGAAAATTATCCGCGAAAGAGTTGCAAATATCAACAGGGTCATTAAAAACGCTGTTATTATAAGAAAATTCTGCTGGATATCCGTCAGACCTTTTCTTGGAATGAACCAAGGTCCAAAATTGTTTCGGGTTATTCCTAAGTGAGGTTTCCATTGTGCTTATATAGTCATCGTATAAGCTGTTGAAAGCAGTTTGAATTCATCGAAAAATGCAATGTTAATATTAAAGTCATTTGGGCTGAGACTTTCAATATAATTTTTCCATGCTCTATTTCTTTTATTTCGTAGAGTTTTCAGATCTTTAGTGTACCAAGGATGGTTCGAGATTGCATTCTTCGATAATTTCGTTGGTATACAACTTCTTATACAATCATTTAGGATACTGTAAAACATTTTACTGCATCCTCAATGTTGCATTCAAAAGAATGCATACCTTCACTTCATTATTAAATTTCAATTTGCCATGGTTTTTCACGACAAGTGCACTCGCATTTGTCTTATTAAGATTCTTGCACATGTGGGTGCTCAAATTTCTATATTTGAGTACAGATATTTCTTTGAATGTTCTTGCACATGCTGGTATTCAAATTTCTATATTTGAGTACAGGTTGCACATGCTAGGATTCGAATTTCGGTAATTTATTATCATTACCAGCGATCCCAAAAGTGTCATATATCTCTTCCAGATAATGACACATCCAAAAATAAATGTTCACGGATTCTGAGCTAGAGCAGACAACAAGCAGAAGATTATGAGGAGTTGAAAAAAAGACACGTTGATGGAGAGACGTGCACCACTGCAGGACTACACCACCGACAACAAAATATAAATAAAAATAAAAATTGTTCATATAAAAAGAGTTGGTCTTACGACGCGGTGGTTTACAGACGTACACCACCGCCAATAATATATATTAAAAACTAAATAAAATATAATAATTAAAAATAAATACATCCAATATTATATTATATATATTTTATAAATATAATATGAAAAATAAAAAGTTCAATCAAATAAAATATAACAAATTGAATGTTTCTATTTGTCGTAACAAAGAACAGTGGAAGTGATTTAAAGACAACTTCATTCCGACATTCTGTCGTATCGTAGAGTATCCGTCGATGCCTTGTTCTGCTGACTGTTTTAAAATAACAACACGTGCATCGTTTCTAATATTTTTGTTCAGTGTTTGCATATAAAAATAAAAATTATATATAACAAATTGGGGCAGCCGGTAGGTTTAAGGAAGCATCAGTAATTTACTGGTAATTGCTTGAAAAGCCTTAATCCGAAAAGTTTATACTGGGCAAGACTACCTTACCCTTAAACTCGAAACTGAGTCTGGTTTCGAGGGTATAAAGAACCGAACCATAAGTGAAAAAGACCCAAGAAGATAAGACCTGGCGAACTCCCTAGTGGACGCCTGAGGCAAAGTTTGGGCAGTGTAAAAAGACCAGGGGTTACCAACTCTAGGGCGTGAAGTCCACCTGGCAAATGAATAAAACACCAGAGGAAACAACAACAAATAAAGCACCAGAGGAAACAACAACAAATACAGCACCAGAGGAACCAGAAGCGGCAACTTCATCAGCATCATCAAAGGTGCTAGTGATTTTCTCATAAATTGGCTAAACTCCCCTACCTCTGTCTCAGATCAAGTTATTCCCCCTTCTGAAAAACCAGAACGACCTAGCAAAATGTCCGTCGACTACTGTAAAATCGCAAAGCTAACTGCTCAGCTAGTGCCAATTTTTTCGGGTGAACAAAACCCTTCATTGAGTACCGAACTACAGATGTTTTTAGGCTGTTGTAAGAAGGTGCTTGAATGTCTGCCTGAGGGAGAACACCAGGCGTTTGTTCAGATTTTTCCAACGAGACTGCGAAGAGCTGCTTATTTGTTAGTAGCATCTAACCAAATAACGTCGTTCGAAGATGCCGAAAAGCTTCTCAACCGCACATATTTGCCAAGAGAAACCTACCAGGAGTTGGTCAACAAATTAATTACCATTAGACAGCACCCTTTAGAAGCTCTCATCGCTTTTACCGCAAGGATAAAGCAGATGTTGATGCAGTGTAAAGAGGCAGCCGAACAGAAGTATGGCGCGGCGGCAGCTTCTGCTTTGAAAACACAGCTTGAAGACTTTGCCAAAGATGCGCTGAAAAGTGGTGTTAGTTACCCTCACCTCTGTCAATACCTATTAACCATAGGGGATGCGACGCTGGACAATCTCATTGAAAAGACATTAGACATGGAAAGGTTGCAACAGGCAGCTTTTCATACACAACAGAATAGCGCTATGCCATTCTTTCCCACATATTTTCCTAATAGTTTTATGCACTCACCTAGTTTGACGCAGTTGAACCCGCAAGCGGCACCCTTTGGTTCAAGCACTACCACACCTTCTGGCTTTCAAAACGCCAATAGCTCGCAGGCGCAAAATGAAAACTTATGCCGAAGAGAAAAAGTGTCTAATAACACTAAAGACCCACCTATTGCTGGAATAATTTGTAGTTTTTGTCGTAAAAAAGGACATACATATAGCGCATGTATAACGCGAAAAAATACGCCTTTTTGCACCCATTGTAAAATGAATAATCATGATATTCGGGATTGTCGACGTTTAAAAGCAAATTACATAAATGAGCCAGCTGTTCGCAACAACTACAGCAATGCCCATAATAGACCAAACCAAAGCAGGCCAAATCCTAGCACACCACAGGTATTTAATTTAGGTAAAAAAATGTGATTTTTGTGGTCGCCGCGGTCATACTCATATGGAGTGCCAACAAAAGATAAGATGGGAACAAAGAAGTCAGGGAAACGACATACGGTCGAACCCAAATTCCCCGGCTCGACCAAATTAAACCAAAGTAACAATCCAGGGTATACTCAGCAGCCACAAACCAAAGTCCCTACAGTTAAACTTCCATTAGATATAGGCTTAAACGGCAAAGTACAACTAGTAGTAGACACCGGCGCTGAGGTAAGTATCATCGCCGAAAAGGCTATAGCTCCAGGAATAAATATAAATACTAAAGATGCGTGTACATTACAAACACCATTTGGAAAGGGAAAAACTCTAGGAAGTTGCCAGGGAAACTTCGATTTACAAACTAAAATGCCCTGCAATTTTCAAATAGTGAATAATATGCCAGGGTTATACGATGACGGATTATTAGGAAATGATTTCATTTCAAAAAATTGTGACGTGAAAGGACCTGAACAATTGCTAAAGTTTCCTTGTACGTAAACTAATCTTCAAGAGTTCAACATACCTTTCAGCTCAACTAATTATGGTACCTTTCGCCGTAAAATAGCCGAAAATAGGCAAACTACAATCCACAATAGTTCAAGTCGATGGCCCCATGCAAAAAGATAAATAGCATTTTTGCTATTTTTCAGGAGAAGCGTTTAAAGTTTTTTGACTATAACTTCTTTATTTATTAACGGATTTTTAAGCTGAATGCTTTGTTATTCTCATAATTTTTATACAATTTTTTAGAGATAGAGTTAGGTCTGCAATATTGTAGCTTATTATGTTAAATTGCAGTTAGTATTATTTTGACTGTCTAATTCAAACTTTTGAATATACTATTTGATGTTAGTTCTGTTTAACACTTAAAACTATTTTAAGTGCACTAAGTATTAGTGTGGCTGGAAATCAATAGAAAAAGAGTATACTAAGTCACACTTAAGTGTCATCTTCTTTCTCTTGTGTACAGACAAAAGTATACTAAAAGGCACATTAGTGTATCCAACGTCCAAAAATTCCATGCAAAAAAATACTATGTCAACATAGTATACATGCGTTTATTGGAAAATTTAGTGATAAAAATATTAAGAGCGCTTAGTATGATTTTGCTTGGAATAAGTGTTTATATAAGACATTATACTAAGTGCTATTATAGCTCTATTTTCAAGGTTTTTGGTTCGATTTACACGAAAAAAATTTGAAAAATAAAAGACAATGTGGGGATTCTTATGGTATACATAACTCAAAACTATACTAAGTGCACTTAGTATCTTTTTGCATGGGGCCATCGACGTGTACTAACCCCATCCTATAGCGAAGAAGGCCATGGTATTGAACAGTCGAACATACCAACCTCTTTTTGTAGCGATAAGGGCACTAGTATTTCGAACACAAGTGTACTAACCCCATCCTATAGCGAAGAAGGCCATGGTATTAAACAGTCGAACATACCAACCTCTTCTTGTAGCGATAAGGGCACTAGTATTTCGAACACAAGTGTACTAACCCCATCCTATAGCGAAGAAGGCCATGGTATTAAACAGTCGAACATACCAACCTCTTCTTGTAGCGATAAGGGCACTAGTATTTCGAACACAAGTGTACTAACCCCATCCTATAGCGAAGAAGGCCATGGTATTAAACAGTCGAACATACCAACCTCTTCTTGTAACGATAAGGGCACTAGTATTTCGAACACAAGTGTACTAACCCCATCCTATAGCGAAGAAGGCCATGGTATTGAAGAGTCGAACATACCAACCTCTTCTTGTAGCGATAAGGGCACTAGTATTTCGAACACAAGTGTACTAACCCCATCCTATAGCGAAGAAGGCCATGGTATTGAACAGTCGAACATACCAACCTCTTCTTGTAGCGATAAGGGCACTAGTATTTCGAACACAAGTGTACTAACCCCATCCTATAGCGAAGAAGGCCATGGTATTAAACGGTCGAACATACCAACCTCTTCCTGTAGTGAAGCAGATTCCAGTATAACTTCTGTGGAAATTGTATTAGATAAGCCCATCTGCCTACCTGCACGGTCACAAATGATGATACCTGTTCCCATAGACTTGAAGGATGAAATGCTCTGCCTATCACAAGAAATAGGTGATGGAGTCTTCCTGTCTAACAGTTTATTGTCCCAAGGCCGAAAAGCATTCCTAGGTGCACTCAATTCAACAACGAAGCTAGTGAATATTAATAAATTAGTTTTGCAGCTGATCCCGGCAAAGGAATACATAATGGTTCCAATTAAATCCGAGGACAGTCAAAATAAGGAATCCAAGTATCCCCTCGAAAATACAAATACCCCCAAGGGCAATAAAAGAAATAATAAGATGCACGTAATACGAAACCAAACCCACAATACAATGTCTTCAATTCAACACATTAGGTACATGTTCCCAGACTCGGTGTTCCTGGACGATTCAAATAAAAACGCACGATTAAAACAAATTAACGAAGAACTAAATATAGGTCAAAATTTAAATTCGGAAGAAAAAGAGGCCATAATAGACCTCTGCAATAAATACAGTGATATATTTCACTTAAAAGGTGACAAACTCACGCACACACAATCTATGACACACAAAATACCGCTCATGAAAGATCAAGCATCTATTAATCAAAAAATGTACAGACTTCCCGAAATTCAGAGACAAGTGATTAATGACCAACTAAAAGAAATGCTTGAAAATAACATAGTTCAGCCTAGCAAAAGGCCGTGGAACTCACCTCTCCTCGTAGTTCCAAAAAAGGCGGGCCCAGATGGTAAAAAAAAATGGAGAGTCGTGGTTGATTTTCGTTAACTCAACGAAAAAACAATTGGCGACGCGTATCCCTTACCTCGAATAGAGGACATTCTGGACCAGCTCGGTCATTCCCGTTACTTTTCCACACTCGATCTTGCCAGCGGTTATCATCAAGTATTAGTGGATCCTAAAGATCGGGCCAAAACGGCTTTTAGCACTAACTATGGACATTATGAGTTCATACGCATGCCCTTTGGGTTAAAAGGAGCGCCGGCTACGTTTCAACGCTTGATGAACTATGTTCTCACCGGGTTACAAGGCATTGAATGCTTTGTATATCTGGATGACATCGTTATCTACGGGAAAAACCTTACGGACCACAACAACAAACTTAGAAAAGTTTTTGATAGACTGAGAGAAAATAATTTAAAACTTCAGCCGGAAAAATGCAGGTTCCTACAAAAGGAAGTAGTTTATTTGGGACACATATGTTCCGAAAAAGGAGCACTTCCGAATCCCGACACTACTGCCACTTTTCATAATTTTCCAACTCCACGAACAGTTAGGCAGATACAATCCTTTTTGGGTCTAGCAAATTACTATCGCAAATTTATACCATAGTTTTCTAAAATAGTTCGACCCCTTACTAATTTACTCCGGAAAGGTGTAAAATTTAACTGGACAGACAAATGTGAGAAGGCATTTCAGGAAATCAAAGAGAATTTGGTCTCACCACCACTTTTAATTTATCCAGATTTTTCAAAACGTTTCAACCTTACCACAGATGCAAGCGGCGAAGCGATCGGAGCTGTACTCTCACAGGGAGAAGTGGGAAAAGACCAGCCGATTGCATATGCAAGTCGCACTTTAAACAAAGCGGAGCGTAACTACTCCACTATAGAAAAGGAGTTGTTAGCAATTGTCTGGGCCACAAAAAATTTTAGATGCTATCTTCAAGTACGTAAATTTACAGTCTACACGGATCATAAGCCTTTGAAGGGAGTATTTAACGTAAAAGACCCTACGACGCGTCTTGTCCGGTTTCATCACAAACTGTCGGAATTCGATTATAGCATCGAACACAAGCCAGGCAAATATAATACCAATGCTGATGCCCTTAGTCGAATCCCACAATGTAATGTGGCAAGGACTGCACGAAAACGGCAATTCAAACGATGTACAGTTGCGGATAAAATTTTAACCTTTGCCGAGTACGAAGCAGAGAGAGCAAAGTCAATTAATGAAGAACGTGTAGAATGTAAGTTTTGTGCAAACCCGAATGAATCTCAGTCAATCAGACAAGGACCGTCCGAATCTAAAATGATTAAAATACAAGCCGAGGTGCATCAACCCCCGAACGGCATTGAGATTCTTCCAATTGATACAGCAGTTTGTAATGCTGTAACGCGACTACAACTACAATCACAAAAAGAAAGTCAATCACCCGAAACAGCACCTGTAGTCAGTCCAAGCAATCAAACCCAGCCAAGCGATTCCGATAAACCAAAAGCCACCATAACACAGAGCGCAATGGAATTGCAGGCAGTAAATACAAAACCCATAGAAGTAATTAGTAGCCCCGAAGAGATACAAGTCATTCTTAAAGACTATCACGACTCGATTTTTGGTGGTCATCAAGGCATAGTAAAAACGTATAAACGAATTTGTAAAAAATGTTGGTGGAGGCACATGCTCAGCGACATAAAAAACTACATTAAAAAATGTAAAAAATGTCAGACCATGAAAGCAACCCCTTTGATACGAATGCCAATGATGATTACTGATATCGGCGAAAAACCTTTGGATAAGGTGTATTTAGATATCGTAGGCCCATTAGAACAATCAGAGTCTGGAAATTTGTACATCCTAACTTTTCAGGATAATTTGACGAAATTTGTAGATTGCCATGCCATGCATAATGCAGAGGCTCAAACAGTGGTTCAAGTGGTTTTTGATAACATAATTACACGTTTCGGTATTCCTAAACGGATTGTAACGGATCAGGGGACAAATTTTCTCAGTGACTTATTTAAAGGGCTCTGCAAATTGCTTAAGATAAAAAAATTACAGACAACAGCATACCATCCCCAGTCAAATGGTGCACTTGAACGAGCACATAGGCCAATAGTGGAATATCTGCGAAGCATAAGTGATGAAAACCCCAAGTCATGGGATCAGTTTTTGCGAACAGCGACTTTTGTTTACAATAATAGTATTCATGATATCACAAAACTCACACCTATGGACTGTCTATATGGGTTCACACCTGACATACCATCTAATCTGAAAAGAGACCCTGAACCCATTGTATTGTTGTTGTATTGTATTTGGAAGGGGGTTGTCTCCTTAGAGACAACAAGCACGTAGACCTGTAGGCCCATTGTACTTTGGTGAAGTACCACCCCATTCGCTGAATTAGCGATTTGTTGCTGAGCTATATGTCGATCTAAATCTGCCCGTCGCTTTCGCAAAGCGAAGCAATAGGGCAAGATTGAGCTCCAGTAGATCAACGTCCCGTAGGACGTAGTTGCCTAGAGTGGCCTTTCTGATTCGAGCAAAGGCCGGACACTCGCTAATGAAGTGCTCAGCCGTCTCATCTTCTTCCAGGCACATCTCGCAGAGGCCCGAGCTTCTGATTCCAATTTTGTTCAGATGCTCGTTTAAGGGAGTGAACCCAGTGACCAGTCCTGTGAGGATTTTGAGGTCATTTCTACGAAGGTGTAACAGAAACTTAGTTCTGTTTGCCCTGGGCGCGTCTACTAACATTTTGGCCTGTCTGCATGACCTAAGTTCATGCCAATGGTTGTAATGCTGTAGTCGCAGCAGTTCAAGAAGCTCGCTTTTAGCATAAGCTGAACTGCAGCCAATAACAGGCTGAGGACCGATAAAAGGGGTCGCTGATCCAGCTCTAGCCAGAGCATCAGCTTTATCGTTTCCCGGGATGTCAGAATGTCCCGGGACCCAGACCAGTGTGATCTTATTACATCGCCCAAGCTGATTCAGTTTGTTGACAGCTTCCTCAACAATTTTTGAGTTGATCAACGCTGCTGAACAGGCTTTGATAGCTGCTTGACTATCAGAGCAGATGTAGATGGACTTGGATTTCCACCTCTTGTTAAGTGCAATGTGCGCTGTAGTAGCGATAGCATACACCTCTGCCTGAAAGACAGTTGTAAATCTACCCAGTGGAATAGATTGCTCAACGTGGCATTCTTCTGAGTAGACACCTGCTCCGGAGAGCACCCTGAACCCATACATAATCATGAAAACTACTGCCATATTCTACGATATAGACTCCAAAAATCGTATTCCATAGCCAGGCGAAACATATTAACAAGCAAACACAGATCGAAAAAATATTTCGATAGAACAATAAGGCCTCATTCATTTCATGTAGGGGATAAAGTACTTATCAAAAGCGAAAATCGAAAATCGAAAAGGAAAACTATCACCCATATGGAGAGGGCCGTATCCAGTAACAAGTATATGAAGACCCGTAAACACTGCTATCAAATTTGGTAGAAAAGAAATTGTTATACATAACAACCGTTTAAAGCCTTACTATGAATAATTAAATCTAAATTTATCCATAACTAACACTGCCATATTCTACGATATAGACTCCAAAAATCGTATTCCATAGCCAGGCGAAACATATTAACAAGCAAACACAGATCGAAAAAATATTTCGATAGAACAATAAGGCCTCATTCATTTCATGTAGGGGATAAAGTACTTATCAAAAGCGAAAATCGAAAATCGAAAAGGAAAACTATCACCCATATGGAGAGGGCCGTATCCAGTAACAAGTATAAGAAGACCCGTAAACACTGCTATCAAATTTGGTAGAAAAGAAATTGTTATACATAACAACCGTTTAAAGCCTTACTATGAATAATTAAATCTAAATTTATCCATAACTAACCCCCCCCCCCCCCCCACAGTGATCGAAACGATAGCCAAATTTCTGATTTCTTCTTTTTCATCTCCCTACAGTACACGATGGAGCTTAAGATTCTGGTTTTAATAATCATGATTTCCGTTGGTGCGTCTTCTTACCAACCATATTCAGTGACCCCTCTCAACAACACAGGTGTGGTTTTTGAGAGTTTAGGCGATTTATGGGTCTACCACAATACATGGACTATACTCACAGAAATTGACCTATCTGAATTACACAATCAAACCATGCTAGCGGAACATGCGGAACACCTTGCCAGCCAACTGTGCAATAACAACAATAATACTAGCCAAGATCATTGCAAACTGCAACAACGGCATATTCATGCGGCTATGGAAACCATTAAAAGTCGTACCAAAATTATCCACGAACTACTCCCGAAATCCAGGCAACAAAGGTCTCTCTTCAACGGCATCGGAAACGCGTTGAATTATCTTTTCAGCACGATGGATAATGAAAATGAAGAGGAAATCTATAGTAAATTAGATGAACTGCAAACTAACGATCAAAAACTAGCGGAACTCAACAGACAACAAATCTCTATAGTTAGTACTACCCTTAAACAAATTCAAACCCCTTTGAAAACCTTAATGGATAGACAGCAACAAATTGGCGTGAAAATAAACGAGATTATACAACTAACCGACGATTCCACTAAAATACAGCTGAGGCAGGAAATCGTAACAAGCATCCTCCTACAAGTCCTCGAAATAGAAACACGTCAAACTACTTTAATTGACATAATATTAGCCTCCAGAAATAACCAAATACATCCCTTATTAATCTCCCCAAATACATTGTCAAATATTTATAAAAGGTCGAACCCAATCTGCGAAAACAATTGCTTACCAATGCTATATCAAACAGCAGAAGTAAAATCACACCTCTTACAAGAAAAACTAGTAGTTAAAATTATCCTACCTATTTTCGTCTTTCCCAAGATGCAATTTTTTAAAGTTCTTTGTTTCCCAATACACTTTTCAGTGGGACACTCTTTGGTACCCGATATAAAGTATTCCCATATCGCTACACAAACAGAATCGCAAGAGTTTCTACTATTTAAGAATGAGGAAATAAAATCTTTTGTCACAATTACTAGTGGGTTCAAAGTTACCACTTATGTGGGAAAACTGGAAATTCCGATAACTCGAGCAACAGCCACAAACGAATGCATCGTTAAAATATTTTTTAATCCTCTTAATGACAGTACCCAATGTAATTATCGAGTACAATTCCCCTCACAAGAAACGCTGATAAAAATGGTTAGACCAAATAGCTGGTTATATTCAGTCATTCAACCTACCGTTCTCCACGTAACCTGTTCGAAGACATTGAAAACGCCAAAATTAACACGACAAGGAATCTTAACTATAAACGAACCTTGTCAAGTTCAAATTCTTGATAAAACCATCTATTATCAAGGTGACTCAAACCCCGCCTTGTTGATATTACAAACGCAATATTTTCCCCCTGTTGGTAAAGAATTCTCCAGCTTAAACCTTACTTCTCTCATCCCCAGTAGTACATTCCTGAACCAAACACAGTTAATAATAGGTTCAGATACAAATGAAATTATTCACAAAGGTACTCAATCCCTAGAGCAAATACAAGTTAAATTGGGACAGTTTAAAGAGAATGCCAAAGCTGTTAATCACCGTACCTTATCGATAACTTCGCTCTCAATATCTTGTCTACTTATAATAGCCCTCGTTGTCTTCTTAGTTTTTAAAACTATACCCAACATTTTAAGAAATTGGCAGAGTGAAAAAACTACGCCCCCAGAAGATATAGAAATACCGGTCATAGAACCCGCTACGGAAACCTCCAGAAACAGTATGCCATCGGGTAATAGAACTTCCAGAAAAACTTTAGCTAGATCTTACACTCTACCAAAATCGTTTCAGCTAGTATAAAATGAATCCCATTTGTCAGATCATACTCGCACTTATTCTTTACAATATTACACTACTTACAATACCAATTGTCAAATTAATAATAATAATAAAACAAAAAAAATATATTTTTGTTAGATTATTTAGATTAAGACTCCAATTGTCAACTTAATAATAATAAAAAAAAAAAAAACATTTTTGTTAGATTATGTAGATTAAGACTCCAATTGTAAACTTAATGTTTTAAAATAAAAAAAAAAATAAGGTAAAGTTCTTATAAATAAATAAGAAAAATAGTTAAACACAGTTATAATATAAAACAACTGAACAGAAGCGTCTATACAAAAAAAAAAAGTAAATATATATTAGCTGTATAAGATTCAATATCATCCCTGTAAACATTTACATTCTACACATTGGCTGCTCTGCACTGCTGTCATCATCATTCTTCTTTGCTGCGCCTACGCATAACTTTCTACCTACCTTTCTAATAATTAACTTTCTTTTATTTCTTTTTTTTCTCACTTTGTTCTTCAGCAGACGCACATGTCTTAATTTCTTGCTAAATTTATAATTTCTTTTTTTTGACAATAAATCTAAGAATTCTGCGGACAAAGTTGAGTATTATTATTTTCCCCAACATTTTGGTGCCTCCTGTGAGGAATAATAATAATTTAATTTAAAATATCGCATTTTGGGCGAATATTGGTGGAATTCCTACCTCGTGGTAGAGATATACAGGAACTACAGCGCCCTGCTTCAACGTGTAAATCTGGTTTGTTCGATCATTGCATTTTCTGCGCATTATTCAATATTTTGGTTGTTTTTTACATTCTCCAAATTATATTTCGTTGGTCCACGGAATGGCTGAGCTAAACAAGCGCACGACTGCAACCAATGCTATTCGACGCGCACATGACCGCTTGTCTGGGGCAGACCTTGGATTAGCAGACGAGGCGCAATTGGAACAAGAACTGAAGTCAGTAACGGGAAACTATCAACGTTTCATTCGCTCCCACGAGGCGTTGATGGCAGAGGTGTCAGCCGATGATTTACCAGTTCATGATCAGCTTTGGGAGCAGGTGGAGAACACCTACAATGCGACATGCATTCTACTTCGCCGCAAGTTAGCACAACTTCAACCTAAACTACCTCCACCTGACAAGGACTCTTCCAAGGACCAACCAAGTGGTAAGGATTCTGGTAGCGATGATACATCAGCCGGTAGCTCCAAAACATTGGCGCACAAGTTCGAGATGAGGCTAGACCCAGTAACCATACCCACTTTTGATGGCTCTCTGCATAACTGGCTTGCTTTTCGAGACACTTTCGAGACGTTGGTGCATACTATGGACTTCCCAGAGGCGTATAAGCTTGGTAAACTGCGGCAGGCCATTAGTTCGGAAAAGGTGCCGCTTATAGGTGGGATGTACTCCGGCGGGTACGCGGAAGTATGGAAAGCATTGAAGGAACGCTTCGATAACCCTAGGTTATTGGCTGAAATCCACGTCTCTCGTTTCCTTAACATGAAAAGTGCATCGGATGAGACAGCGAAGGCACTTTTAACGATAGTAGATACCGTTCAGGAGTCATTACGAGCGTTACGTGTTATGGAACTACCGGTGGATAGTTGGGATGCGTTGGCAGTGCCGATAATTGTCTCCAAACTTCCTCTCGCCACACAGCGGGGGTGCTGCATGGATTGCTCCACAAACAAGATTCCAAGTTTGTCGAGTCTGTTAAAGTTTGTGGAAAAACGAGCCCAGAGTTTCACCACTGAGCTGATTTGGATGCCAGGTAGACAGGATGTTTCAACACCACGCCACTCTCGGTCGAATAATGTGATCAAAACTAATGTCGCTACGGCAAGTGATGGAAAGTGCCCACATTGCCAAGGTCCTCATCGAGCTACGCGATGCCAGTTGCTCTCCGAAATGGCACCCGCAGAACGCTTCAACGCGTTAAAGCGTTCAGGTGTATGTTTTAACTGCTTGAAGAGTGGACATACTTCAAGGCAGTGTCCCTCCGGCGGATGTCGACAGTGTGGTCGCAAGCATCACACCATGTTCTGTCGTGAGTTAATAGCCCAGCCGTCAATTAGCTTACAATCAACGGAGGTAAATGCAGATGAAGTTAAGCCGACAATTGCCTCAAACACGACGCAACCGTCCTCATGACTAGCTGACCGTACAGTCCTACTTGCTACAGCGCGCGTACTTGCTTGTGGGGCTACATCAGAACAGCGCTTGGCTCGTGTCCTCTGCGATCCAGGATCGCAGGTAAGTTTCATCACTGATCGCTTAGCTAATCATTTGAATCTTCGCAGAGTTCGCTTTGAGGTAACTGTAGAGGGAATCGGCGCTCTCGCTCACACTCGGACAAAGGGTACCGTCGCTTTTGTGATCAAGTCTACAGTTTCGGATTTTGCGCTAGAGGTCAATGCACTGGTGCTGCCGTCTATTACCTCCACAACTCCAACGGTGCACGTTGATGGGAAGCAGTGGAAGCATTTAAATGGTCTGCAACTAGCTGACAAATACTTTGAAACACCTGGCAACATCGATATTCTGATTGGCGCGGATGTATGGGGCCTGGTTGTTGAGGGTGAAGTCATCGGTGGAGAACCTAACGAGCCATATGCACAGCGCACCCAATTTGGCTGGGTGGTATTTGGTCCAGCTTCAACAACAAAGGCCCCACCCCTACACACCCTTTGTGCTTCTGTGGATGAGGAGAACTTGAGTCTAGAGGAACTCGTCCGCAATTTCTGGCGGTTAGAAGAGGTGCCCGAATATGACATTGCGGAAGACGAGTGCGATCGTATATTTTCAGCTACGCATTCTCGCACAACAGATGGTCATTATGTGGTACATATCCCATTTCGCCGCGATGCTCCGAAGCTCGGAGACTCATACATGAATGCCCTGCGACAATTTCATTCTTTAGAACGGCGTATTGCTAACAATGTAGAGATGAAGGGGAAGTATGTGGCCTTTATGCGCGAATATGCTGAGCTTAACCACATGGACCGTATTCGGCAAACAGTCACTCAGGCAAATTCCTATTACATTCCACACCACGCAGTGACTGGAAAATTTCGCGTTGTGTTCAATGCATCAGCTCGCAGCAACAATGGTGTCTCACTCAATGACATCCAAATTGCTGGTCCAACCATTCAGGATTCATTAGTCAACGTAATTTTTCGCTTTCGACGCTATCAAATAGCTCTTACTGCAGACGTGGAAAAAATGTTTCGGCAAGTGCTGGTGACTCCGGAACATAGAAGCTATCAGCGGATTCTCTGGCGAGAATCTCCAACAGAGGACATAGGTATTTTCGAATTGGCCACTGTTACATATGGAATGGCTTCCAGTCCATACAACGCTATTCGTTCTTTGCATCAGTGTGCCTACGATCATTATAACCAGGTGGACGACCACACGCAAGCATGCGATGCACGAGACACCATATTGACCTCATTCTATGTGGACGATCTGCTGACAAGTTGCAATAGTGTTGCGCAGGCCGTGCAATTGGCCTCTAATATTGACCGAATTCTTCCAGTGGTCACTTCAAACTTCGGAAATGGAACTCGAATCGCATTCAGGTAACTGATGAACTAGCTGGTAAAACTTCTACATCTTCTTCTTCAGAGCTTATCATCGACTCTCCAACTACCACAGTACTTGGCTTACGCTGGGATCCGTCGGCTGATGAGCTGTTCTTTCGGATTGAACTTGCAGAGCATGGTAAAACTCCAACCAAACGACGAGTGCTCAGTGAGGTGGCATGATCCAACCGGATTGCTGGCACCGGTGGTCATCACAGGTAAAATCTTTATTCAAACCCTTTGGTCCGCTGGCATCACTTGGGATGTACCCCTGCCGGACGAATTAGCCGAAACGTGGGTTAAGTTTCGCAGTAGGCTTCAGGCTCTCAACTACGTACGAGTACCCCGTTGGTTGGGTATGCAAGGAGAGCACATAACTACACTGCACGGGTTCTGTGACGCGAGTTCCCGGGCCTATGCTGCCGTCCTCTATGCAAGAACAACTGGGTTAAACGAGCATGCCCATGTCTCATTGCTGACAGCTCGTACTAAGGTAGCTCCACTGAAAGGTGCTACAATTCCTCGATTGGAACTCTGTGCAGCTCATTTGCTAGCGGTAATGTTGGACAGCGTTCGCGTCGCTTTAGGACTGATGGATACGCCTTACTACCTGTGGTCCGACTCAAGGATCGTGCTCTGCTGGTTGCGCAAGCAGCCTACGACTCTCAAGCCATACGTTTCTAATCGGGTTCGCCGAATCCAGGAGCTCACAAGTCCAGACAGATGGCACCACGTCCGGTCAGCTCAAAATCCGGCCGATTGTGCTAGTCGTGGCATAGGAGCTGATGAACTTTTAGAACATAGGTTGTGGTGGCATGGCCCTAGCTGGTTGGTGCATGACCGATTACCTCTCGAGTCGGAAGAACATCTTCGAGAGGATGAGTTGGTCAGTGTTCATAACGAAGAGAGAGTATCATTTGTCACAATGGCTGTTTCAATGCACTTGGAGCTTACAACACGGCGACCTGACGGTAGGCTCATAGCACTCACCGAGCGATTTAGCGCACTGCCGCGCCTTTTACATACAGTTGCATACATACTTCGGTGGTGCCCGAGTCAACGTCACCGACGAAACCGGATTGTTGGCGCTGAGGAGATGGATAATGCATTGGCGGTACTCATTCGCATGGAACAAAACAGCGCGTTCAGAGCTGACCTTGTCCAACTTCGAAGCGGCTGCAGTATTTCAAGTTCCAGTCGACTACTAACCTTAAATCCGTTTATAGATCAAGAAGGTGTCCTGCGGCTTGGCGGACGAATTGGCAAGTCATCGGTACCTCCGGATCAACGCTTTCCCATTATCCTTCCGAAGGCTAGTGCACTGGTGCGATTATTGATTCAACACGCTCACAGTAAAACCTTACACGGTGGTACACAACTTATGCTCCAGACTCTTCGCAGCCGTTACTGGATTTTGCATGGCAGGCAAGCAGTTCGGAGCTATCTACATCACTGCGTGATCTGTCGCCGTCATCGTGGTGCCACATTGGCTCAGCAAATGGCCTCGCTGCCACGTCAACGAGTTACGGCTGCCCGCCCATTTCTAGCATCTGGAGTGGACTACTGCGGACCATTCACCCTACGCATTGGCACTAAGCGCTCTCGTACAGTGGTCAAAACGTATTTAGCAATTTTCATCTGCATGGGAACGAAGGCCGTACATATTGAGGTAGTCGAGGACCTTTCATCACCGGCATTTTTGGATGCATTTACACGATTTGTGAGCAGACGGGGACCTTGTCTCGATTTATACAGCGACAATGGCACAGCATTTGTGGGCGCTAACCGCCTACTGCAAGAATATCTCATCGAATGGCGCAGCGAGCACACTCAACAATCACTTGCTAATGGAGGAACCAGATGGCACTTCATAACCCCCAGCACCCCGCATCAGGGTGGTCTATGGGAGGCTGCCGTCAAATCGGCGAAGCACCACCTCATTCGGCTGATCGGCGCACAAGTCCTATGGTATCATCAGCTGCAAACTTTGGCCACACGCATCGAGGCGTGCCTCAATTCCCGTCCGCTTACACCACTACACGACGACCCAGATGATAAATTTCCACTTACACCTGGCGATTTCCTGATCGGTACCCCATTAATCGCCGTACCGGAGCCCAAGGTCGACTCTTTGCCAATCAGCCACTTTAAACGCTGGCAGTGGTTGCGACAGGTACACCAGGAGTTTTGGCGCCGTTGGAGCGAGGAGTACTTATCTACATTGCAGACAAGAAATAAGTGGCAACAGCGAAAACCAAACATCAAGACGGGCGACATCGTCATCGTTCGACAAGAAAATCTACCGCCAACCCACTGGCGATTGGGTCGTGTTACTGAGGTCCATCCGGGCAGTGATGGACTGGCTCGTAACGTCACACTCAAGACTTCGAATGGGACCTGTAGCCGGGCAGTGCAAAAGCTGTGTCTGCTATTGGAGGCAGAATCTTTCGAACCTGGAGGTTCGACCGGGCAGGATGTATAAGATTCAATATCATCCCTGTAAACATTTACATTTTACACATTGGCTGCTCTGCACTGCTGTCATCATCATTCTTCTTTGCTGCGCCTACGCATAACTTTCTACCTACCTTTCTAATAATTAACTTTCTTTTATTTCTTTTTTTCTCACTTTGTTCTTCAGCAGACGCACATGTCTTAATTTCTTGCTAAATTTATAATTTCCTTTTTTTTGACAATAAATCTAAGAATTCTGCGGACAAAGTTGAGTATTATTATTTTCCCCAACATTTTTAACAATAAATAGTAACCCCAAATTGTATAATGTAAAAATGTTATTTTGAAATCATAAGTCCCTAAATTTATACAAACAAAAAAAAAAAAAAAAAAAAAAAACAAATATATTTTGATTATAAACTAACATACACTAAACCCATACAATTAAAAATTTGGTTTGTTAAAATTGGCATTCATAAACAAAAAAAAGAAACAAATAAATAAAAAATTAATTGAAAAATATTTTTAAATAAATACGAAATATTTACCTATAAGTTTAAATAAAAAAAAATATATAAATAAGAAAAGATTAATTAACATTGTAAAATGTTGTCTGTTCTCTGTTCAAATTTCTATATTTGAGTACAGATATTTCTTTGAATGTTCTTGCACATGCTGGTATTCAAATTTCTGTATTTGAGTACAGGTTGCACATGCTAGGATTCGAATTTCGGTAATTTATTATCATTACCAGCGATCCCAAAAGTGTCATATATCTCTTCCAGATAATGACACATCCAAAAATAAATGTTCACGGATTCTGAGCTAGAACAGACAACAAGCAGAAGATTATGAGGAGTTGAAAAAAAGACACGTTGATGGAGAGACGTGCACCACTGCAGGACTACACCACCGACAACAAAATATAAATAAAAATAAAAATTGTACATATAAAAATAGTTGGTCTTACGACGCGGTGGTTTACAGACGTACACCACCGCTAATAATATATATTAAAAACTAAATAAAATATAATAATTAAAAATAAATACATCCAATATTATATTATATATATTTTATAAATATAATATGAAAAATAAAAAGTTCAATCAAATAAAATATAACAAATTGAATGTTTCTATTTGTCGTAACAAAGAACAGTGGAAGTGATTTAAAGACAACTTCATTCCGACATTCTGTCGTATCGTAGAGTATCCGTCGATGCCTTGTTCTGCTGACTGTTTTAAAATAACAACACGTGCATCGTTTCTAATATTTTTGTTCAGTGTTTGCATATAAAAATAAAAATTATATATAACATCAACATTAGGTGAAACATTAATGTCTTGTAGATTGGAGCACCTTATTCTTTCAGAGAGTTGCTGATAATTAGCCCGTCGAAAGTCAAAGATATACGAGCCATCATTAGGGTCACTATTATCATAAATATGACAGCTCAAGTCAAAAAATACATCCAATGGTGGATGATGTCTATCTATGTTAGTTATGCTTGAACAAGATTCTTGTACAACAGTACTAACAGGGTCAGAGGAAAAGACCAAATCGAGAGTTCGATTATTGTAGTTTTTAATACAGCTGATTTGATGTAAGTCAAAAGACGTAATGGAGTGAAGTTTAATAAGCTCCTGCTGAGCGGAAGTAAACGATGCTGTGAGATAGAACCCATCCTCCGATGGAACCCAGATCGTTTGTGGCAAGTTGAAGTCGCCGAGCAATAAAATGTTTTTTTCCAAGCAGGATAAGTCATGAATGTGTTCTAAGATAAGCGACAGCTCAGAATACAATGATGTATCACTATTAGGAGGAATGTATGAATTAATGATAAAGACAGTTTTGTCCTCGATACAAAATGTCATGTGGAAAAGCCTGAGAGTGGGCAAAAATGTCGTAACCCTCTTACATTTTGGTAGTAGAGGGACAATCAAGAGAGGTTTTTGAATTTAAAACCTGCGATGTGCTGGTATGTCTTTTAGATGCTCGATTGCATAGTGAGTCAAAGTTCGAAACAGGGGTAACTATTTTAAAAGATAAAACGAAACTATCCGGCTTACTTATTTTAGTGCACTTTATAGACACTCTATTGGAAATCAAACTTTTAGACAATAGATGATTTACTATATCATCCACAGAAGTGTCGGGCTTAAGCCTAGAAATAAAGACAGATTTGGGTCTAGGGATTGCCTCAATGCCACTCTGGTCAGTTGGATTTGTAGTAATGACGTTATTTAATTGGTCACCAACTTCATTCGTAATGACATCGAATTCTGGTGTGGTTACTTGATTCAGAGATGGTCTATGAGGAAAGAAAATTTAGAAAAACTCCAAGGAAAAGCCGGAATCTACAAAAACTTAAATTTGGGTTTTGTATGGGAACTTTGAATTTTTTTTTAATTTTGTTTTTATGTATAGTATCTATGTACGTTGAAATAAAAGTATTTAAAACTAAAAAAATTTAATTACATATTTTGATAAGCTGTTCTATTATCTGTTAGCACTATCTATCTGTCTGTCTGTATGTCTGTCTGTCTATCTATCTGTTTGTCTATCTATCTATCTATCTGTCTTTCTGTCTGTCTGTCTGTCAATCTGTCTATCTGTCTGTCTGTCTATCTATCCATCTATCTGTCTGTCTGCCTGTCTCTCTCTACCTATCTAACCATCTATCTGTTTGCCTGCCTGTCTGTCTGTTTGTCTGTCTGTCAATCTATCAATCTGTCAATCTGTCTGTCTGTCTATCTGTCTGCCTGTCTAACTGTCCATCTGACTGTCTGCCTGTCTGTCTGTCTGTCTGTATATTTATCCATTCTATCTATCTATCTGTCTGTCTGTCTGTCAATCCGTCTGTCTATCTATCTGTTTGTCTATCTATCTGTTTGTCTATCTACTTATCTTTCTCTCTGTCTATATGTCAATCTGTCTATCTGTCTGTCTATCTGTCTGTCTATCTGTCTGTCTATCTGTCTGTCTATCTGTCTGTCTGTCTATCTATCTGTTTGTCTATTTATTTATCTATCTGTCTTTCTGTCTGTCTGTCTGTCAATCGTTCTATCTGTCTGTCTGTCTATCTATCCATCTATCTGTCTGTCTGTCTGTCTGTCTATCTATTTGTTTGTCTATACATCTATCTATCTGTCTGTCTGTCCATCTGTCTATCTGTCTATACATCTACCTGTCTGTATGTCTGTCTGTCTGTCTATCTATCTGTTTGTCTATACGTCTATCTATCTGTGTGTCTTTCTATCCATCTGTCTGTCTGTCTATTTGTATGTATGTCTGTCTGTCTGTCTGTCTGTCTGTATGTATGTCTGACAATCCATTTATCTGTCTGTCTGTCTGTCTATCTGTCTGTCTGGCTGTCTCTGTCTACCTATCTATCTGTCTATCTGACTGTGTGTCTCTCTGTCTGCCTGTCTTTCTTTCTGACTGTCTATCAATCTGTCTGCCTGTCTACATTAATTGACCAAAATTATTTATATTCACATTTCACCTGAAATTTTGTATGACAGTTACCAAAACCACCAGTTGTTGACTAATCGCACTGATGCTGTGTTGTATTCAACATGTATTAGGAAAAACGTACTCTGAAAATGTTACCAAAGTCGGTTGGGTAGTTTTCGAGTCCCTAACCCTTAAATGCATACGGTCTCAAATTTGATACTATTCACATTGACCCTAGAATGCATAGGGGGTGCATTCTACAGTTAATGTGAGTAGTGTTAGGTTTGATACCATATGCATTTAAGGGTTAAAAGACAAACAAACAAACAAACATACATACATTCATTTATATATAATAGATTTAAAGTCATTAAATTAACGAGTTTCATTCAATAACCCAACGAAACTCAAAGCGTAGGTACACAGTGCCAATATTGCCGATTTTAATGAATTGAAGTTGGGATTCATAATCGCTTATGAATAGTTATAATCAAATTAATTTTAGGTGGTACGAAGCTCACCGGATCACCAATTGTTAGTACTTAAATAAAAATATATTCTGCATAAAATTATATTGTGAAAGCGGAAGTATGTTTCTGTACATTATTTTACTCCAGTGAATCATTAAGCAAGTAAAGATTAAGATTTAACTCAAACTCATGGCGTAACATACGGGAAAGGGTTTAAATACGTCTGGGAGTTAAAATTAAAAATTAAAATGTCGGATTTAGCCCGCGTTATTTCTACACAAAACCACATTGCAAGAGCAGCGTTTTACCTAATAAGTAACACGACTGTTTTAGTACACGGGCGAAGCCGGGCGGGACAAGTAGTTAAAGATATTACTCGGACTCGGTTATCCCATAACCATAATAACATAACCACCATACTGGCCGCAGGCGAATGGAGAGGTTAAGAATATGAATCGATCTATTTTGAAAAGATTCCAGATAGCGAATTCTTAAGGCGTTTAATGTCACTCCCCATGGCTAAGCGCATGCGCCTTCCGAGCTATTATTCAATAGGCTGATCCCTGCTTACATTCAAGATATCCCAGAAAGCATTTAAGAATCAGAGGCTATGGATTCAGATATAAGAAACAAAGAGGATGGAAAACAGAGAGCTGATAAGGATCGTAGACCGAAATGTTGTGAGATAGGACTTGCAGGCGAAGTGTTGCTTCAAAATATGATACCATAAAATAAGCTATCAACTGCATTCAGTTCTGCCGAATTCGTTCATTTTTAAAATTTATTACTTAGGTGCAAACATGTATGTACTAAAGAAAAATGTTTTTATGGAATAGTGTATACAAATTGCCAATTTATCGAAACATAAAATCGGCTCAAAAAATCTCTACTCAACTTACTGTCTCACGTCACAAGTAAGCACGCACACACTGCATTTTTGTAACAACTACATATACGCGTACGCACCTACGAAACTAAAACAAAAAAGACAAAGTTCTCCGCTGCACGAAACGCCTGCCTTAAAGACGCTGCAGGCCCGGGAGTCTTAAGGAAACTTTAGGTCTGGTTCCATGCAGTAGTCCGTGAGGACTACATAGCCGGGTAAAAATAGAAAAGAAATAAAAAAACAACAACAAAACCAAAGGAAACAACTTTCTGTTCTATCAGCACGATTGAAAACTAGAAAAGAAATAAAAAAAAACAACAAAATCAAAAAAAAAAATTAAACTGCCCTCGTCGAGAAACGAACCTGGAACCCGTGGATGAAAACCGACACGCTATATACTGAGCCAAAGCTCTATACCTAAATTTGTATCCAATTCTTATATAGGCCGTTTTCGAAAACGTCATTTGATCGTCAATTTGATCGTCAATTTGATCGTCATTGCAGCACTTAGGGGTTACGAACGTCAAACTGCAAAAGTTTTTTGCTATTGTGATCTGTTTATCGTCTGCGTGATTTTATTCTTGCAATCGCATTTGACGTTTTCGAACAAAGCAAAATGGAGCTCTTAACAAAGTTTATTGAAAAAAATGTGTTGGAAAATTTTATTGAGAGTACAAGTAATAAAAATTACAATAATTTAAGTAGACGAAACAGACTATTGAAAAAAAAATAAGTTACTGCTAAAACTGCTAAGTACACAGCGAAGAATCCCCAAAGTTCGGAATTATCTGAATACAATTAACAATTTTTCCGAAGATATTTTCTACAGTCACTTCCGGATGTCCAGGATCATTTTTTCTGTAAGTTTTCTCTGATTCCTCCAACTTATCATGTAATAAGAAGTATGTATATGTGTATATAAACGTACATAATTGCAGAAACTTAAAGAACAATTACAGCCCTTGTGGACAAATGAAAAGACAGGACGGCCGTGTACGAATTTGGAAGAATGTTTGTACATAACTCTCTGGGCGCTAGCAAATAAAAATTCATACAGGGAAATTGGAGACCGATTTAATAAATCTATCAGCAGTGTATTTAAAATAGTCATAAAAACTTGTGGGACTATTGTAAAATTATTGACAAAAGTTGTTAAATGGCCTGTCTCTAATGAAGAAATTGATTCAGTAGTTGCCAAGTTCAACTATTTGCATGGGGCTAATAGTTTTCCGAACGTTGTGGGGTCCATAGACTGCACGCATTTGAAAATCTTGAACCTAAAAGAAGATGGATCGAGCTACTACAATCGAAAGGGATATAATTCCATGATCCTACAGGTAACGCACACATTTTTAATATGGTCTTATAATTGCTATCTTTGTATTTTAGGCGACATGCGATAGTGATGGGGTTTTCACAAATGTGTTTTTTGGATGGCCCGGTAGATCACGTGATGCAAATGTATTCAAAGAAAGTCAACTAGGGGAAAGGCTGGAAAACTGGAACTTGAAACTGCCACCTGATATCCACTTAATCGGCGATTCGGCGTACCCATTATCCACATATTTATTTGTGCCTTACAGAGACAATGGCAATCTCTCTGAAACTCAAAAACGATTCAACTATCTTCTTAGTTCATCAAGAGTTATAATTGAGCAAGCTTTTGGTATTCTTAAAGCTAAATTCAGAATACTCGACAGTTTGAATTTAAAAAAAATGGAAAATATTAAATTTATCGTTCTGTCATGTATTGTACTGCATAATTTCATTATACAGCAAGGTGAAATAACCTCGCAAAATATTCTCCAGAACACTGCCTCATCATTCATCCCAAACTCAAGAAGTATCTGCTGTGCTGCAGGACGTCGTAAACGAGACCTAGTCGTAGATTTATTATACGCATAAAATTTGTAATGAATAAATTAAATGTTTATTTATTTTTTATTTTCAATAAAAACAAAACTAAAAGCAAAAAGTACATTCATTGCACGTTGGACTAAAAAAAAAGTTTAAATGTTTTACATTTCATTAAATTATACATCTTTGTGTAAAAGTAATTGTAATTCTTTAAGAACAGCAACTTTTTCTTTTTCAATTTTTAATTTATCCCTCTCGAGATCCATATAATCTTCATGTCGCTTAGCTTCAATTTCTTCTTGTCTGTTTAAATAATCCAAGACTTAATTTACTTTCCTTTTACGCGGTGTCTTTGCTGGGCTGATAGAACTAACATTTTCCGTGTCCACAAAGGAGTCTCCAAGGGTTGAAAGAGGTGCACTAACGAAGTGTTTGCATCCATATAAGGAGTCAAATTCTTCGAAGTGCTCCCAGTTAGTAACCCCTCTTCCAGTTTGCGAATTCCTTTTCTTTATGCGTTTGTACGTTGTAAACAAATTTGTATACTTTTTCATAATGCTTTCGCAATTGTAGGGAAAACTTATATCTTGGGTTAGGATGTCTCGATGAACATTGCTCCATAGCGTCCTCTTCGATTTCTTCCCATTTGTAAAAGAGGATTCACACCCCAGTCTTGTTTTGATAAGCAGTTTAATGTTTCTTCGCGTCCACGGTTCGATCGACTCGTTACCTATTTGGGCAAGAGTAGGTGATGGAGTTCTATAAACATAATATTTAGTAAATAGAATTAATATAATCGTTTTTGTGTATGTACTTACTGTTCACGAGATTGAATTTCATCCGAGCTATCCGATTCTGCCATTTTTTGAAAATTTATTATTGCGCGCGCAGCTCCAATTTCTGGCTGCTTTTTTTCAGAGCAGATGACGTTTGTGAACATCTGCGCTGCAAACACTGCATTATCGAACATGCTGCCAATGCAGTGTGATTCACAATGTTGTTTTCGAACAAACGACTCTCGCAGCTTGCATTTAAGAACATTTTACGAAAAGCAATTTGACGCAGATGACGTTTTCGAAAACGGCCATATATTTCTCTGGTAACAATTTTGAAACGAAATACATAATCAAAAAGAACAAAAAAAAAGTATGTATGCATACGAGTTCGAGTATACCGTACCTACGGGTAAACGACAATTCACGGTTTTTATTTCGCAAACTGTTATCTCGCGGCTGTCTAAACATATTTCCTTTATTTCGCAGAACTCATGTGGCATATTGTCATTTCGTCTTGCGTTCATCTCGCTGTAAGATTACCTCGCATTACTTCTTTCGCATTTCTATATTTAGCGCTTTTATCAACTGGCATTCGGTGTTTTTGCATTTCCTTATCTGGCAAACCATTTTTATCACATGTTATGAATTTCGCGCGAAATTCTTAACATGTGATAAAATGAAAGCCAAACAAATTAAAAATACAATATAATGTTTTGCCAAATAAAATAAAGCGAAATAATAAATGCAGAATAACCTATGCCGAAATAATTACAAATCGAAACAAAAGTTTGCGAAATAACAAATGCGAAGAAACAAAATGCGAGTTGTTGATATGCGAAATAATAAACTGCGAAATGATCGCAGCGAAATAACAAAATGCGAGAAAATAACCGCGAGTTATACCATACCCCTTACCTACCCACCACTTCCAGACTGATGTCTCGCTCGTCTCTCATAGTTGGCGCTTATATTCGCGCCAACCCATTCGTTTATTTTACTGGGCTTTGCATACGAAAAAATCAAACACCACCACTATGGTATAGATATAGATTGTATGGAATTGGTTGGCGCAAATTTTAGAGCCAAACCATATTTCAAGGGATATTTTTTGCATGCGAGTTTTGTATTGCGTGCAAGAAAAATTTATTTGAAAATAAGTTGTTCTAGTTTTCATGCACTACTCTTCATAATTACTGAAGTTCGTTATTCGTTTCGTATAAAATATATTTCATGGCATTTATTCATCTAAAATCTTGGTTTTGCGCCGCCAACCTAGCCAACTGAGAGAAATCGCCACTGGTATCTACAAACATTTACATAATTAATATTTTGTGCTAAAGCCTTTGTTTTTGATGACCGTTTCACACCTGCGACCCATACTCTCCACTAGTTTTTGGCATTTTGTTTTGGGTATGGCTTACCAAGCTCTCTGTGTGGCAGACCAAAGATCATCCATATTTTTTTGGAATTTTTCTTTGAGATTTCAACTTTGACTTCATTCCACAGGTTCTCAATTGGATTTAAGTCAGGGCATTCGGCTGGCCAATCCAAAAGGTCGATCCACTTTTCTCATTCTTCATGCATTTTCCATATTATCGTTCTTTGCTCAACGGTGGTATGTTTTTCTGATCCGATTTTAAATGAATTTGCCCTCCACAATAATTTTTATAATTTATTTTTCAATTTTGCAAAATATCATGCGATTCTATTGAAAGCTACGCGAGTACTGAATATTGTAAGATATTTGTGCCATTTATGTGTCCAACTAAAATCGGCATTGTCTACGCGAAAATGATAACGGTAAATAATAAGCGGAACATAACGGAACATTTGTGCGCCGTAGAGACAAGAGCTATTGGTAACACCAAGCTGAACGCAAAAAACTTACATTTTGATGAACTTTTAGTTGAAAAATTTCAACATTTATTCGAAATCTAACTTTGTGCAATTTATATGTCCATGGCTGTCCATGTGCATATGAACATATATACGTATGTATGTTTTTCTAGTTCAGTCGGTTAAAACCGACAACCGACCAAGGGCAATGCTTTCAAAATAGCACTAAAATAAGAAATTTTGTGATGTTACCTTATGCTTATGCTGAAGGCATGCACTATCCGAGTAAAACCAATCAGGTGTACTTTCCTTATTTCTTAATAATTTTTGATTTTATGCCAACTATTTAAGGACTGTTGGTAAACACAGAATGAAATATGTATATACATACTTATAGGATGTGTTTTTTCCTGACGTTAAGGAATGGATCACCGTAGCGCAAGTGGTTAGTGCGTCGGACTACTGAGCCAGCGGTCTTGGGTTCGAATCCCGCCGCAAACACCTAAAAGTTTTTCACGGTGCCCACCTCATTCGAATGTCTGACAAGCATCAAAGAGTATCATTTGTCACGATTGAGCTTCTCAACTCGCCGTTCGGAGTCGGCAAAAAACTGTAGGTCCCCTCCATTCGTGCAAAAATATAACACGCACACACAAATGGTTGCGAGAAGCAGGCCCAGGTTCACCTCGAACTGTAGCGCCAACTAAGTAAGTAAGTAAGTAAGTAAGGAATGGATCTGACGGAGCATTTACATTCCGAAAACCACTACCAGCTCTCTCTATAGGTAGTTTATTATGAAAATTAAAATATGGGCGAAGTGCGGAAACCTCTATAGACCAAGAGCCGACAGCAAATTTTGGACCAAAATATATGGGTATCTATGTAAAGGTATTATCGTCGTGATATCCAATTCAATCGTCCGGCAGCGTTTTTTTCAGCCATGGCGAAATTAATTTAATTTTTCAGATTTTTTTCCCGAGGGTATAACCACATGAAGGCTTTTCACGATGTAATTTATTGCTTATGTATAAGGGTTGTTATTAATAAGGAATGTTGTGCTACGTACAATATTCCTTATTTTGTACCTTATTCGAACACAGGCCATGTCATTGGCCCTAAGGGATAAACTCACGCTACATTATTTTACACCTTTTTATAAGACATAAAATAATCCGTAGTTGCCTTACCTTATACCTTATTATAAGACATAAAATAGCCCATATTTGCTATATTTTATGCCTTATTATAAGGCATAAAATAGCACGTAGTTGCCTAATTTTATACATTATGTTAAGACATAAAATAATCCGTAATTACCTTATTTTATACCTTATTATAAGACATAAAATAATCCATAGTTACCTTTTTTTATACCTTATAATAAGGCTTATTATAGGCCTTTTATGAATAAAATAATAATAAAAAAAAACAAATGCTTAGTTTATTTTTGTTATTTTTTTCAAAATGTCGCATTTACATTATTTATTAATTGCTTATTAACATACCAATGTATTTACATAAAAAAAGATATTTTCATTTTAATATGTGCATGTACTTAATTAAAAAACAAAAATAAAAGTTAATGCAGTTAAAAATTAAATTAAATTTCTTAAAAATATGTATATGAATGAAATTATTACAATATTTTGTTTTTTGTTCGACGCAATTGATGTTTCCTCTGGTCGATTCTGTTTTTGCCCTTTTTGAAGGAGTTTTTTTATATCTTCCTCATAATAAAACCGGTAGAACAACTAACTTGGAAGGCTTTAGGAACGAGATCGAAGTAAATGTTGAACTGAGCGTACCGCTTACGACACCCTATAAACTAAAGGTTGAAGTCGATCGCTTCGTTCAGATAGTACAGCTCGCCTCTTGGAATAATACGCCCAATCCAAGAAAAACGCCGGACAAATACGGTCTACGATATCCTTCTGAAATAAAAGAATTAATCAGGGAAAAAAGAAAAGCGCGTAAAAGATGGCAACAGAGTCGTGCTCCACAGCATAAAGCATATCTGAATCGTCTCTGCAATTTGTTAAAGAATAGCATTAAGGATTTTAAAAATCGTGCGATAGGCTCTTACCTTGAGAGTTTAACAGCGAAAAAAGATTCCAATTATTCCCTTTGGAAAGCCGTAAAAGGCACCAAAAGGCCCAAAATCCCTGCGCCGCCACTTAAAATAAATCAAAATGAATGGGCAAGGGAAGATAAAGAAAAAGCGGATACTTTTGCCGCCCATTTGGAAGAAACCTTTAAACCGAACGTTGGTCAAGTGGTTCATAACAACATCAACATCACAAGGATGGTAGTTCCACCATCTGACGATTTAACGCGCAGATCTGCGACGCTTAGAGAACTCGAACGTGAGATCGCGAAACTAAAACCTAAGAAAGCTCCTGGTTATGATTTGATTACCGGAGAAATTCTCAAAGCCTTACCTAGAAAAGCATTAATTAAGCTTCTCCATATTATAAATGCTGCACTCAGATTAAAACACGTACCGAGCCAATGGAAAGTTGCGGAAGTCATAATGGTTTTAAAACCAGGAAAACCGTCATATGAAGTAAAATCATACAGACCAATATCGCTTCTTCCAGTCATATCCAAAATTTTCGAGAGGATATTACTAAGGCGTCTCCAACCGGTTATAGAAGCAAATAATCTAATACCTGACCACCAGTTTGGGTTCAAAAGTAAGCATTCGACGATTGACCAGGTGCATAGAATTACTAACGTAATCGAAAAAGCACTAGAAGAAAAAAAGATATGCTCAACCGTATTTCTTGACGTCTCGCAAGCCTTTGATAAGGTGTGGCACGATGGCTTGAAATGCAAACTACGACAAGTACTTCCCGCAAACCTATACGAGATTTTGAATTCATATCTCGGGAATAGACTCTTCCGTGTTAGAAATGGAAATGAATACTCCGAGCTCAAAGAAATTTTGGCCGGCGTACCGCAAGGAAGCGTTCTGGGGCCGCTTCTCTATCTGTTATATACTCGTGATATACCGAAAGAAGATGGCACTATCCTTGCTACGTTTGCCGACGACACCGCTATCCTAGCGGTAGGTAAAACAATCGAGGAAACGACTGCCAAACTGCAAAACGCATTAAATAAAGTAAATGAATGGACGAAAGACTGGCGGATCGCCCTTAACGGAACTAAATCTGTTCACGTGAATTTCACTTATAGGAAAATTAATGACTTGCCCATTTTTATAAATTTGGCCCGAATACCCTTTGCAAATGAAGCCAAATACCTGGGAATGACACTCGACGCAAGGTTGAAGTGGAATTCGCACGTGAAAATGAAACGTAAAGAACTAGATATCAAATATAGAGAAATGTACTGGTTGATCGGAAAACATTCCCACCTCAGTACCGAGAACAAACTGCTTTTATACAAGCAAGTGCTAAAGCCGGTGTGGACCTACGGTATACAACTTTGGGGTTGTACCAAGAAAACAAATGCCAATATTTTACAAACCTTTCAAAATAAAGTGCTAAGAGAAATTGTCCAAGCACCGTGGTATGCTAGAAACGACGATATCCACAGGGATCTCGGAATTCCGACAATCGAAGCTGAAAGTAGAAGCTTCGCGCGAAAACATAGAAACCGACTAATCGGACATGTTAATAATACAGTCCTACTTATTTTGGATGAGAGCAATTTATTGCGCCGACTACAAAGAACAAAACCTTTCGACTTGGCGAGATAAGGATTAACCGCGTCTAAATTGTGGAACATGCAGGATCTTTCATTGGAAAGTAACCTGCCAAACGTTTATATTTCGTGATAGAAAAATTGCTTGATAAGTAGTATAACTTAGTTGCAGTATCTAACAAATTTATATCGAAGGGTGGTGTTTTTGGTCAGTACGAATCTGACACTACTATGAGCACGCGCTTGCTATTCTCATAGTGTCTATGGAAGATTTTCACCTACCCTCGGCAAAAAAAAAAAAAAAAAAAAAAAAAAAAAAAAAAATAATAATAATAATAATGAACGGATCCTGAATATAGTAATAATAAGTTATTTGAAATAAATCTTTTTAGTTTAGCTGAGTAAAAATAATTAACTTACCATTCAACGTCGATTGAAAAAATTTAAAATGTTTTATTGCCGTCATCTGCTTTCTTCCATTCAAATTTCCTTCTTATTTTGCACAGCCTTTTCACTTTTTCACTTCCACTTTTGCACAGAACACAATTTATTTTTTAACTAAAACCACTAACCAACCACTCCGAACGAAATTTCAAACTTAAATACCATTCAGTCGTTAGTAAAACTCGAAATAAAATACAATTCCCAAGAAAAAAAGTTATGTCACGAAATGCTCAATTTTATTCCTTACAATAAGGCATATATAAGCCTCATTTTAAGACTTATGTATGTAAGAGATCACTTATTTAAATCTTGAATTAAGGCATATATCAGGAATATAATTGCAAAGCAAAACAGTTATGTCGCGACATGCTCAGTTATGTTTGTTAATGAATCACTTATTTAAATCTTGAAATAAGGCATAGACAAGGAATATAATTGCAAAGTAAAACAGTTATGTCGCTATATGCTTAATTTTATTTATTATAATAAGGCATGTATAAGCATTATTATAAGGCTTATGTAAGGGATCGCTTATTTAAATCTTTAAGTAAGGCATATAAAAAAAAACAATACTTGTGATCTTATTTATGCCTTATAATACGGCTTAAATAAGAAATAGGTATAATTGCAAGATAACACAGTTTGGTTTGCGGTATGCACAATTTTATTTCTTATTATTAGGCTGATATAAGCATTATTATAAGACTTATGTAAGGGATCACTTATTCAAACCTTTAAATAAGGCATATGTAAGAAACAATACTTGTGATCTTATTTATGAATGAGAAATATAATTGCAAATTAAAACAGTTTGGTTTGCGGTATGCACAATTTTATTTCTTATAATAAGGCTGATATAAGCATTATTATAAGTAATATGTAAGCATATGTAAGAAACAATACTTGTGATCTAGTTTAAAACTGATAATATGATTCATTTAAGCCTCATTATAATGCTTATTTATAGTTTTGCAATAATGGTTCAAATTTTTCTATCCCTTATTTTTCCCTTGGCCTTATAAACCGTATAAGATTTTTTGCTGGGCAGCATTTACCAAATACATCTACACACAAACATACATATGAGCATATGTATGTACATACATATATACATAAGTCAGACATTCTTATCCTGATTGTGTTATTGACAAAAAAGCGAAAACAACTTTTCTTATAATAATTTGGCGATTTGATTTGAACCACCCACCTGTTGGCTGTTGACATACAGGTGGGCCTCACTTAACACGGGGGTTACGTTCCTGAAAAATATCGTGTTAAACAAAATCGCGCTAAAAGAAAAAATAAACCAGTGCAAAAGAGGAGTTTCGTTCCATTATCCCAAAAAAAAAAAGTGTGTGTGTCAGTCACACGCGGTAGAAGTGAAACTTTTTTTTACAAATGGTGTATATATTATTTGTATTGGTCATATAATTTTACGAATGAGATAAATACAGATAGATAGAGATTGCAAGAGAGCGAAGAGCGAAATTGACGGACAGACAGAAGAAAGATATCATAATCATACATATACCTACATACATCAACATCAGCAATGTTGACTTTTGTTTTGGCTTATTGACTGTATCTCATATGGTTTCATTCAAATTCCTACCAAAGAAAGAAATAAATCCGTCATACTCGTAAGCACGGTTGCCAGGTTTTCCTGACACGAAGGAGCCAATTTCCCAAAAAGTGTAGCCCAGAATCGCCGTAACAAAAAGTAGCCCAAAAATCGCCCAATTATTTGAATGACATTTACAATATCCAATATTTGAACTAAAACAAAAAAAAAAATTCTTTTAAAGTATTTATTTGGAAAAATAACAAAAATACAAAACTTGGACTTCATTAAAAATATAATTAATAAAATAATACACAAATAATTTAATACAAAAAAATAAAATAAAAATCCAAAGCCTCTAAAAATTCTACTGCAAACATTTCCTTCTCTATACTTTCAATTTGGTTTTGATACATATCATTGTTACATAAATTGTAACATTTTCTTAGTTACCGGAAACTCCTTACAGAATTAACCAGCCTAGTTCAAAGTTAATTAATATTTTCTTACCTTGAAATTCTGGAAGTTTTTCGCAGATTGGGTTGTATTTTTGAGATATTTTAAGTACTTTCCCATTCGAATTGTTCACGTATGTAATTAAATTTACGCACCCGATTTAGCAAAATATTAATATGTACTCGCTTTTCTTTTCTTCCGTCCGATCTTGATCTGTTCTGTCTCGTCCACCTTTGACGTTTTTACCTTTTTATATTTATTGAATTCTAGTACAGTACGATAAGAAAATTGGGAGCGAACTCTTGTACAGCACGATTGGAAAGTATGTATGGAATTCGGTGCTACATCACTCTCCGCCGTAAAAAAGTTTACAAAATATTTTTTATAGATAAAAATGTGAAATTAAAATTATAATTTTTTCTACGATTATTCAATGCTATTTAATCCAATAATTCAATACTATTTAAAAGTGGTTACAATACATGTGAAACTTTTTAATACTTATTTAATACAGTCGTTTGATATTCATTTGATACAGTTCTTTAATATTACAAAATTTAATACAATTGTTTGAAATTCCTTTAATACAGTTTAATAAAGTTTTTAGTAATATGTTATTTAATACAGTTTTTAGTTTTTTAGTAATATGTTATTTAATACAGTTTGATTCTTGCTTAATACAGTGTTTAATACTTATTGAATACAGCGAGTTTACATTTTACATTTTATTCATATGGTTAATTCTAGAAATTTGAGAAGGTTGTATATATTAACAATGAGCACTTTATCTTTTCGTTATTGTAGGTGAAAGGTTACGCTGGATTTCGGACTAGTTGGTGATATGTCTTCTTTCGTATTGAAGGCCGGTTTTATTCTATCAATAGAGATTACTTGCTTTTTATCGTTGATTATGACAGAGAATGTTTTTTCGTTTCGGTTGGCTACCTCGAATGGTCCCTTATACGGTGGATTAAGGCTTCCCCTGCTCACCTCATCCCGGACAAAAACGTATTTACAAGATTTCATGTCTTTTGGAACGAATATGTATTTTTGTTCGCGTGTTCTTCTGGGGCAAGGTCGAACTTGGGAGATGGCTTGGGTGATTTCACGGGCTGTCGAAGAGTTCAAAAACGTATTCGTTGGTTTGGGTTCTATTAACTCTGCCGGCAACCGTAAGTTTTGTCCGTATAGTAGTTGGGCTGGTGTGACATTCAAATCATCAATTACTGTAGATCGAATGCCAAGAAGAGTCCAAGGTAGGTTTGAAAACCAATTAAGTTTGTCTTCATGTGACCGTAAGGCTTCTTTAAGCTGTCTGTGAAAACGTTCCACTGAGCCATTTGCTTGTGGATGGTACGTTGTTGTTCTGATTCTTCTTGTACGAAGTGTTTCGGAAATTTCCTGAAACAGACGTGATTCGAACTGGGTTCCTTGATCAGTCGTAATTGTCTGTGGGACTCCGAATCTGGAAACCCAGTTGTGAACGAAAGCAGAAACAACGGTTGGGGCGCTTATGTTTTTTATGGGGATGGCCTCGGGCCACGATGAGAATCGGTCTTTGATAGTGAGTAGATAAGTAAAACCTTGCGACGGTGGAAGCGGACCGACCAAGTCCATATGTACATGGCAAAATCTACCCTCTGGAATTGGGAATTTTCCATGTTGTGAAACGGTATGCCTGGTGACTTTTGATTTTTGACAAGAAATGCAACATTGTGTCCATCTATTTATATCACTGTTCATTTTAGGCCAAAAGTATCTAGTCGCGACTATTTTGCGCATTGCTTTGGTGCCCGGATGCGAAAGCTTGTGGTGATTATTGAAAATAGTTCTCCGGAAGATTTCTGGCACATAAGGGCGATTTCTTCCGCAAGATGTTTCACACCATATTTCTACGTCATGAATCGGAATAAATGTTTTGGCAAGTCTAATTGAGAGGTTTGGTTTGTCTAACAGGATCTTAAGTTCTTCATCATTTTCTTGTTCTTTCAACAGAGTAGGGATACTAACGTTGCTGAAATCGATTATTTCTACATAGGATCTAGATAACGTATCTGCGACGATGTTCTGTATGCCTTTGATATAGCGGATGTCGGTCGTGAACTCTGCTATGAATTCCAAGTGATGCGTTTGACGAGGCGATTTTTCTGTTTTAGAGCATATCGCTTTTGTCAGTGGTTTGTGGTCAGTAAAAACGGTAAACTGCCTACCTTCCACATAGTACCGAAAGTGCTTTATACTCTTAAAAATTGCGAGTAGTTCGCGATCGAACGTAGAGTATTTCTTTTCGGCCGGGCTCAGACGTGTGGAGAAAAAACCTAAGGGTTCCGAACGGCTATTCTGATACTGTTGTAAAACTCCTCCGATGGCGTCGTTAGAAGCATCTACCGAGATACTGATCTGCGCCTGAGGGTTTGGGTGGAACAGCATGGTTTGCTGGGCTAGGTTATTTTTAAGGGCCTGAAATGCTTCGTCGCATTCTTTGGACCAGTCAAAGATTGGTTTCTTGCTGTTTCGTTCCTTTTTGGTGTTTTTGAGAAGTTCGTAAAGTGATTTTGCTTGAGCTGCCATATTTGGCATAAAACGATTGTAAAAGTTTATCATGCCCAGGAAACGCTGTAATTGTTTTATCGATCCAGGCTTTGGGAATTCATTGATGGCTTTTACTCTTTCTTGCGAAGGAACTATTCCGCGTTTGGAAATGGTATAGCCCAAGAAATCTAGTTCGACTACCCCAAGTACGCATTTTGCTACATTAACATTGAGACCATGCTCTTGTAGTCTACGGAAAACTAAACGTAGTTGCTCTTTATGTTCTTTGACGGATTTACTCGCAATCAGTATATCGTCTAAGTAGATAAAAACAAATGTAAGATCGCCTAAAACGCTGTTCATAAAACGCTGGAAGGTTTGTGCGCCATTTCGTACCCCGAAAGGCATTCTGAGAAATTCAAAAAGCCCGAAAGGCGTTATAACCGCAGTTTTGTGCACATCTTCCTCTGCGACCGGTATTTGATGGTATGCGCGTACCAGGTCAATTTTTGAATAAATCACGCAACCATCGAGGTTAGCGGAACAATCTTGAGCATTTGAAATCGGGTGTTTGTCCGGTATCGTAACGTTATTAAGCCACCTATAATCACCGCATGGTCTGAAATCGAGCGAATTCTTTTTCGGTACCATATGAAGTGGTGAGGCGGCGTGTGATTTTGATACGCGGCAAATACCTAAGTTAATCATTTGCTGAAATTGTCGTTTGGCGATTGCTAATTTATCAGGATTGAGCCTTCTTGCACTGGCGGCTGGAAGTGGACCGTTTGTTATTATCCGGTGTACAACGTCATGTTTCACCGGTAATGTAAAATCCGGTGGGGCTTTAAGCTCTGAAAACTCATCCAAAATAGCGCCAAATTCGCTAGGGATTGAAAACAGTTTAGGGGAACAAGCGTTTGTTGATTTAAAAATACAACTGACCTGCAGTTTTGTTTCCTTGTCAACTACCTTGCGGCTACTTAGATCGACGATCAGATTAAATTTGTGGAGGAAATCGGCTCCTATAATAGGATGGCCAATATCAGCAACCACGAATGTAAAGTCGAAAGCACGTCTAAGGTTCAAATTTACTGTCAGCTGTTTGCATCCGTAAGTTTTTATTCTTCCCCCGTTCGCAGTAAGAAGAACGAAATCGTCTGTTTGATTAAGGTTAGGGTAGAGTTTTCGGGGAATTATCGAAATCTCTGCTCCTGTGTCGATTAAGAACTGTAGTTTAGAATTGTTGTCTCGTATAAAAAGGCGGCGCGAAAAATTAGCCTCACTCACGGCCGCGCCTGAGTTTTGGCGTACTAGTTTTTTGACGCGTTGTTGGATTGAAAGGTGCAAAACTGTTTTTTGCAGTTCTTTGCATCAGAGCCGAATTTACGATGATACCAGCAAATCGGTTGATCCGTTCGTCTACTGTTCGAACGGTATCGGTTTTTTGACCTATCTCGTGAAAAGCTTCTAGAAGCTCTGTTAAAAGTCTTTGCTCTTGATTGACTCGTTTCTAATTGTTCGATACGGTGGACTAATCTTTGTAAAATATCGTTATTAGAGTTCGTACTTTGTGCTACATTCACTTGGGAAATTTGTGGTGTACTCGATGAGTCATGGAGTCTATCGGCCAAAATAAAAAGTTGGTTTTGTGTTTGAGAACTTTCGACTGCCATAAGGCAAACTCGTATCGGAGGAGGTAGCCGATTCAGCCATAGTTTCATAACTAGTGGTGGATTGACTAAATTATTTCCACTTGCTAGGCTTTCCATGCTTCGATATAGTTCTGAAGGTTTCATATCTCCTAACTCAATTTTATTTAAAAGCTCATCTAAACGCCGTTCTTCGCTATCTCTGTTTCTTTCTAGCAACACTGTCTTGAGATTATCGTACTTATCTTGCGCGGGAGGGTTAACTAATACGTCCGCGACTGTTTCCATCGTCTGACTATTAAGCGAAGCGACTAAGTAGTCGTATTTTGTATTAATTGAAGTAATATTTTTAAGTCTGAACTGTGTTTCGACTTGTAAAAACCATAAGTCAGGCCGGTTATTCCAAAACGGTGGAATCTTGATGGAAATCAGAGATGCATGTTGAACAACGGTATTCAATGCAGAGTTGTTTGCCGTGTTTTCGGTGCTCGATCTAGAGCTGGAGGCTCCTTTGTTATCGTCTTCTGGAGTACTCATTACTCAACGGCAGACGTGTTAAGGTAAACTAAGCAGAACGTATACTAGGTAGATGATGAGCAGGGTGAGCCCTAAAAACTGACAAAATGTTCAAGAGACCAGATAAAAGAACCGAAACGAAACTTTATTCGTTCGCGAGGGCGACCTTATAACCGGAAGACGTATCACCAATACACGTGTTGAAGCAGAATGCTATGTAAAGAACCGTAATGTAACCGGCCTGCTTGACTAACGGGTGTTATGTCGAAGAAAAAAAAAATTTTACGTTAAATGCTCGTTGTTCACAATGAATTTAATTACAAAATTTTAATCTTTATAATAAATACATAAAAATAATTACTCACTGTATTAAATTTAACTACTCGGCCTGACAGCTGGTGGGTGCTCCGGTGGACGGTGATGGTGCTCCGGTGGTCGGTGATGTTGCTCCGGTGGTCGGTGATGGTGCTCCGGTGGTCGGTGATTGTGCTCTGGTAGTATGTGATGATGTTCTGGCGGACGATGATGGTGTCTGATTGTCGGCGATTGTGCTCTGCTGGTCGGCGCTGCCTTTTTTTTTTTTTTTTTTTACCTTTGCGGTTTCATTGGCAGGCGGACGGTTTTGCGTTTGTGATAGCGGTAGTTTTGTTGCGGCGTGGTGTGGCGTGTAAATTTGTTTGAATTTAAAATTTTACGGGGTTGAAATTTAAAATCTTTACGGGATTGAAATTTAAAATTTTTACGGGGTCACCAATTTGTGGCTCCAATTAATACGCTTTATCCACATTTAATAATATGTTTTATTTTACACAATTCTCTTAAATACAACCTTAACACTACGCACTGTATCGTCGCCTCGTCGCCTCGTGGTTTTTGCTTTTCTTCCGTCCGATCTTGATCTGTTCTGTCTCGTCCACCTTTGACGTTTTTACCTTTTTATATTTATTGAATTCTAGTACAGTACGATAAGAAAATTGGGAGCGAACTCTTGTACAGCACGATTGGAAAGTATGTATGGAATTCGGTGCTACAGCCAGTTATGCCCAATTTGAAATGTTGTGAGAGGAGCACAGCCAAAGATTACACTGTGTAACAAAAATTTGTTTATGTTATTTTTTTGTTAGTTTCTACTTCCTTATGATATGTCAAGCACGTTTTGAGTATTCATTCGTTCTAACTGTTAGCCTTACGGTAACGGCATCGCGAAATGTGTTAACGGAAATGCAAGCAGAGCAAGCCTTTCACTGGACCTCTGCAAGTGAATGTGAATAGTCGTTAGTTCAGAAGATAAATAAAAATGTTTCATTTAATTATGGAAAAGTCGTACTGACACTGAAAACTATCGTACGAAAAGATGGCCGCTAAGAGAAGCCTTTATACTATACCTGATGCAAACGTGAAGTTCCACGTATTTTTAGATTCAGGAAAACTACTTATGCCCCCGCTTCAAATCAAAGGAACGTAATGTTTGGACAGCATTCAGGGAAATAAAAGGAGGAAATATTAAAATAGAAAATTATATAGAACTAGTAGAAAACTTAGTGGATAAGTTTAATATATTAGGATGCAGGATGTCGCTAAAACTACATGTTCTTCACTCTCATTTAGATTTTTTTTTTTTAGTGAAAAAGTGGAGAGCATTAGTGAACAACATGCTGAGACGTTTACCTAAGACATCGCTTCAATGGAGGGCCAGTACCAGGGGAAATTGGATGCCAATATGCTGGGCGACTACGTCTGGCACCTAAAATGGGGCAATTCCAAAGTTCACAGTAGGAAAACAAGAAAATCTCTGCACTTCTATACGCATATGGAAGTTCCAATTTTTTTTTTTTGTTCGTATATATGATAGGTTATTAAAATTTGAAGTAACATTTTGAATTAAGTTTTCTTTTATATATTTTTTTTTTAATTACAAAAGTGCATAAATGACCAAAAATGCCAACCTTTCGTTAAAATTCTTAAGCAATAGCTAACACTTAAGAAGAACTTTTGGCATTTTTGAAATGAGCTAACATACACCAAGCATAAACAATCCAAAAATCTACATAAACAAACATTGACAAATCAAAATCTTGTTTTTTTTGTCGCCGACAAGAACTTTTTGTAGCCCAATTGGCGACAAATAGCCCAACCTGGCAACCGTGCTCGTAAGTCATAAGCTTGTAAGTAGTAAAAGTCAAATCCCATATTTTAGTTCTCAACTCAATCTCATTCATTATTTTCATCTCTCTCTCAGCTCTCAATATTTCAATTCGAAAAGAGCTTGATGAGAGTGGTTTCACATACAATGCTAGCATGTATGCACTAGTACTACTAGTAAGAGTAACTAGTGTACTAATACTACCTTAGTTATGTGTACGACCGGAACGACTCAACTATATTTTGGTTTTTGGTTAGTGCCAAAATGGCAGTTGTTAGGTGAGGTTGCGTTATCTTCTCTAATTTTTAGCAGAATAACCGATTGGTTAATTTACTTTCGTAGGGCATCGGATTACCTGCGCCTGTGTAGATTAGTTACTGCGTACTTCTCAACACTGAACCGCATGAGTAAGCTCCATAATTTAAATATAAGGTAGCTTCGTTGGCTTGAATTTGAACAAAATTACAATATAAAAATACATTATACATATGTATGTCTGTACTATGTATTATAATATACTTAACAAAAACAACAAATACATAGTTTTTAACCATCTTTGATCTAAATATCAATTTTATTCTCGTTCAAATAGTCAATAATCACATTTTGGGCACAGAACAGATCAACTAAAACACGACATTCATATTTTCCCCAAAATATGCAGAAAAAGAAATATACATTCATGCTATAACCTGCGCAATGTTATGACTTTTGTTTTGGCTTATTCACTGTATGTTTTTGAGAACATACACACCCACACACATACAATGGGTTTTACTACTCATATGGTTTCATTCAAATTCCTACCAAAGAAAGAGAATTAAATCCGTCATACTCGTAAGTCGTAAGCTCGTAAGGATTAAAAGCCAAATCCCATATTTTAGCTCGCAATCTCATTCTTAAGTTTCATTATTCGCACTCTCAATATTTCAATTCGAAAAGAGCTTGATGAGAGTGGTTTCACATACAAGATACAATACTTTCATGTATGAGCGCGCTAGCACTGTATACCACCCGAAACCCCACCAAGTAGCACAGACATGCACTTACACTGCGTGAGCGGCCGCCCGACTGAGCTGGGCTGTGAACAAAGCTGAGACTGAGTGTAGAGTGTATCTCATTCTAACGCGTGCTAATACGTTGGGTTCTGAAAGAGATGCAATGTTTTTCGTGACGAATTTTCGTTACAAGATTTTGGATTCACACCGCGAGCTAAGAATTTTCACTTCAAAAACCAAAAATATTTTTTTTTTACTTTTTTTTTTACTAATTCAAACATAAGAAAGTAAACAAAAACATACCATCGCGTTGGCACAGTTAATATGGGGAAGCCCCTATTTCAGTATGTTCAAATTCTTAGAAACACAGCAAATATACATAAGAATGCATAAGGCATAACGAGTATGTACATATGTATCTACATATTAACAAAACTAGTATGTTCTACGTGTATGCCCATATGCATAGTTACAAAAATGCAATGGACAAAACAAAAAGATTGATTACCCCAGGTGGCAGTCCAGCTTTACTGGAAAATCCACCCTCTTCGGAGGTCGGCTCTACGGATTCTGGGGAGAGCCATTTATTGCAATCCAATGACCCTTTCACAAGAAGTGCAAGGGTATCTCGATCTCCTCCATCAAGATCGAATAACTCCGGGAAAAAAAGTCCGCTGGGAGCGCCGCAGCGCGAAAATCAGGACTTAGCGAAATATAAAAGCTTTGAGGAAGAAAATAAAGTACACTGAATAAAGCTTAACGAAATGGATCTACTCCAGCACTATTAGATAGTCGGGAGTACCACACCGATGAAGAAGAGCTAGCACGCGAAACGAATCGAGTCCCTAAGAAAAGACCTACTAAAAAACGGAGAGCCGCATGAAGTCGTGCCCTTAAATGAAGAAAAGCGTAAAGAACTGCAAGAAAATCAACGTAAAACGCAATTTCGCTTACCGCCACCAATAAACATCGTCGGGATAACGGAATATAATAAGTTGCATAGCCTCCTTAAAGGAACGATAACATCAAAATTTAAGGTCACATCTTTGAGGAATAATGCGTGGAAGATTAACGTCGATGACCATGACGACTATCGCGCACTGTCCCAGAAACTTAATGTCGATAAGATTCAGTGGTATACTTTCGAAATCAAGTCAGAAAGGCCACATCGTGTTGTAGCAAGGGGACTTCACCCCTCGTGCACAAAAGAAAATATTATGAGCGACCTTCAAGACAAGGGCTTTAAAATTCTTGATGCCGTTAATATCATCAAGAAGGAGAAGCAACAATCCGAAATAGATAAGGACATCTTGGTAAGGCGTGGACTTCCGCTTTTTATGCTAACATTCGATAAAGCTGATAGTATCGACGATATTTATCGAATTAAAACCATATTGAATATCGTGGTCAAAATCGAGCCCATGCGTAGAAATTTAAAAATAATTCCGCAGTGCAAACGTTGCCAAGGATTCAATCATACGCAAACGTATTGCAACAAAGAACCACGGTGTGTGAAATGCGCCGGAAATCACCTCTCCCAAGACTGTCGAGTAAACAAGCAAGCCTCTGCAATCTGTGCTAATTGTAAGGGAAAGCACCTGGCAGATTATAGAGGCTGTGAAGTAGCCAAGGAGTTGCAAAAACGAAGAGATACACTCCATAAGCCTCAAAATAAAATAATAAAACCGCTAACTAAGGCAAATCGTAAGGTCGGTCAGGAGAACGTAGACAAACAAAAACCACCGGGTTCAGAGCGGAAGAAGGTGGTGGTGGTTATTGTATCGGACGCCAAAGCTGTTGGATCATCCTCCGCAATCCCCAGACCTTAATCCAATCAAACATTTGTGGGAGTATCTGGACAAACAAGTACGAAAAAGGGTCATAACCAATAAGGACTCGTTGAAGACCGCATTGCTAGAAGAGTGGCTAAAAATTCCTTCGGATTTGACGGAAAAACTAGTGACATCCATGCCCAAGAGGTTAAAAGCTGTTATTAAGGCAAAAGGAAAGCAAACGAAATATTAAATTCCTAATTTACCCTTATATTTTAATACTGTAAACTTTCTTTTGACGCTTAAAATGTGAAGAATCTCAATACTCGTATTGAAGCTGTCCAGCGACGCTTCATTCGACTCGCATTGAAAGGTCTTCCCTGGGACGATCCTTTTAACCTCCCCCCATATTTGCATCGGATAAAACTGTTGCAAATGCAGCCTTTGGCTCAAAGAAGGGTCAATAATGATATAATTTTTATGCATCAACTGATCTCAGGTCTGATTGATGCACCTGACTTATTATCCTGTTTAGGATTAAACTTTCGTGGGGGATCGCATTACCTGCGTAGTATAGAGTTACTGCATGTTCCTCATCACAGAACAAATTACGGGATGCATGAGCCTATTAGCCGCATGAGTAAAATCTATAACTTAAATGTAAACATCCTTGACTTTAATCTTAACAAGATTACACTAAAAAATGTATTGCGTAATGTAGTTCCTCGAATATAAACTCTAATTATGTATATTTGTTCTTATATTTGTTTATTTATTGCTATTGGTAGTGTTGAAATGTAGCGAAGCCTAACCACTAACACCAGCACTAAATGATGAGCCTGTTGATGCATATTTTGCCCTGGCAAATTTCTGCTTATGGCTGTTGCTTGTATTAAGCACACCATGACACAGATCTAATAGTGTTTATAAAAAAAAAAAAAAGAAGTATTTTTCGTTATTTTTTTATTGAATTCTTGTTATTGATTTTTTTTGTTAGGTTTTGTTTTTTTAAAGAATAAAGAAATAAAGAAATGTGCATTCAAGTTTTTAGAAAATAGGCTCCATAAAATGAATAAATGGATTTGGAATATAAAACACCGAAGTGTAAACTTTTTTTTGACGCTCCAGTATACGAGATTTTGAATTCATATCTCGGGAATAGACTCTTCCGTGTTAGAAATGGAAACGAATACTCAGAGCTCAAAGAAATTTTGGACGGCGTACCGCAAGGAAGCGTTCTGGGGCCGCATCTCTATCTGTTATATACTCGTGATATACCGAAAGAAGATGGCACTATCCTTGCTACGTTTGCCGACGACACCGCTATCCTAGCGGTAGGTAAAACAATCGAGGAAACGACTGCCAAACTGCAAAACGCATTAAATAAAGTAAATGAATGGACGAGGGACTGGCGGATCGCCCTTAACGGAACTAAATCTGTTCACGTGAATTTCACTTAAAGGAAAATTAATGACTTGCCAATTTTTATAAATTTGGCCCGAATACCCTTTGCAAATGAAGCCAAATACCTGGGAATGACACTCGACGCAAGGTTGAAGTGGAATTCGCACGTGAAAATGAAACGTAAAGAACTAGATATCAAATATAGAGAAATGTACTGATTGATCGGGAAACATTCCCACCTCAGTACCGAGAATAAACTGCTTTTATACCAGCAAGTGCTAAAGCCGGTGTGGACCTACGGTATACAACTTTGGGGTTGTACCAAGAAAACAAATGCCAATATTTTACAGACCTTTCAAAATAAAGTGCTAAGAGAAATTGTCCAAGCACCGTGGTATGCTAGAAACGACGATATCCACAGGGATCTCGGAATTCCGACAATCGAAGCTGAAACTAGAAGCTTCGCCCGAAAACATAGAAACCGACTAATCTGACATGTTAATAATACAGTCCTACTTATTTTGGATGAGAGCAATTTATTGCGCCGACTACAAAGAACAAAACCTTTCAACTTGGCGCGCGTCTAAATTGCGGAACGTAACCTGCCAAACGTTTATAGTTCGTGATAGAAAAATTGCTTGATAAGTAGTATAACCACAGATAATATAGTTTACATAGATATCGCACGCCGAAGGAAAAAAAATGACTCGTTTTCAATCGTCTGTTTTTACTTCGAACTCGGAAGTTCGAACGATTTGTGTGAACAAAATTCAATCCAACAAAAAACGCAATTCTTGCGATCGTGTGTTGTTGTGCTATGACGTGCCCACTGCCATCAAATGATCCGAAACCGTGGAGATGTGTATTTTTTCTGTTTTCAACCCTTAACGTCATACATAAAACAACCACAGTATACTGAAATGAAAATGCGACAGCGAACCAGTTTCTCGATTTATTTTTTCATTGTTCATGTTCATTCGTCGTCGACTTTTCAGAGGCGCTGGTTGTTGTCCCGATGAATGCGATTTTTCAGGTACCTGAATACAATACATAAATGTACATACATACATAGTTAAATATCTGTGGTTTTGTACTCATTCTTTTTTTTTATTTACAAATAATTTGTTTTTGGAAACAAATAAATTAGAAGAAAAAATGTCTAGTAATAGGAAGTCAGGAGTTTCTTGTTCAGTATGCAAGAAAACGAAGAGAAATTTCCCTAATTTGAAAATGTTTGCATGCCCGTCAAATGAAAAAAATGAAATTTTGAGCCATTTGTGGAGACAGGCCTGTGGCTTTCAGAGTGAGGGAAAATATTTTGTATGCCAAAATCACTTTTTACCTGAATTTATTGGAAGAAAAATGCTAAAGAGGGATGCTGTACCTTCATTAAATCTAAATTGGAATGAAAATCAGATGGATTTCGATTTAGAAAATCTTACTTCCCCTAAATGTAGAAGACATTCTAGCGAGTCAGATGTAGTAGCATGTATTAAATGCGACAAATTGTCAGAAAAATGTGTGAAATATGAAAAATGTATTTCTCAGCTCAAAATAACGGTTTTCATTTTCAAACAAAAAAATTAAAAAATAAGACAACAAATTAGCAGAATGAGCAGAATTCATGCTCGTTTACGAGGAAATATAAAATCAAAACAGGTCAATTTAACAGCAGAGATTCAAAAGATTAAGATGTCAGAACATTCAAAAGTATTTTGTGGTATGCTAATGGGACTATCTAAATCAGAAAAATACAATAGCGATGAGAAAGAGCTTTCCCAAAATATTTTTTATCGCTCACAGAGCGCTTACAAATTTCTCCGTGAACGGCTAGGCTTTCGGCTTCCACATATATCAACTTTATATCGTTGGGCTCCTGTTAAGGGATTGCAGCCAGGATTCATAAATAATGCTCATAATTGCTTAAAATCGAAAATAGCTACATTAAGCCAGCGTGAACAAAACGTGGTTTTAATCTTCGACGAAATTCGAATTCGTTCAGACTTGACCTACAATATAAGAAACGATGTTGTTGATGGATACGAAGATCTGGGATTAGAAAGGAAGCCTTTGTATGCTAACGAAATATGTGTTTTTATGGTGAATGGGTTATATGACAGTTGGAAAAGCGTTCTTAATTATTTTGTTTCTGAAAATGGAATAAAAGCTGAAAATCTGAAAGAAATAATAGAGGCCAATTTAAAAATTTGCCAAGAACTCGGCCTGAAAGTTTGCGCTATTGTTTGTGATCAAGGCCCTAACAATCGTAAATTTTATAAGTTATTGAATGTGTCTGAGCATAATCCGTTTACCATTTACAATAGCCAAAAAATTTATTGTTTTTACGATTTTCCACATCTTATAAAATCATTAAGAAATTTGTTGCTAAAATCAGATTTGGAAACTTTAGATGGCAAAGTTTCTTTTAACGTTTTCAAAGAAATCTTTAATTTAGAAAGTGAAAATATCGCTAAGACTTGCTTAAAATTCACTAGTGCTCACTTAGCTCCAAATGCCTTTGAAAAAATGAGAGTAAGTCTAGCAACGCAAGTGTTCAGTAGGACATCAGCTGCTGCTATAAAAACGGCTCATCAGCTTAACTGCTTGCAATACACCTCAGAGCTCGCTCAGGCAACACAAATGTTTACAATCAAAATTAACGATCTTTTTGACAGCATGAACAGTGGTTCACAATATGACAAAAACATTTTGAAACATGGAGTGAAAGTGGGAAATGCTGCTTACAATTACATAAAAGATATTTTAAAGTATTTGAAGGCAATACAAAATTCCCCGAACACACCAAGAAACTTTTGTTTGAAGGGATTAGAACAAACGCTTAATGGGGTTATTTTGCTAAGCGAGGATATAGCTAATGGGTCGTTTCCTGGGGCAGATTACTTACTTACTAAGAAAATTCACCAAGACGTTTTAGAAAATTTGTTTTCTGTTATACGCATAAAGGGCGGCAATAATAAAAATCCCTCAGTATATGAATTTAATGTCATCATGTCAAAAATTCTTTCATCTAACCTAATTACTTTTTCACCATTGGGCAACTGCGATGATGATGATGTTGAATTCTTAAGTTTAAACGCTTTGGAAACCGAATCAACCGACACAGCACAGAATATGGAATGTAAAGAAATCAGCTGCGATGAAAGTTTACAAGAGCATGTTATAACCACAATATTAGAGCCAACTCATGTTTCTTTGGAAGCAACAGCAATGCGATATTTTGCGGGATATCTAGCTCATAAAATGTTATCAAAACATACCTGTCCAAGCTGTTTGCAAAGCTTCCAAAAAAATACTGAAAAAATAACATGTCCGTCTGAGTTTTTTATATTCGCGAAAAACTTTTCACAAAATAGTGATTTCGGCAGTCTTTTGGCACCTACTGATGAATTCTTCAGCATATGTAGGTTTCATTTCAAAATATTTCATGTAATTTTTAAACAGCATCCTCACATGAAAAATATTAGGGAAACGATGGCTTTGGAATGCATTAGACAAACAAATTTAAGAGATCCTAATTGGTTTGATGAAAATAACGTTTGCTTTAATCATCGAAAAGACCTGCTTTATTTTGCCCTTCTTGTTCTATTGCGAAAACACTGTTCCTGGCGAATGAACAAAAGAATTAAAAGCAAACATCAAAAAATTCAAATTCTCTCAGCAAAAGGTGTACTGAATCGCAAGGAGTGAGTTTGAAATAGGACAAAAATGCTCTATTGTAAAACCTAGAGAGGCACGGGGACCTCACTTTAAACCAACACCCCAAGAGTGACAGGCACGGGGACCTCACTTAAAACCAACAGCCTAGGAGTGCAGAACGAATGATTCAATTTAGATGATGACAGCCAGAGTTCCCACCCACCTGATCAAAACAAAGTGAGGATAGCAATATCCAAGCTAAAGTCCAACAGGGCTGCTGGACCTGACGGTCTACCTGCAAAGCTATTTAACGCAGCTGGAGATGATTTGGTAGTGAGCATACACCAACTCATCTCTAAGATTTGGTCAGATGAAAGTACCTATGCCAGATGAATGGAATCTCAGCATCGAATGTAGTATTTCAATATTTTATTATAATTTTCACTCAAATAATGGGTAGAGCAACTATTTCACTAAAGTTAAGAGATCTAATCAAAAGATTGATTGGAGAGTGAAAAGCCTACAAAATTGTGAAAAATATTTTACGATGTTCAGCTAAAATGATATTTACTGCATTAAAATGCAGACAAACTGAAACCCAGGGCCAAAAACTAATACAACCCCAGGGGATGACCAATATATTGCAAGAATGGTTTGAGGTTAGTATTTCAACTATTAAAAGAAGATTAATAGAAATAAAGTTGGTCGGAAAAATACCAACAAAACTGACATATCTCAGCAAAAACTACATTGCAAAGATAATAAAATTCTCATCAGGACACGCTGCGCTGTTTGGCCAGCTTCTAAATGGCGGAGCATATTGTGGAGCGACGAAACAAAACCGTTCTATTCGGCTCCATTGGACGTTGTCAGTATGTACATTTGATTCATATTAACCCTTAGGTATTCCCTTAGCTTTTCCATTCGGTAATCAAAATATAGCATATTTAGCGCAAAATAAAATAATAGATTCAAACTTGCACAAAAAACAATAATATTGAGTAAATCATAAATTTTTGTAGGGCACTGCTATTATATTGCACACCACTGTTGTGGCTGTAGCTTCAAATGAATTCGGACTTCACCTAAAACCAATATCCCAAGAAATAAAATCTTAATATTAATTGATTCTTTTTCAAGATTTACTTTCCTGCGTTAATCCTTTCTCACTTATCTTGAAAAAATTAAAATAACCTTGACCAAGAAATTCCTTGCATTGAAAGGGAGGCGACAATCAGAAAAACAAACACACAATAAAATAAAACGATGGAAAGGAAAACCAAAAATAAAAATATGAGGACAAATAAGCAAAAACAACATGCAACTTATTAAACCAACAACATTTGAACGAACATCATGTCTTTTGTATGATTCGAACGAATTCGTTCCAACTGGGACGTAGTAGTAAATCCCAATTGACTGAAAATGTGTCTTTTTTTTTCCTATGGCGTGCGACATCTATGTAAACTATATTATCTGTGGTATAACTTAGTTGCAGTACTTAACAAATTTACATCGAAGGGTGGTGTTTTTAGTCAGTAAGAATCTGACACTACTGTGAGCACGCGCTTGCTATTCTCATAGTGTCTATGGAAGATTTTCACCTACCCTCGGAAAAAAAAAAATAGTTGCAACAACTTATCAAGAAAAAAAATGGTTTCAAAAACCGTGTAAAATAAGGCTTTGAACCGTGTTAAACGAAAATATGTCGCAAAAAGTGAACCGTGTTAAGACGAGGCCGTGCTATACGAAGTGCGTTTTAAGTGAGGCCCACCTGTATTTTACAATGCATCAATCACTTAGTATCAAGGTCAATACTGTCACTCTCTTTTATTATAAATATCTAATTCAAAAGCATACTAATAGCCTGGCACTACAGTCTAGAGTGAACCTTGGCTGCTCTTTTGACAACCATTCGTGACCGTGTTAAGGAACGTGGTACCATAACCTATTTTTTGCGTTTTTTGTTTTTTTGTTGGTGCTTAAGCCTGAGCCTACAGTACACGCGTAGCTAGTTAGTAGTTCACTTCTGCTATGGCTGAAAAATTGAAGATATCTTAAAAGACGAAAGCAATATATCGGATGGTGAGGTAGACGAACTAAATGCTTCATCTGACGAGTCCGATGAAGAATAATTCTTTTATAATTTTCCAAAAATCATATTGTGATAAAAAATAGTTTTGTTATATTTGAATTAACTATTACCATTGTATATGGAACTAATAGTAATATCATCAAGCAGTATTTTTTAACTGGCTGTCTTCGAAATTATCTCTCAGAGAAAAAGGGAAAGAATAATGGAAACATAAAGAACACAGAAAAATAGAGAATGTGAGAAATCGTGTTCGTGTTCGTGTGAAGGTACATATGCATGTATGTGTCATTCATGCTTTGATGCTATATGGACAGCTGTGATATGTATACGATTTTCTTATTTCATTCATATGTTGGGGTAGGTCGGTAGTTTTTTTTTTGAAAATCTAGTTTACATTTATATTTCGCTTTCAGCATGAGGAACTTGCAACGTTGCAACATTTGAATTTATCGTATTTCTCTATGGGCATAAGGGATTTGCAACGTTGCAATATTTCATTTGTGGATGTGGATGAGTAGGTGCAGGTGTAGATAAAAAAGTCGTTTGTTTTCATTCAGTCATTATTTACATATTACAAGTCGACTTACATATGTATGTACCTATGTCAAAATTGAAAAAATGCAAATATGCATATGGAAAAAGAGCATAAGTAAAGATTTTCTATACATCTTTTGACACAATGAATGTATGGTTCTCAGTTCCCAGTTGCCAAAGACATGAAATCTAGAACTAATTCTAGAAGTCCTACTGGGGAGTCGCAACTACTCTTCTCAACTCGATTACATCAGATGTAAAACAGGCATTACATTTACCATTGCATGTCATAGGATGGAAGCCATCGCTTCCACTCTGCAATAGGTACCCAGAAGTTGTTTCAGAAGTAAGTACTTCTTACACATTACCGAGCCAGAAATATAGCATTTCCGCACTTAAAATCTTAAATGAAATGATTGCCATTGGTAAACAAACAAACGCAATTCTAAGCGCGGCAAGCAGGAGACAGTCATTAACATTGTAATGAGATCATTTTACAGAAAAGTATACCTACTTGTTGACTTCTTCCTTGTCGCAATACCTCACATTCGTAAGGTGATGCCCTATTCTTTTCTTAAGCAAAGATCAATTCCATCCTGCATTACTCTTCACTAGTTAGGTAATGTCTTTCAATTTATTAGCTTTAGGTTCGATGAAGTATTGCATATTGCATTAAGCAAGAAATTGTTTTATAATTGAAACATTTCAGTGCTCTCCTGTAAAATTGTAAAAAACAACTTTTGATGTTTTTACTTGTTGCCACAAATTTTTATACTTGCATACATGTATTTACGCAAACCACTTTTTACACTGTACATACATCTATACATCCATACATATTAATTTCTCATATCACTCTAAAATAAAGCTGTCCTCATTCCTCACTGCCGCAGATTCAAAAATCATAATTTGTTTCTTTTCAATCTGCGACTAAAACACAGAGAAAAGCAATACTACATATATTTATAGGTATATCCGAGTATGTGTGCAAGTGTGAGTTTTCGTTTCTATGGAAATCGAGATTTTTACTTCGATTCTTCTTTGGTTATTTTATTCTTACTCTCACTTGGAGAGGAATTTATCCTATAGTAATGACAAGAAGGGCATACAAATTTTGTTTGCAGGTTTCCTCGCAATCTCTGTGGCGCTGTTAAGAATATGATGTGTGTGTGGATTGTGTATAGCGGGGTTCACATTGAACGATTTGTTTGACACACTTGTTTGACGACCTAACAAATCGTTCAATTCGAACGGCGTTCAAACAAGTCGTCCAACTTATCGTATGGTTTTTCAAATTTTTCAACTTTTTGCCATGCTTGACACACATATCGTTCAATGTGAACGCTTGTTGTCAAACTTCAGGTAATTTTTTTATTTTTTTGTGTATTCAATGAGTAAACATCAAAGATATTGTGTCGAGCGCGGACAAAATGTTTTAAAATTTTTGATATTTCAAAGATTTAAAATTCAAAAAAAAAAAAACAGGAAACAGATATGGAAGGATTATTTACTATTGATTTGGAATTCAAAGACGATAATGCTGCAATTAAAGAAGTAAACAAAATACCCGCCCATGTTCACAGTTCAACATCTTATCAGAAATGATGTGTGTCAAACATATCGTTCAATTCCAACGCTACCCTAATTTGGTCGTCCAACAAGTGTGTCAAACAAATCGTTCAATGTGAACCCCGCTTATAAGATAAGAATTTTGATTTTTAAAGTTTCGAATTGGTTTGTGTTTAGAAGAAAAGCTTACTCGGAAATATAGCTTGCAGGACAGAAATAGATTACGCTCACATTCTTATCTACACAACCAAAACGATGTTGTTGAGATAGGACATTATTCTGTGTGTATGTATCCCTTTTTCCTTTTATTAAATTGTTTTCAGGTTATTCGGTTGGTGAACTCGTATGTTTCTGTACGATACGAATAAATTATTATCTTGTTTTCATATTCCTACACTTATGTATGTACATATTATGTAAGTACATATGTGTGTATGTAATATATATGTGTACCTCATGTGTGCTGTAGTTGGTATGCATATTATACTACATAATTTGATTATAATTTATAAATACATAATTACATATGTAGGACATTATGTATTTGCATCATATGTCACAGCTGATTTTCATAGTCCTTCTGGCGGTAATGTTATTTACCTTTCTAGGCCTCTAGCTTCTGATTTCTGATCCAATTTTTATGTTTGACCCACTCTCTGTTTCACCAGAACCACGATGAGGACGTGGTGGACCGATGGTTAAATTTTATTTGATTAAGAAAGAATAAGGGGGTATTCTATTCCATATAAAGAGCTCCTCCTACAGTAGTAGGTACCTACAGTATTGTGCAAAGCATTTTCAATTTTTTTTCAAATACCTACAGTGATTTTTTTTTTTAACTACTCTAAAAAAAAGCAGCATTCGAATGAAATACGGAGTTGAAAGTACTTACGTTGAGTTTATTATTTAAAAGAAAGCAAATAAATCCCTAACATATACCGTTGATGTTTTATAACAAATAAAAAAAAAAACGAACACATGCAATTATTTTTTTTTAATATGTAGGTATTTGGTACAATACAAAGTATTATAGCTAAATTGTTTCTTATTATTCCTCACACCTTTTTGGTATGGACCAAATAAGGGAGTTTATTAGCTAACAAAACATCAGAGAAAAAAAAACTTGCAAATATTTTGCACAATACTGGATGTACTGCCAAGATAACAAAAAAACCATTTGTGCAGTGAAAATGAATTTACAGTATGTAGCTGTAAAGGGAGCGTGCATCCACATTTACCAACTTCTTGCGATAGGCGCACGTTTGCGACAGAACATTTTTTTTATGGTTTTAGTTCCTCTGATGTGTGCCCATAAAACAAATATAAACTTATTCCAATTGGTTAACGTTTTTTTATGATTTGGTAGGACAGGACCTTATTAGGCGCTGGGCCTTATTCGGGTCACCTACCTTACATATTTTTCAGAATTTTTTTTTTCGAGTTAATCTACATTTCGCCAACCACCCCCTCAATTGTTTCACAATACATTTTTGAGTGATAAGTTATCTCAAATATACATACATACAAACATACATATGTGGACCACCGTAATGTATAAATGTCCCAAATTTCAAGTTTCTAGGTACAGTAGAATTTCGGAAAGATGAACTATTCCAAAATGAACTACCCAGAAAGATTAACGGAATTTATTCACCATTGCAGTATTGTAAAAGATGAACGGGTTGATTTTTGGATACTTGAATAGATGAACGCTCTACCCACAAATTTGTTTTTCTTCCTTATTAGTATTTTAGTTATTTCTAGTAGATTCATATAACCATCATTCTTTGGAAAACTGTTCTTTTCTGCTTGATTTTGCATTTTTGCATTTCATTTCGTTTGTTTGCATACCAGTGTGAAGTGAATTTATATAGAGAAAAGATGCCACCAGTTAAAGGCCGAGTAAAGTTTGTAAATTTAAAATAAAAGTGCAAAGTGTTGAAAGACATCTTAACCAAAATTAAGTACCTACCTACCTACGTAAAATTAAGTACCTATAGGTACTCAAAAAGATGAACATTTCGAAAAGATGAACAGGGCCGGTTTTTTATTCGTTCATCTCTCCGAGATTCTACTGTATAATAGTTCTTGATGTTTTTATCGTGACCAACATTTTAGAGTTCAAAACGAACTTATAAAAATTCCTTATTACCATATGGGTAGGTTACGTTCGAAACCCTAAAAACGAAACTCCGGTCACATTTCCTTTTCCCTTGAAGCAATTTCTATAAGCACGAATCATTTCTGCGAAAAAAACACACATACGCATAACCCATTCGCTTATGGCAGTGAAATGAAATACAAATATACTCCACACAATAGTATAGGTATGCTTATGTTGTAAAGTAAATTCTTGAATTCAACTTGTTGTTCTTACGCTACCTCTTGCTCTTTTCATCTTCCCCACATTACTAACCCACCCTTTAGATCAATAGCTTTTTTTCTTTTCACAAACCATAATTAAGAACGACGAATAAATAAACAAACAAAAAGCTCGTTTTCAGATATTTTCTCATTTTGGTACAACTATCGGCATCTATTGAGGTAACCTGCAAACGTACTTGTCATTACTATAGGATATAAATACAATGATACTACCACAGTACGCCCTCGGTAAAAGCAACCGATGAAAATTCGAGTAGTTGCGTTAATTGAGGTTGTTGCAATAACCGAGTCACAAAAAAGTTGAGCCTTGAATTAGAATTTAACGTGAAAATCAGAGTATGAAAAATAAAAGAATATTGTTCGTCGTAAAAGAAATGGAAAGTAATATATTCAATTCATTTAAAAAAATATTTACATAATGTTAATACAGTGTTTGGGTAAATTGATTTAAAAAATTGGGAAATGTTCGTTTGCTTTTTCTTGGAGGACACATTTTGGTCGACGGCCAGCTTTCTCCGTTTTTGAAGAGTCAAGGTAGATATATTGTAGTGAAACCAAGTTTTCTTCAGCCCACTGAAGACAAATGCTAAATGCTTGGATAACATGCTGCGTTTTGATTTTTGGCCGTGGAGGACTTACACTTGCACCGGCGCTTTCTTCTTCACTCTCGATTTCTTCGGCTTCTAGATTGTCGCAAACAGGCGCCTGTTCGATATCGTATTCGGCAATCCAATTGCTTAATTCTCGATGACGAAACCTTCAGTGGAAAATAGCTCTTGAAATTCTGAGAGAAGTAACTGTAAAATAACTGCCCAGTTACAGTAAAACCAAACACCAAAAATAGAAACAAAGATAAAACAAAGAGATCATGGTTGGAAAGTTTTTGAAAAATTGCAAGTCACTAATGGTAAAAATTTGGGTATTGCTTTAACCGAGGTATTGCGTTTATCGAGGGTTGCTTTTACTGAGGGCGTACTGTATGTCTTTTATATACAATGCTATTACCATAGACACATTATTACTAGATGGTGCATTTCATATAAGCGAAATGGTCATTCCCAAACTACCCAATATCTAGATGTCGCCACCGTGAAAAAATACCTCATACTCGGACACATGCTGCAAAACACTTCATTTGAGGTATACTGTTGAGAAACATTTCACATTTCACACTTTATTTGAGGTATACTGTTGAGAAACATTTCCGATCAACGTGAACCGTGGACTTCGTTGCCTTCTCAGTGGAGTTCATATCTGATTCTTCTTTATGTTCCTTATTCGCAAAGCAAACCATAAAAACAAAATGTTCCTTTGTAAAATCGGCATCATGTATCTTAATGAGAAAAAACGTAGAAAGCGTCAAAAAAGAAAAAAAAAACTGAAACGAAAATAACGAAAAAAACGAGAAATGAAACTGCTTCTCTTCGTTTCTCTTTTTTGTTTTGTTTCTGGAAAGAAACTAGTTTTCTTCGTTTCTGTTTTTTTTTTCCTGTAAGTACCTATGTACATATGTATATGCTATAGATTAGTTAGTGTATAAGTATATCAGGGTCAGGGCCAGCGGTGAAATCATATGTTTATTATTGTTTCTCTTCTTTATGCGTTAGTATGCTTTTGTGAATGTATATGATATTTTGACTTAACACGACACATAATGAAAAACAATTCTCAGGCACGAAATGTATGTACATTATTTTTTTGCTGCTTTGGGGTTTTCGCGCCAAATTGTAAATGTACATTATGCTATGCACCTGTATTTTTGGATACATTTCCCCATTTCCTCAGATTTCATCTCTTGGTTCTTTCGATTACGAACATCTTAGTGAAAAATTTAGTTGTACTATATATAAGTTCTTCTTGTGCTTTTAATAAAAAACAATAGCAATATGAGAAAAAAAGTTAAATGTGTTGTATGCAGTGAAAAATCGAAAGATTTTCCCGAGAGGCAAATTTTTTCGATCCCGAAAAAAACAAAGGAAAGGGAAGTATGGTTAAACATATTGGAAATAAAAACAGAAATTAGTACTTATAGCAACTTTGTTTGTGCGAATCATTTTGAAAAGGAAATGTTAGGTACAAAATTAAAGAAAGGTGCATTGCCTATTTCGAATCATATGATTCGAGTTTCAGCAGTTGAATATGGTAAAACATATTCCAATAACAACGAAAACTATCCTAGTTGCAGTGGTTATAGTAGCACTCAGAATTTTGTTTTAAATGCTGAAGATGTTACACAAGAAAGCATCGAAATAAAACAAGCGAAACAAATAAAAAAAATGCAATCCCTTTTATGTTCAAAAAATGAAGAGATTAAAAAATTGAAAATGTGCAAAATTAATAATTTACAATTACGTCGACAGCTAAAGAAAAAAACAGAGAGAGTTAGGTTATTAAATAAATTGGCAAAGAGAAATATAAATGCACAAATAGATTCTTTAAAGCATGTCGATAAGAAAACTAATAGTATATGCAAGTTATTTTTAAAATCTAAAGCTAATTACAACGTGGCTGATAAATATATGGCTCAGAACTTGTATTTAAGGTCCCCTTTCATGTATCAATTTTTGAAATCAAACTGTAAAGTAAACCTACCGCACCCTTGTTTGATTAGACGGTGGGCTTACTTTAAAATGACTCAACCTGGACTTAATTCTAATTTGGTGAATGCAGTAAAAAAAACCACATTAAATTTAAGAGAAGAAGAAAAGTTATGTAGCCTATGCTTTGACGAAATTGACATAAAAAAGGAACTAGTGTACAATGAAAAATTAGATAGGATTATTGAATTCGTTGATAATGGTGAGGAAAGATCATGTACATTAGCTAATAAAGCCTGTTTTTTTATGCTTAGAGGTTTGTTTGCAAATTGGAAACAACCAGTTTGCTATTATTTATCAAGTAATGCGCTGAAGGGTTTTGAGCTAGAAAAAATTATAACGTCTCTTATTGTGGAATTACAGACGTCTTTGTCTGTAAAAATTATTACAATTGTTGCAGATCAAGGATCTAGAGGGTTTTTCAATAAGAGCGCTACAAAAGCTTTTTTAAATAAAACAAAAACGGTTTTGGATATCAATGAAATTCTTTATTCCTGTGAAAGTACGTTCGATGCCATTATGTATGGAACTCGATTTCTTTTGCATGGCCACCACGGGCACGGTTGCAGAAGTCCAAACGCTGAACCCAATTTTCGACGGTCAAGCATAAATCGGCCGATACTGCTGCAATTTTACGTTCGATATTCGTACGAAGTTCATCAATCGTCGCTGGCTTGTTGGCATAGACCATAGACTTGACGTAGCCCCACAGGAAATAGTCTAACGGCGTCAAATCACACGACCGAGGCGGCCAAGCGACTGGACCATTTCGTGAGATAACACGTTCTCCAAACTTGGTTTCCAATAAATTGATTGTGACATTCGCTGTGTGGCTTGTGGCGCCGTCCTGTTGTTGCTCAGCCCAATTCACGAACATACGACGCTCCTGGTGGTCAAGCGGCTTCAGTTCTCGCGTCAATTTAATCTTGTAAGGATGTAGGCCAAGATCTTTTCGCAAAATTCGCCACAACGACGTCACAGAGATGCCCAACGCTTGAAAACGACATGTGAGAGACACATTTGGGCTTTCTTCAACTGAAGCCTCAGCGGCAGCAATATTCTCGACACTACGGGCACTTCTTTGTCTCACTGGCACGGGAACATTTTGTACTATGCCTGTGGATTCAAATTTTTCCACTAGACGCTCAATAGTTGATCTGCTAGGACGATTATGACGACCATAAATTGAACGTAGCGCTCTTAACGTTGAGGCCACTGACTCCGAATTTCGGTAGTAAATTTTAATAATTTCGACTCGTTGTTGGCTCGTATATCTTTCCATCATGAAAATGGCAATGGCAGAAATATGGCGTCGTTCGCTGTCCCTGTCGCTCTACTTTTGTAGCGTCCCTGTTGAAAAACCCTGTAGTAATAGAAACTGTTTTACTAGATTAGGAATAACAGCAGAACAACCATATTTTAGTTTGAATGGTACAAAAGTGTTTGCGATTTTCGATTCTCCTCATCTTATAAAATTTGCCAGGAATACACTTTTGAAAAACGACATATTGTTTAGCTCATCTGGTGAAATTGCTAAGTGGGATGTTTTGCAAGATGTCTATAACGCTGAGACTAATTCGGTCACAAAAACGATGTGCAGATTGTCAGAAAGACACTTATTCGCTACCACTTTCAAAAAATTACCGTTTCGCTCGCATCACAGGTTTTGTCAAACACTACAGCATGCAGTTTGCGTACTGCAGTACAAAGACAGCCGGTTATATGTAAGGATAGATTAAAATATGCACTGCCAACTGCTAACTATTGTTCTATTTTTAACAATTGTTTCGATGCACTTAATAGTCGGCAATTTACTAATAAGCCATATCGAAACCCTATAAAAATTGATAACTTTATTTATAAAGAACTCACTTATATGAAGAATAGAATAAGAGATCTGCAACCGATTAAGTCCAAAAATGAACAACGTAGGCCCAACGTTTTTTGCTTTGATGGTTTCGTGCAAACAATTAATGCATTATTAGGTATTACCATTGTATATAAAAGACATAGTAGTATCACTTGAGGAATTCGATACTAGCGCCTCAGACGAGAAGACAGCCGATGACTTTCTGTTTTCTATCACTGACAACAACCACTCAAATTCCTCTCCAAGTGAGAATAAGAATAAAATAACCAAAAAAGAATCGAAGTAAAGATCTCGGTTTCCATAGAGACGAAAACTCACACATGCAGACATACTCGTATATACCTATAAATATGTGTAGTATTGCTTTTTTCTGTGTTTCAGTCGCAGAGTGAAAAGAAACAAATTATGATTTTTGAATCTGCGGCAGTGAGGAATGAGGATAGCTTTTTTTCAGAGTGAGATGAGAAATTAATATGTATGTACAGTGTAAAAATTGGCTTGTGTAAATATATGTATGTAGGTATACAAATTTGTGGCAACAAGTAAAAACATCAGAAGTTTTTTTTTTTAAATTTTACAGGAGAGCAGTGGAAAGGTTCGACTTGCGTTTACAAAAAAACTACATTATATAGATAGATATATCCATCAGAAAGGTATAATAAAGTTCTTGACTTCTGTGTCAAAGATGGGAAGAAAAGATTTTTATTAGTCTTGAAACGAATATTCGGTTACTATTCGGTATTCGGCCGAATAGTGAAGATGGGCCGAATAGGCGTTACTATTCGGCCAAATACCGAATAACTAAAAATAGGAGTAGAAAATAGCAAGGAACATTGCAAAGTAACTTTTAATAATTTCTTTATTATTACAACAAAAACAATGAGGTATTTTCTTCTTTAAAGCTAATAATAATAAAAAGATATACAGTCGAGAACGGATAAGTGCACAACGTCCGGGCATCAATTTTTTGTGCACTTATCCGGTCTGAGCACTTATCCGTAAGTGCACATTTTTGCACTTACATAATACGTGCTTATTTAGTAGTACTTGTAGTTTTAAAGTATGTATTTAAATTAAGAGAAACATTTTTAACCCTTACCGACTCATATAAATTTACACACTGAAGTGCCCATAGATAGTACCGCTGTACCACTGTATATTTCGATGCGGTTTACATTGAACTCATTCGATCATGTTTTCAGAAAGTGTGCATAATAACGAAAATAACTAATTATTATAACGTCTGAGTGCTTTTTCTCCTTAATTTTTGTAGTGATCAACGATCACAGAGTGAGAGTCAAGGTCAGGTCATTGTCTATGAATGACGAAGGAACAAGTTTGTGAATTGTAATAATTTTTTGACCGGAATGTCACCACAGAGAACGTCTTCACGTTATTACCTCTGCTTAATAATCTCAAGAGCAATGGATTGACATTGCTGAGGACGGTTCGGAAAAATGAACCGTATATCCCAATGGCGATGCAGCCATCGAAAGATCTCGAAATCTATTCAACTTTGTTCAGTTTTAGAGCCGAAGCAACGATATGTTCGTACGTTCCGAAGAAAAAGAAAGCCGTCATTTTGATATCCAGCATGCCTACATGCATTACGATGGGCAATCGATACGACAACTGCATCTATAAAACCACAAATCATATTCGATTATAACTCGACTAACTGTGGAGTAGATCATAATGGAGTTATATGACTAAATGTAGAACTAATCGGTGGCTTTTGGCGTTATTCTACACTATAATTGATGTTGCTTCTTGAGATCATGATCCAGAAAATGTCCGAAAAGGGATTCGCAAACTTTTCCTGAAAGATTCGCTGACAACGCGATTCTATTTACCAAAACAGCCATGGGAAGCGTACTCCGCTCGAAAATCTCAGGTATGCACTTCTATTTCGCTTCCACAACCAATCGAAGAACGAGATAGCACCGGTCGTTTGAAGATGCCAGGCATTTGCAAGAAATGCGATAATGGTGACCGAATCAAGAGAAAGTGTCGGAAACGTTGCCAAAATTGTTGTAATACTGTTTACGAACTGCATATTACGCCTGCTCCGGTTAAATGCTTGGATTGTACTATCAATATCTCAAATAAAATTATAATAAACGTACATCACAAAAAAAAAATGTTTCTGTACTTCCGCCCTAGGTTTGAAAAATTGTAAGAAACTACATGTTTTTTTTTCACTTTTTTCAACAACTTTTAGTTTTTATTGCGTAAAAATGATTTTCTAGGAATCTCAAAAAAATCGGAACAGTGGAAAAAAAATATTTAGGTTTGAATGTCCAAAACGTACACGAGTACCACTTATGGGTCGTTAAGGGTTAATTTAGGTTTGAATTAACGAACTAAACGAAACTAAATTGTTATCCAAATAATTTTTTACAGTATCAAGAGAAGGTAGAACTTCTCGGAGAGTTATGACGACCTCTTCCGAGTGGCCTGGATGCTGGATCATCAATTTCTGATAATTATAAGCTCCCTAAAGTCCTGAATTGCAATTGCAAAGATTAAAAAATTGCATGTGCACTTATCCGTTTAAAAAAACCATGGAAAACTTTGTTCGGGGATTTGAAAAATTGTTCACTTATGAGAAATTTGCACTTATACGTTTTGCACTTATACGAACAAATTTGTATAGAAATCGTGTAAAAAGGCTAAGGGTTTCTAAAGTCGTTGCACTTACGCGATTTTTCCACTTATCCGTTTTCCGCTTATCCGTTCTCGACTGTATACTAAAATTTATCTTTCTTCATTAAGATATCAGAAAAATAAACATTGAAAATTAATATTCAATAGCATGTTTTGTTTAATACAAAACTACTAATCATAATAAAAGTTTATAAGAGGTAAGTTGTGGTGCAGAAATATCAACTTTTCTGCATTTTTAGGAAGAAGTCGGTTTCTTTTTTCTTCATACACAAGTCCTGCTTCACTAAAAAGCCTTTCCGAATGGGCACTGCTTGCAGGAGCAGATAAATACTTAGCAGCGAGTTTGACTAAACATTGGGGAAATTCAGCTTTATGTGCAAACTAGAAGTTCTTATGGCCACGTATTTATCAAGGTCACTTGATATGGTGTTTTTTGACGTCGAAAGTATTTCGATGCTATTTCAAACTATGCTCTCTTACGCAGAATGGAATATGCCTTTCACAGGGGATCTGAAACAACGGCCCAAACCATACCGGCAAATTGGCTAAAGAATTTTTCGCAACGAATGAGGTTGAAGTTATGAAATGGCCGACTCAGTCTCCAGACCTGAACCCCATCGAAAACCTTTCGACTGATGTGAAGAAGCAAAACCAAAAAAGACATTGCAATTATGGGAAGCGATGCAAGCTGCGTGGAGTGATATTCCACTTGAGCGATGTCAAAGATTAGTCGATTTCAAGCCACGACGTTGCGCTGCTGTGATTAAAAATAAAGGTCATAAGACCAAGTGACTAAGTATTAGAGTTCTTCATTAGTTTAAAACTAATCAACATTTCGATTTCTGCAAACAGTTTATTTTATCTATGAATTTGTATTTTTGGTGCTATTATTTTGCACAGGTTAGAATTGACTTTTTTTGTTTAAATGCGTATATATTTTTTATTTTTGGTTATAATGAATGAACTTTTGTATTTCTGAATTACTTAAACTTTGCTTTTAATAAATAAATAAAAAAATAAATCGAAATTCTCATTAGATTTAACAATTTTACTTTCATAAGACTTCATAACTGATGGTGCTATTTTTTGCACATAGCTGTACATACATATAAAAAGAATCTTTTGATGTAAAATGAGTGCAGTAGGTAGGTGCATTCACAAGACAAAATGTACTTAAATGTATGTATTTTAATCGCAACTTACTTAGCGTAAATAATGACTGAATGAAAACAAATGACTTTTTTTATCTACACCTGCACCTACTCATCCACATCCACAAATGAAATATTGAAACGTTGCAAATCCCTTATGCCCATAGCGAAATGCGATAAATTCAAATGTTGCAACGTTGCAAGTTCCTCATGCTCAAAGCGAAATGTAAATGTAAAGTAGATTTCAAAAAAAAACTACCGACCTACCCCAACATATGAATGAAATAAGAAAATCGTATATATATCACAGCTGCCCATATAGCATCAATGACTGAATTACACATACATGCATATGTACCTTCTCACGAACACGAACACGATTTCTCACATTCTCTATTTTTCTGTGTTCTTTATGTTTTCAATATTCTTTCCCTTTTTCTCTGAGGGATAATTTCGTTTGGTTTTTAGCAAAAAAGGCGCCACCTGGTGAGAAGACAGCCAGTTAAAACATACTGCTTGATGATATTACTATTAGTTCCATATACAATGGTATTACTATAGAATACGGAAATGAAAATTTTATTTTTACTGCCATATTAAATCAAGACCCATTGGAGATCTTTTTTTCGCAAGTAAGGGCAATGGACGGATTTCATCGTAATCCCAATGCTTCCGATATTGGGTTTACGTTCGCAAAATTAGTGACCCTAAAAAGCATTTTTCATAAGGAATTCGATATTAACTGGGAGAACGTCACCCGGCAAGAGTCTGAAAATGTGACAGGTATATGATTAGTTCATGTTTCTGTAATTATGGTCTTTATTATTAATAATAATTTTGACATGAAAGGAATTGATCCTCAAACGGTTCCTACGGAAGGAAACGACGACGTTACTGGAAGTGAGGTTCATCCTTCTAAATGGGTAGATGGAGAAGAAGAATATGAACGAGCCAGCAATATAATGCCACTGCCACTAGAGCAGAACGCACTGCGATATTTTTTAGGGTATTGTTTGAAAAAAATTGCGTGCCAAAAAAGTTGTCAGCTTAAAAATTGCTTCAGTTTTTTGAAAAAGGAAGACCAAATGACGGAAGTTTTGCCGTCTGAAATTTTTATATTTTGTAAAAATTTTAACAAAAATCTTAATTTCGGTTCTTTGCATGCTCCCGTTAATTATGTGTATGAAACTTCCCTTATTTGGTTTTCAGAATTTCAAAATCCTTTTATATTAAATTGCCATCAAAACGAAATTTTAACGGTTTTAATGTCAAGCTGCGTTTCAAAGATGTCGCAAGATAAACAAAACGATTGGTTCTTGTAATAATATCATTGTAATAAAATATTGTTAAAAAGATTTTTAGTCATACTATTAAAAAAAAAACTGTAATTGCCAAATAAAAACATTGAACCACAATCACATTGATAAAACATGTAAAAGAACCAAAAGTTAAAAATAATGCAAGAAGCAAAAAATAAATGTTAATAAATTTGAATAAATTACGGGATGCCTATTAACCGCATGAGAAAAATCTATAATTTAAATGTAAACTTTCTTGACTTTAATCTTAACAAGATTACACTAAAAAATGTTTTGCGTAAAGTAGTACCTCGCACATAAATACTTATAATGTTTATTTGTTCTTATTATTTGTTTATTTATTGCTTGTGGTAGTGTTGTAATGTAGAGTAGCCTAACCACTAACACCAGCACTAAATGATGAGCCTGTTGATGCATTTTTTGCCTTGGCAAATCTCTGCTTGTGGTTGTTGCTTGTATTAAGCACACCGCGACACAGATCTGATAGTGTTAGAATTTGAAACTATACATAGACATACCTATTACTTTATGCATAAATAAATATTTTTTAAAACTATCTTCGTTGTTATACTTCGCTTCACCTATCTTCTCAAAATTTGCCCGCGCACTTACTTATTCGGGTATGATAGAAAGGAAGTACAGAAAAGAATGCAATCACTGCTGTTCTATTTTTCAACTTCAATTTCCATTTGTTTTTTCTATTTGCCTATTTGTCTGTCTATCTATCTGTCTGTCTGTCTATCTATCTGTCTGTGTTTCTATCTGTCTGTCTGTCTTTCTATCTGTCAGTCTGTCTGTCTGTCTGTCTGTCAGTTTATCTATCTATCTATCTATCTATCTATCTATCTATCTATCTATCTATCTATCTATCTATCTATCTATCTATCTATCTATCTATCTGTCTGTCTGTCCATCTATCTGTCTATCTGTCTATCTGTCTATCTGTCTGTCTGTCTTTCTATCTGTCAGTCTGTCTGTCTGTCAGTCTATCTATCTATCTATCTATCTATCTATTTATCTATCTATCTGTCTGTCTCTCTGTCTGTCTATCTATCTGTCTGTCTGTCTGTCTGTCTATCTATCTGTCTCTTTGTCTGTCTGTCTCTTTGTTTGTCTGTCTGTCTATCTGTCTATGTATGTGTCCGTCTGTCTGTCTGTTTGTCTATATATCTATCTATCTGTCTGTCCGTCTGTCTGTCTGTCTGTCTATCTGTCCATCTATCTATCTATCTGTCTATCTACCTGTCTGTCTATCTATCTATCTATCTGTCTGTTTGTCTATCTGTCTGTCTGTCTCTCTGTCTATCTGTCTGTCTACCTGTCTGTGTATCTATCTATCTATCTGTCTGTTTGTCTATCTGTCTGTCTACCTGCCTGTCTATCTATCTATCTATCTGTCTGTTTGTCTATCTGTCTGTCTATCTATCTATATATCTGTCTGTTTGTCTTCTGCCCTGCCCGTGTACTTAAACAGTCGCGTCACTTATTAGTTAAAACACTGTTCTAGTAATGTGGTTCTGGATAGAAATAAGAGCCGCAAAATCGGACAAACCACACCAAATGTTCAACGTGTGATTGAACAACTGCATAATTTTTCCATTATTTGGTTGTACTAAATTAAATGTTCGATTAATTAACAAACACTTAAAATCTAATAATACTTACTTAGTTGGCGCTACAGCTCGAGGTGAACCTGGGTCTGCTTCTCGCAACCATTTGTGTGTGCGTGTTATATTTTTTTTTTGCACGAATGGAAGGGACCTACAGTTTTTTGCCGACTCCGAACGGCGAGTTAAGAAGCTCAGTCGTGACAAATGATACTCTTTGTTGCAACTTGGAAACAATAGTGGATACTTCCGGGTCTCGTTGTTGTTCGCCAAGAAGCCAATTGTCTGTGATTTCGGTCAAATTTACACGTTTTTCATCAGTCTTAACAATCGGTTTGGGTTCTACTGGCAACGGGTTACGAGAAAAGAAATCCACATGCGCCATGCGCTTTCCCTTTCTATACTCGACGCTAAAATCAAAGGACTGCAAATATGCCCACCAACGATGAACTCTTGGCGTTAAATCAATTTTGGTAAGACTAGCCTTTAATGAGTTACAATCGGTATATACTACAAATTTGCGACCTTGCAAATAATGCCGAAAATGTTTCATTGCATTGAAAACAGCTAACGTTTCCAGTTCATATGAGTGATATCGTGATTCTGCTGGAGTTGTACATTTGCTATAATACTCTACCACGTGAGGTTTACTGTTTATTTTGTGCAATAAGATTGCACCATAGCCATCGGAACTGGCATCAGTGTGTAATTCTATGGGATATTGTGGGTCAAAAATGGTCAATACCGGTTCATTGGTCAATATAAATATTATTTTCTGGCGTATCTGCTCATGCTCTGGCTTCCAAACATAATTATTCTTCTTAGACGTCAGAAAATAGAGCGATTTCAATGACTCTGAAAATTTAGGTACAAACTGGCGAAAATAAGAGGCCAAACCTATAAACTGTCTTAATTGAGTTACAGATTGCGGGGGCGGTATTGAGAACTTGCTGAACCTTATCTACTTGTTTGTACCAGCTTTGCGCACTACCTAGACACGCTTTGGCCAGCATCGGAATGACGGTCTTGTGGACTCTCTCCACCTGTCCATTTCCTCGAGGGACTCCCGTGGCGATTAACAGATGCTGTATCCCTTCACTTCTGCAGTATTCATTGAACGCGGTTGAGGTGAAGGCCGTTCCTCTGTCCGATATGATCCTTTTGGGATTTCCGAATATTATGGACTGCTTTTTCAGCTTTTCGATGACCTCTTCCGTTCCGGTGCTCTTGACTGGATAAAGCCAGGTGAACTTTGAGAATGCGTCCACAACTACAAGCAAATGATTATATTGTTTCCGAGTCTGGGCCATTGGGCCCACATGGTCCACATGATACGTTCCTAACGGTCTGTCTTCTTTGTCAATAGGTACTAATAATCCTTCCTTTTTTCCTACCTTTGACTGAGCAATGATGCACTGAATACAACTTTTGACGATGTCCGTTACCTTCTTCGTCAAACTAGGGATATAGAAGGTCTTTTCCACCAAATCCTGGGTCTTCTTAACTGAGAAGTGTCCTTGTTGATGCGCCATGCTAATGATTTCATTTTCCATTGAGGATGGAACAACGATGAGTTCCTTTACGGGGTCCTTATGCACTACTCCGAATTTAATGAAGTAGTCCTCATACGGGTTTTTCTCCAGAATTGTTCTAACAGCTCTGATCCACGAATCTGCCAGCTGTGCTTCTTTGATGCGGTGGTTTAGTGAATCACCAATCATCAGACACGACACTCTGCTCAATGCATCCACGTGTTTCATTTTAGATGCTGGACGGTGTTCGATAACATAATCAAACTCCTGTAGATACATAGCCCATCTCGACACTCTTAATGGAACATCCTTCTTGGCCATGGTCATCGTGAAAGCATTGCAATCAGTCACTATCTTGAATTTGGTTCCCATTACATAGATTCGCCATTTCTTCAAAGCCTCTATAATTGCTAACACTTCGAGCTCGTACGAATGATATTTTTCTTCTACGGGCGATGTCTTCCGGCTCATAAACTGTACAGGGTGAAAATGTTGATCGTCTGCGTCCTTTTGTAGTAAAATTGCCCCATACCCATACATGCTTGCATCTGTATGAACCTCGGTTGGTGCCTGAGGATTAAACAGTTTGAGCACTGGTGCACTTACTAACGTTTCTTTTAACTGCTCGAAAGCCAACAGCTGTTCAACATTCACATTGTATTCAACATTCTTGCGCAGCAGATCGGACAATGGTTTTGCAATAATAGCGAAGCCTTCGACAAATCTCCTAAAATACGAAGTCAATCCAAGAAAGCGTTGAAGCGATTTCCTATCGACTGGTACCGGGAAATCTCGTATTGCCTTTGTCTTCTCAACAGATGGTCGGATCGTATTATTCTCCACGATATATCCAAGGAAGTCTATCCTTTTTTGCAGGAACTGGCACTTCTCCCATCTGATGCGTAGTCCATACTCAGCTGCAATCTCCAACACGCTCCTAAGTTTCTGCAGTCCTTCGTCTTCATCTTTATATGGAATGATGATGTCATCCATATACACAACTGCCGTTCCATTCTGAATCAGCTCCCTCAGTATTGATGAAATGTATCGACAAAATACGGCCGGTGAATTTGATATTCCAAACGAAACATACCGGAACTCGAACTGACCGCTATAAGTAACGAATGATGTAAATTTCCGTGAATTCTGTTCGATGGGAACGTGAAGAAAACCATTTGCTAGGTCTAAACTAGTGAAAACCTTGGAACCTTGCAACATTTCCAGCACATCGTCCATTAAAGCCATTGGAAAGTTGTCACGTATCACCTTCTCATTTAACTTACGATAGTCGCAGCAAAGACGTTTGGTTCCGTTCTTCTTCTGCACTAGTACTATTGGTGACGCATACTCCGAAGTACTGGGTTGGATGATTCCATCGCGCAACCACTCTGCCACCTGGTTGTCTACGGCCTGTTGATTTGCATACGGCATTCTCCTTGGTCTTTGATATATTGGAACATCGTCGGTCAACACCAATTTCATTGCAATAGGTGACTGCTTTCCTCTTCTCGGTATATAATCCGCTATCATCTGTCTTAGCTTTTCTTCACGGCTACGATCTAGATGTTTCCAGCTAACCCTCGGCTCATTCATAAATTCTCCATTCTCCGCTGATAAACATATTGTCTCAAACGCTTTCTGCAACTCATATGCCTCTGACTCATGACTATCGAATTTAACTGCAGCAGTATATTCGCATTCTTCACGATTGGCAACACTTCTCAACACGGTTCTATTCCTTGCACGCCCTTGTGGGTAGGCATCGCCTTTCCGTACTCCAATGTTCATCTTATTCCCTGACTTAGAACACCCGACACTTCCGGTTGCAGTGCTTTGTCTTGACTTGGAGTTTTTATCGCCTACTTCGCCGACGCTTTGTTTGCTTTTGAACACTGCACCACTATCTGCTATTTCGACGTCTACCTCGTTGAGGACCTCGTTTCCAATGACCACTGAGTATTGTAAATCTCGTTCCCTAACTACATGGAACATCAATGACAGACTTACCCCATCAACCTCTACCTGTGCCTCGAAGCAACCTAGGGTAATAACTTTATTCTGTCCTATACCACACAAATGTTTTTTCGCAGAGTTTAGTTCAACAAAGTCAAGTAAAGTCAAGATGTCATATCGTAAAAGATTTACGTCGCTCCCCGTATGGAATAATGCCGACACGTTGTGCCCCCTAATCAAGATGTCTTTGAAGACGCGGTTGGTACTTGTAGCTAGACTTACATGAACTTCAGGACTCTCAGCTGTGTCATCTGATGTAGCAGTATTTACATGGCTTACTTCCTCCTTAGTTCTTCCTTGCCCTACCTGACGTCTTAGTCTGCATTCTGATGACTTATGACCTGGCTGTCCGCAACTGTAACACCTAAGTGAGCGTACTCTACAGTCTCTTGCGATGTGTGATGCCTCTCCGCATTTGAAGCATTTTCTGTCCTGATTTTCTTGCTTCACTGCTGATGCGCTTGTCGACGGCTGTTGACCTCCCCTTGAGTATGTTGACTGCTGGTTTGGTCCACGAATCTTTTCATACACCCGTATCTGGTTTTTTAGCTCGCCAATAGTTTTCGCTTGATAAAAGCCGGCTTTGTTCTGTCTACTATCCGGAATTCCTTCAGCGAAATACTCGATGATGCTTTCATCATCCAACACAATGGATTTACCGATTTCCATCAAGCAGTACAAATATTCACGTAAGGATTCGGCTGGTTTCTTTTTGCGGTTTCTCACCAAACGGTGGACATCGGCGGATGACAACTTTGTTCCGAACTCTTCGATAAGTGCTTTTTTTAACTTCTGCCAATTTCTTAAACCGGTCTGGCTTCGCACGAAAAGTTTGGCTGCACCCTTCAACAATTGTTTGGCGTAAATGAATTTTTGCAGATTGTTCCATTGTACTGTTATAGCGTTTTCTTCGAACTCCTGCACCCATAGATTAATGTCGGGGTGAGCAGTTCCGCTAAACGTTGGTAAAGAATCTTCTACATCCCGCAATGTGAACATTCCTCTTCCAGATGCCGTTTCTGGTTCCGCATCCGAACCGGTACCGTACTCTGTATCTGATTCCTCAACTTCGACATCTCGTGACAAGCCGAAATGTTGGAGGAGCTTATCCTGCAAAACCTGTTTCAGTCCCGTATTTGTTAAGTTAAGTTCAGTTAATTTGTCTCTTAGTCCTTCTACAGTCAGAGCTAAAACTGAATCCCTATCCATCACAATTCCTTTTTTTTTTTTTGTATAAAGTATGAATTTAATAAAATACCCAAACGAATTTATTTAATTCAATAAGAGGAACTAAATCAATTTTATTAAATCAATAAAAAGAAATAAAGCAATTTAACCCAATAAAAAAGTAAAACAGTTAATTTAATCAAAAGCAACGTTAATTTGAATTTACCGAACAGTCATGCAATACCCTTTTTGATTTTTCTGCAAATTCTTCTTCTCGTTGGTTTTTTTCTTTGTCTGGATACGGCGCCGCTCTTCTTCCACTTGGTGTGACGATCTGTATGTATGTATGTAACGTTGTCTCCTTCTGCTGATGAAATATGTACCGCTTCGCACGTTGGAGCATGCAACCACGGTTCGACTTTTCACCGTTTTATTCGTACATATGTAATAAATGATTAACACTGTAATTTAAATGAATATTTGGTGTGTCGACCGCTTTGGGTTGATGCCCTTTTATAATATATTTTTTTTCGATCACTAGTTCACTTTTACTACATAAATGTAGATACACTTCTGCTTTTTATTTTTTCTTTCTTTGGCTCAATTATTATCTCGATTTCGGTTGAGTCCCCAAATTTGTTGGATTCGTTTTGAATCCTATTAAAACACTTTCTTTTCACTAAATAAAATATAATAAATTCTTTATTGTAACTCTTGTTAAGAACTAGAATACTTTTTACACTTAATGGCTTCTTCTCGCCTCTAGGTTAGTTTGATGACTGACAATAATTTCTGTTCGCAATTCAATATGTTATTTACTGGATAGGGGAAAGGGTTGCTCTCTTGTTTGTTCGTCCGTTATTATGTCTGTTGGTTTTGTCAGCGTTAGTGCGCGTGTGTGTCTGTGTGTTTTAAGATAGGTAGGGTGATGCGTGGTTGGATCGGCCCAATCCCACATACATATATATAAAACTGATTTTATTTTCAAAATTAGGTGTGCAGGATTTAAATATGCGGCGGCCACGATCCCAATGTGGATTGCTAAGTGACCGCCTAGATGCACATTTAATTTAAACTGATTTCATATAAAAAAAAACTTTCATAAGAACTGCCTATTCTATCAATTAGGACTTTTCAAATAAAAAAAAAAAACAACACCACACGACTGAGACGTTAAGTCTCGCCACCCACTGTCTTTTAATTGACTTGCATGGTTTTTGAATTTGTCCAAAGACCACACAAAAAAAACCACTACTCTCTCCCTTGTCCGATCATCCGTTACAGGAAGGTTTTCTCTTAAATTTTCCCCCTTTTAATTTGTTTTCGCTGCCATCACTGCATTTATTTTGTTTCCGGGGTTGGGAACAGAATATTATACATCGTAACTATCTGCCACCACGTAGATTTGACGGATAAACATCGAAGATAGTGCAGTGACATGACAGGCAAAAAATCACTCCAACAGCTGTTTTGAAAAGTTTTGTTTATTCTTTAGTAGGTACATTTTAAATTTTCAATGCAGTTTTTATTTTATTTTAGTTTTTTCCTTTACAGGTGGCCATAACACTTGCAAACACCATAGATACAAATATGGAAATAAGCAAACACAAAAAATGTTGATAAGGTAATAAACTGCATTGGGTCGCCATCTCTTAGGAGTAAAAGTGTGAGGTATACTCTGTTCCAGGTTGGGGTATGAAATGCACCATCTAGTAATAATGTGTCTATGCTACTACCTACATATTGTTGTATCCAGCCCAAAAGGAACTTATAGCGGATGCCTGCCGTGAAAACATCCACTATTTGAATTTACCTGAAAATGTATTTTTAATATAACGTTAAGAGTCGACACAAAAATGTAAATTTTATTAAACTTTATTAAAACGCAATAAAAGCTGAACACAAATTATTATTAAGCGACGTGGTTGATTCCAACTGCGAATGAATTCTCTTTTCTCAAACTTTTTTGAACATGTCTCGGTGTTTCCTTCTAGCGCCGCAGTCGCCAGTCAGTTCACGCGGCCACCTTAGGAACTTCTATTTCGTTTGACAGTTGTTGCCAAAGCACTCCTCCCCAAATGACAGAGTCATGGCAATTAATTTATAAATTATGATTTGTTTTGGTTTTCAGCTGTCTTTTGTTTTTTTGATTTTGAAGAATAGATTATTTATATTTTAAATGTGGTGTAAATCTTACTTGTCTTTTTCTCTTTTCAGCATATGTTTTCATTTTACTGTGGAATTGCGGGTATTCGGAAAATGATTTGGAAGAAGATTCTTTCATAGGATTTTGTGAAGTCGCTGGTGTATGTACGATGTTTGACTGTGGCTCGGCAGGAAGTATGTTGCTGTAGTTCGATTGGAGTGTTTCACAAAACGCCGGTTTCAATCTCTCGGTTGAGACTGTTGTGGGTATTCCTTTTATATTTATTTTGAATACGTAATCAGAAATTCTTTCCAGCACTTCGTAAGGACCATCGTATGGTTGCTCGCAGGGTTTTTGTACTGCATCAACCCTGATATATACATGAGTGCAGCTAAACAAAGTGCGATGTGCGAATGCTTTGTTACGGCAATGATGAGCTGACGGTGTAGATTTGACCTGCCGCATATGCTGTCGAAACTTCTCCACAAATATCTGTGGATTCGATATGATATCTTCGTGGATAAAAAACTCACCCGGCAGTCTCAGCGTTGTTCCGTAGACAAGTTCTGCAGCCGTTGCCTTCACATCTTCTTTGAAGCTGGTGCGGAGTCCTAACATGACAGTTGGAAGCACACCCACCCAGTCAGATGATTCATGGCACCTAATGGATGATTTGAGCGACCTATGCCAACGTTCAATCATTCCATTTGAAGCTGGGTGATATGCAGTTGTTCTAATCCGAGTGCTTCCGATGAGTTTGGCGAGTGCATCAAACAATACGGACTCGAACTGTGTTCCTCTGTCGGTTGTTATTGTGCCAGGCGCACCGAATCGACACACCCAGTTGCTGTAGAAGGCGTCGACGACAGACTCGGCAGTGATGTCTTTCAACGGTATCGCTTCTGGCCATCTGGTGAATCTGTCTATCATTGTCAGCAGATATCGATAGTCGCGTACCAGTGGCATTACGACGATGTCAATATGAACGTGTTGAAAACGCTCACTCGGCATTGGAATATGCTGCGGTAGATTCTTTACGTGGCGGGCAATCTTGCTGCGTTGGCATTGCATACACGATCTGGACCACGAGATGATGTCTTTGGCCATATTCGGCCACACAAAGCTTCGAGAAATTTGACGTTTTGTAGCTCTGCCGCTGGGGTGTGAAAGGCTGTGAGCATTATCGAACACTTTTCTGCGTAAGTTCTTTGGCACATATGGACGAATTACGGTGCCTCCGATGTCGCAAAATACCATGGCATCTGTATCGTCGACTCGTAGTCCTCGAAGCTGGAGCGAAGATTTTTCGGGATTTGCCAGTAGCTGCTTCAACTCTTCATCCTCCTGTTGCATAGTGGCTAGATCTCCCTCACTAACCATCACAGGCATGTCGATGGCGTTGACCCGGGAAAAGGTGTCAGCTACCACGTTCTCTACTCCTGGTATGTGCTCGATTCTCGTTGAAAAACGGCCAATTTCCTCCAGTTGCCTTGCAACGCGATCACAGGCGTGATCTGATTTTTGGTCGAATGCATGCACCAATGGCTTGTGGTCGGTGAGGATGATAAGTTCACGGCCTTCGATGAGATGTCGGAAATGCTTAACTGCTTGGTAGATGGCCAGTAGTTCACGATCGTAAACTTTGTATCGGGATTCTCTTGGACTTAGTTTTTTTGAGAAGAAGCCAAGTGGTTGTAGTACATCACCGATTCGTTGATCGAGAACGGCCCCAATAGCGATATCTGAGGCGTCGCAACGTAGTACTAGCGGCACATCTAAGCATGGATGAGCGAGTTGCACAGCGTCCTTCAGCTTTACTTTGCATTCTTCGAATGCTCTGTCGGCTTCGGGTGTCCATTGAACAGGCCGTATGTCGCGTTTTTTCGCACCAATCGTCAAGTTGACTAAGGGAGCTTGAGTTTCTGAAGCGCCAGGCATACAACTTCGGTAAAAATTCCATGAGCCCAGGAACTTTCGCAGTTTATCCATCGTCTGTGGCTTGGGAAAGTTTACCAAAGCCTCGACTCTGTCGATGGGAGGCTTAATACCTGTCCTGTTGACGGTGTACCCTAGGTATCTTACCTCAGTCTGTCCGAAGAAGCATTTGGAGACGTTGATGACCAGACCGAACTGTTTCAGTTTTTTGAAGATGACGTGGAGGTGTTGTCGATGCTGTTCTTCGTTGATGGATGCAATGAGAATATCGTCGATGAAACAGAAACAGAAATCCAATCCTCTTAGCACGGTGTCCATAAACCGCTGCATCGTTTGAGCGGCGTTGCACAAGCCGAACGTCATTACGTTAAATTCGTATAGGCCGAATGGTGTTATGACAGCCGTCTTTGGTCGGTCCTTGGGAGCGAGTGGAATTTGATGGTAAGCTGCCTTTAGATCCAGGGTAGTAAAAATAGTACATCCGGTTAGCTGGTGGCTGAAATCTCGGAGATGTGGTATAGGATATCTATCCGGTACGGTGATTCGATTGAGGCGGCGATAGTCACCACACGGCCTCCAACCACCGCCTTTCTTTTCTACCATTTGCAGCGGTGATGCCCACTCACTCTTGGATGGTTGACATATCCCTCGGTGCATCATATTTTGAAACTCATCCTTCGCCGCTTTGAGTTTATCGCCGGCAATTCGGCGAGCTCTTTCCGCAACTGGATGGCCTCGGACGATAATGTGATGCTGTACGCAGTGTTCGTGAACGCTGAGGTGGTTGTCTCGTGTGATGTCGACGAATTCGCCCAGGATATCAGCAAACCGGTTGGTTTCATCGATTGTTCTCACCGTTGGTTGTGAGCTGTTACTTATACTGCCTTGGATGCTTAGTTTAGTGAGGTTATCGATGAGCATTTTCTTACTAAGTCGTATGGTTAGATCGAAATGGTGGATGAAGTCGGCACCAATGATAGGCTGCTTAACGTCGGCGATTGTGAAAAGCCAACGAAATTCTCGTCGAAGCCCAAGATCTAGAACCATTGTCTTAGTACCATATGTCGAAATGCCGGCACCGTTGGCAGCAAAAAGTTTTGATATTGTGGGTGATTTGTTGTTGGCGTATTTTTCGGGCAGGACGGAAATGTCTGCGCCGGTGTCGATCAGGTATGATATACGGCTTTTCTGTTCGAAAATTTGTAGACGGTGGCGATCATTGTTGCCGTGGGCGATCGCCTGTACACCCGACGGCTGTTTTAGTTTTCCGTCCATTTAGGACAGCCCGGTTTGCATGCCCGTGCCTCATCGCCGAACTTTTTGTGGTAGTAGCACAACTTCATCTTACCTGCCCCGGGTCGTTTACCACGGCTTTGGGATCTGTTCCTTGATGACGCTCTGCTATTAGAACGACTTCTCAGCTTCAAAGTTTGGATTTCTCGCTGCAGTATCTCGATGGATTTTCTTAGTTGGTCGAACGGAGTGGATTCAGTATGCGATATGGCCTGCACAGTGGCTGGTGCTGAAGTGGAGACTGTGCACAAGTGGGCATTGGTCATGTCGTAAATTTTGTCTCCGACTTCGGCTAGCTTGTCGAGGTCTTCTTGGCCGGTTGCTATCAAGACTGTGCAAATATTTTCGGGCAACCGGTCGAAAAAGAGAGTTCGCATTACCGATGGATTGCAATGCCCATCTGCGAGATGTCTCATATGCGCGAGGTTAGCTGATGGTTTTTTTCCAGCCATGTCTTCACCTCGCAGCATGCGCCGTAGCTGAGACTCAGGTGTGGGAGCAAAATGATTTATTAGCCTGTCCTTTAATGCTGGAAATTTATTATATGTAGGTGGGTTACTCACCAAATCGCCTACCGCTTGCAGTGCGTCACCCTCCAAACTAACCAACAAATTCGAGTAGCGATCATCATCGCTGAGTACACCTCGCATTTGAAATGCAACTTCCACTTGCGCGAGCCAGAGTTGGGGGCACATAGCATTAAATTTCGGCAGTACTATGCATTGCGCCGAAGGACGTTGAACTCCCAGTCTCGCACCAGATGTGGATGGTTCGTTGGTGTTAAGATACTGCTGTTGTTGTTGTTGCTGTGCACCTAATGTTTCGGCTTGCGGTGCAGTTTGCAATGATGTGGCGAGTGTCTGGGCCAGCTGAGTTTTCTGCATTGCCTTTATAAGCTCGTGCGCTGCTTGAAGATCTTCACGTAGCTGGTTGACTAGATCGGTGGTTGGTTGTTCTGGTGGCTGAGACATTTTTGAATTATTATTTGTATTACTCGTATTGAGTGAGCAGTCTATGTTGTCGTCTGAGTTGGAAGATTCGTCGTCGGTGAAAACTAATCTGCCGCGTAAATTATATCTCGGTGGCATGAGAAAATGCAAAAAATATTTTTTCACAGAAGATCGGGTTTTTTAAAATGACGTAGTTACGGTTCTTGCCCGATCACGTCGGGGTCACCATTTATAGCGGATGCCTGCCGTGAAAACATCCACTATTTGAATTTACCTGAAAATGTATTTTTAATATAACGTTAAGAGTCGACACAAAAATGTAAATTTTATTAAACTTTATTAAAACGCAATAAAAGCTGAACACAAATTATTATTAAGCGACGTGGTTGATTCCAACTGCGAATGAATTCTCTTTTCTCAAACTTTTTTGAACATGTCTCGGTGTTTCCTTCTAGCGCCGCAGTCGCCAGTCAGTTCACGCGGCCACCTTAGGAACTTCTATTTCGTTTGACAGTTGTTGCCAAAAACTTATCGAAGATAGCGCCATCTAGCCGAGAATAGACGTATCTGCTGTAGACCGTTTAGTTCCACTACGTGGAACCAATTCTACGATCCCAGTATTTGGAATCTAGATGGTTCTCGTCCTAGAACATTACAGAAGGTTCGAGTATTTTTGTTGAAGTATAAATACACCCCAACAGGAGGCGCAGTCAGTCAGTCAGTTAGCAGAGACTCAAGAGTGAGTTTATTTGGAAAGTGATATAGTGCGAAAGTAAAGGAAAAGGGATTGACAAGTAATTGTATTTGAGATTGTTAAAGAGATAATCAAGAGATTGTGAAAAGCGATTGTAAAAGATAAAGAGAATGAGGACATTGTGATCAGTGTGACCAGAGTGGAATATTATATTCCACATTGGAATATATTTCAGCTCGAGTGGAATATATTTTTGAGAAAAATAATCACATATAAAAGTGGAATATTTTTATATTCAAATGGAATATTAAGCATTTTTTAACACCACAAAAATCTGATATTTATTCATTAAATTATTCACTACTATTTAATATAATCATAACAGAATACTTACTCATACCTATCACTAAATTTGGCTTCACTTATTCAATACAAAAATTAATTGACATAGCCAAATTAATTCCCAACCATACACAAAAACATTTTCGGTCTGCCTGTCAGAAATAATACTGTAAATTAAAAAGAAAGAAGTATATTTTTTCAGTTACATTTTCATCCCTCATCATCATTCATCATTGTGTTAATAACTGTAAATGTTGAACTGAGCGTACCGCTTACGACACCCTATGAACTTGAGGTTGAAGTCGAGCGCTTCGTTGAGATAGTACAGCTCGCCTCTTGGAATAATACGCCCAATCCAAGAAAAACGCCGGACAAATACGGTCTATGATATCCTTCTGAAATAAAAGAATTAATCAGGGAAAAAAGAAAAGCGCGTAAAAGATGGCAACAGAGTCGTGATCCACAGCATAAAACATATCTGAATCGTCTTTGCAATTTGTTAAAGAATAGCATTAAGCATTTTAAAAATCGTGCGATAGGCTCTTACCTCGAAAGTTTAACAGCGAAAAAAGATTCCAATTATTCCCCTTGGAAAGCCGTAAAAGGCACCAAAAGTCCCAAAATCCCCGCGCCGCCACTTAAAATAAATCAAAATTAATGGGCAAGAGAAGATAAAGAAAAAGCGGATATTTTTGCTGCCCATTTGAAAGAAACCTTTAAACCGAACGATGGTCAAGTGGTTCATGACAACATCAACCTCACAAGGATGGTAGTTCCACCATCTGACGATTTAACGCGCAGATCTGCGACGCTTAGAGAACTCGAACATGAGATCGCGAAACTAAAACCTAAGAAAGCTCCTGCTTATGATTTGATTACCGGAGAAATTCTCAAAGCCTTACCTAAAAAAGCATTAATTAAGCTTCTCCATATTATAAATCCTGCACTCAGATTAAAACACGTGCCGAGCCAATGGAAAGTTGCGGAAGTCATAATGGTTTTAAAACCAGGAAAACCGTCATATGAAGTAAAATCGTATAGACCAATCTCGCTTCTTCCAGTCATATCCAAAATTTTCGAGAGGATATTACTAAGGCGTCTTCAACCGGTTATAGAAGAAAATAATCTCATCCCTGACCACCAGTTTCGGTTCAAAAGTAAGCATTCAACTATTGACCAGGTGCATAGAATTACTAACGTAATCGAAAAAGCACTAGAAGAAAAAAAGATATGCTCAACCGTATTTCTTGACGTCTCGCAAGCCTTTGATAAGGTGTGGCACGATGGCTTGAAATGCAAATTACGACAAGTACTCCCCGTGTACCTATACGAGATTTTGGATTCATATCTCGGAAATAGACTCTTCCGTGTTAGAAATGGAAACGAATACTCAGAGCTCAAAGAAATTTCGGCCGGCGTACCGCAAGGAAGCGTTCTGGGGCCGCTTCTTTATCTGTTATATACTCGTGATATACCGAAAGAAGATGGCACTATGCTTGCTACGTTTGCCGACGACACCGCTATCCTAGCAGTAGGTAAAACAATCGAGGAAACGACTGCCAAACTGCAAACGCATTGAATAAAGTAAATGAATGGACGAGGGACTGGCGGATCGCCCTTAACGGAACTAAATCTGTTCACGTGAATCTTGCTTATAGAAAAATTAATGACTTGCCAATTTTTATAAATTTGGCCCGAATACCCTTTGCAAATGAAGCCAAATACCTGGGAATGACACTCGACGCAAAGCTGAAGTGGAATTCGCACGTGAAAATGAAACGTAAAGAATTAGATATCAAACATAGAGAAATGTACTGGTTGATCGGGAAACATCGAGAACAAACTGCTTTTATACAAGCAAGTGCTAAAGCCGGTGTGGACCTACGGTATACAACTTTGGGGTTGTACCAAGAAAACAAATGCCAATATTTTACAGACCTTTCAAAATAAAGTGCTAAGAGAAATTGTCCAAGCACCGTGGTATGCTAGAAACGACGATATCCACAGGGATCTCGGAATTCCGACAACCGAAGCAGAAACTAGAAGCTTCGCGCGAAAACATAGAAACCGACTAATCGGACATGTTAATAATACAGTCCTACTTATTTTGGATGAGAGCAATTTATTGCGCCGACTACAAAGGACAAAACCTTTCGACTTGGCGAGATAAGGATTAACCGCATCTAAATTGCGGCATATGCAGGATCTTTCATTGGAAAGTAACCTGCCAAACGTTTATATTTCGTGATAGAAAAATTGCTTGATAAGTAGTATAACTTAGTTGCAGTATCTAACAAATTTATATCGAAGGGTGGTGTTTTTGGTCAGTAAGAATCTGACACTACTATCATAGTGTCTATGGAAGATTTTCATCTACCCTCGGAAAAACAAAAAAAAAAAAAAAAAATGCTTTCGTTGGACATTTATGGTAGGGACATAGCAGCAAAAACGGCGATGCGACTTAAAGAAACTTCACAGTGAGTATCTTCTAACTTTGGGCACGCCAGAATATTCGCAATGAATAATCTAAATATGGAAGTATACGGACTATGTGACTCCGCTCCTAGATTTCAATGGAAGATATTGGACTTATATTCCCAGGTAGGAAATATCTGTCTTAATGACAAATCCGCATTGGAAATCTACACGGATATCCGGTTAGTATCTCTAAACCAGATATCGAACAGATCACAGATGAATGCCCACGCTATGCTGGGTTTCTGGTCATAGTGATATACCAGGTAACTGTGAGGCAGACGAAATAATCAGAAAAGGAACAAAACTTGGATGTTTTATCACAGAAAGTGAACCCCATGTTCCAATAGAAACAATAAAACAAAAAATCTCAACGCAAGCTGTACAACAGGCTAATGAGAGATGGCGTAATCTTGACACGTGTAGCTGCGCCAGGCAGACTTGGCCACGGCTAAACCAACATAAAACTTGCCGCCTGCTAAAAATAAGCAGAGCACATATCGGCACACTAGTTGGACAGGTCATTATGCAATAGGCAGATATGCCAACAGACTAGGAATCCTCGCCAATGACTATTGTCAGAGCTGCATGGATGAGGAGGAGGAATCCCCCTATCACCTACTTTGCAGTTGCTTAGCTCTCTCCTCCTTAAGAAAAATGATAATACTTCTTTGTAGACCTTTAAGATATCAGATATCAATAGATGTCAATAAAATACGGAAATTCATTCAACTTTCAAAATGGTTCCAGGAGTATCGCTGAGAATCGGCTCATGTGGCAGCACAATTGACCTACTTTGGTCTAAGTGAATCCTACGAAATATGGGGATAGCCACCCAACCTAGCCTAACCTTGTTGTGTCTCTGCTCTAGCGATGGCTACCTATTCAGCTCATCCCGTATGCTGGTGCTAAAGTCGAAAACGAATCAAATATGAGAAATCAATGGGGCCCTGGAGGCCAAACCGTTTTGTCTCTACTTAACGGTGTAAATCTTCAAGAACATCAATCCTTTTTTGACAACTCTTTTCCCTCATTCATTCTCATGTGGCATCTTACATCGCTTAGCCATGTACGATACATCACTCAACAGATACGAATGAAATCAAAAGGGAGCTATCCGAGTTGGGCCATAATGTGACAAATATCCATAACATTCTCCAACGAGGAACCAAAAGACCTCTACCGCTCTTTACACTAGAGATTGGAAATCAGGAAAACAATACATACATATGTAACATAAGACAATCACTTGAAGGCAGTATAAACTTCGAACCTCCTCGACTAAAGAAGAACATTGTGCTTAAATTGTCAAAAATATGGGCACACAAAAAATTATTGCAACAATCTTAGTTGAACATTTTAGAGTGACGTTTACTAATGACACAAATAACTCAGACATAAGCTTACCTACAGTGGTTGCCGTGGCCGTGGTGGTTAGTGCGTTGGACTACCACGCAATGCTGCCCAGGTTCAACTCCTGGCCGGGTCTAACACCTAAAAGAGTTTTTTCACGGTACCACCTCTTTCGAATGCCTGACAAGCATCCAAGAGTATCATTTGTCACGATTAAGCTTCTCAACTCGCCGTTCGGAGTCGGCAAAAAACTGTAGGTCCCTTCCATTCGTGCAAAAATATAACACGCACACACAAATGGTTGCGAGAAGCAGGCCCCGGTTCACCTCGAGCTGTAGCGCCAACTAAGTAAGCTTACCTACAACTTCTAGTTTCCAAAGCACTAAAAGTTCTAACATAAAAAAGGTAACAATAAAAGAAATAAAATACTATACATTAAACACAAGATTAATCCAAAAAAAAAGCTCTGGGTATAAAACGCACTTTTGTACCTCCGAAATCTATTTAACGCAATTTTTACTCTAAAATGCTTCCCAAGGGTTTGGAAAGTAGCCAAAGTAATAGTAGTTCCAAAACCTCGAAAAGACGCTACTCAAACCGCTAATTACAGGCCAATAAGTTTATTGCCAATAATATCAAAGCTATTCGAAAAAATCCTAATAGATAGACTACAACACAGAGACGAGCACTCAAATCTTCTTAAAGCATAAGCTGGAGTTCCCCAAGGAAGCGTCCTCGGAACTTTATTACATCTAATATATACATCCAACATTCCTACACCTCAGTCAAGAAATGCAATGATTGCGACATAGACCAAAAGTTAACTTGGAAACAACATATACTCACAAAACGTAATCAAATCAGGGACGAATTTAGACAACTATTTTGGAGGCTGAGAAGAAACTCGGTTCTATCTATAGACAACAAACTGCTCATTTAAAAGACGATTATTACACCAATATGCACATACAGACTTCAGCTGTGGGGAACAGCGTGTAAATCAAATATTAGCATCATCCAAAGACAGCTATCAAAAATATTAAGAACGATAATAGACGCTCCATGGTATATTTCCAATGACGACATCCATAAAGACCTCAAATTATCGACAGTAATTGAAGAAATACAAAAGACAAACACAAAAGACAAACACAAAACACAAAATCCGGTTATTAATCCACGATAACAATTAAGTCAACTCAATCCCGCTACAAGAAATAACCCGAAACTAACTTAAGTATTACTTTGTTTGTTAAACATACTACCCTCTTCTGTGATATATATATTAATTTATTTTTTCTGTTAATCTATTTATTTTCTATTAATTTATTTATTTACTATTATTTATTATTTATATTATTTAATTATTTATTTATTTATCTATTTTTTATATTACATACTTATTTATTATTTATATTATTTATACTATTTATTAACTTAATTTTGTTTGCTGTTTATTAATCAAATTATCCTTTTCTGTGATATATATAAATATATGTATAAAGTATATTATATAAATATATATTTACTAACGTAATATTTATTTATTAATTTTCGTAGATATATATAAAACTACAGCAAATTTGTCACTATAGACACATATTATGTAGATATATTTACATTCAATTTGTTGTAAATATTAATTTTCTTTTTTTTCTTCTTCTTTTTTTTTTATCAAATTGAGGGTTTTGTCCGTTGTTTCCCTCAAAAATAAAAAAAAATCTCCTTAAACAAATAAACTTAGAAAATAAGATAATGTCTCAGTAGAAAGATACATAGTGTTATCATATCTCTGAATTGTAAACTGTGCGGTAGTAATCAATTGTATTTTTAAACGAAATAAATATCTATCTATCTATAACCCGAAAAAGAAAACTGAAGCGCCTTAGACCATTAGACCTAACGCAAAGACATTAATAAAAATAATAACTATTGTAATCTTTACTTTTTGAATACTCGCTAATAATTAAAAAAACCCATCTTATTGCAAAACAAAGGTATGTAAAGGCACTGGCCTTATAAGCTATCATATCCTGTTATGTAACAACAATTACTAAGTGTCCAATATGTACAGGTGTAAATAAATAAAGGAAACAAAAAAAAGAAACAGTTTTTGAAAGCACAAAACATATTTACTTTTGGCTGCCTAGCCAGCCAATACCAACGAACAAGTAATTTGTAAAATTAAGCTGAGTTTTTTACTTTACATATTATTAGTTTTATAAAGATCAGAGGCACATATTTAAAATTATGAAGTAAAATCGTATAGACCAATCTCGCTTCTTCCAGTCATATCCAAAATTTTCGAGAGGATATTACTAAGGCGTCTTCAACCGGTTATAGAAGAAAATAATCTCATCCCTGACCACCAGTTTGGGTTCAAAAGTAAGCATTCAACTATTGACCAGGTGCATAGAATTACTAACGTAATCGAAAAAGCACTAGGAAAAAAGAAGATATGCTCAACCGTATTTCTTGACGTCTCGCAAGCCTTTGATAAGGTGTGGCACGATGGCTTGAAATGCAAATTACGACAAGTACTCCCCGTGTACCTATACGAGATTTTGGATTCATATCTCGGAAATAGACTCTTCCGTGTTAGAAATGGAAACGAATACTCAGAGCTCAAAGAAATTTCGGCCGGCGTACCGCAAGGAAGCGTTCTGGGGCCGCTTCTTTATCTGTTATATACTCGTGATATACCGAAAGAAGATGGCACTATGCTTGCTACGTTTGCCGACGACACCGCTATCCTAGCAGTAGGTAAAACAATCGAGGAAACGACTGCCAAACTGCAAACGCATTGAATAAAGTAAATGAATGGACGAGGGACTGGCGGATCGCCCTTAACGGAACTAAATCTGTTCACGTGAATCTTGCTTATAGAAAAATTAATGACTTGCCAATTTTTATAAATTTGGCCCGAATACCCTTTGCAAATGAAGCCAAATACCTGGGAATGACACTCGACGCAAAGCTGAAGTGGAATTCGCACGTGAAAATGAAACGTAAAGAATTAGATATCAAACATAGAGAAATGTACTGGTTGATCGGGAAACATCGAGAACAAACTGCTTTTATACAAGCAAGTGCTAAAGCCGGTGTGGACCTACGGTATACAACTTTGGGGTTGTACCAAGAAAACAAATGCCAATATTTTACAGACCTTTCAAAATAAAGTGCTAAGAGAAATTGTCCAAGCACCGTGGTATGCTAGAAACGACGATATCCACAGGGATCTCGGAATTCCGACAACCGAAGCAGAAACTAGAAGCTTCGCGCGAAAACATAGAAACCGACTAATCGGACATGTTAATAATACAGTCCTACTTATTTTGGATGAGAGCAATTTATTGCGCCGACTACAAAGGACAAAACCTTTCGACTTGGCGAGATAAGGATTAACCGCATCTAAATTGCGGAATATGCAGGATCTTTCATTGGAAATTAACCTGCCAAACGTTTATATTTCGTGATAGTTTTTTACTTTACATATTATTAGTTTTATAAAGATCAGAGGCACATATTTTTTGAGTAAAAATAAATTATATCGCTTTTCAATTTAAAACGAAAAAATCAATCAATCACAAAGCAACTGCCTTGTTGGTCTTGGCCAAATAAAAGACTAATAAATATCAAAATAGGTATAACAAATCAAAACTGTAAAAGAAGTAACTAAAAGTATGTATATGTATTAGAAATTTATATTCTTAAACCTAATAAATTATATTTTAACAGGAATTTTGTAACAAACGAAAGACAAATAAATGCTACTGAATTTTTATGAAATTCTGCTTGTGTCTCAATATTCGGTTGTTTACAGAATCTGAAATTCGTTGCCCAACTAAGGCAACATTTTACAAAATTCTTTTATTGGTCGTACCTAACCAAAATGCCAGAAACGCCTGCAGAGTTTATACCGATAAATTCGCTCCCAAGGTCCCCGGCCTGTACTAAAGCACACCAATCTGCGCCAGTCGAATCAAATACCGAAGAGCGCGATGCAAAGCAGTATAACTGCAAAGCGTGTAGTGCATCTGATTCGGTACAAAATATGGTCCTGTGTGACAATCCGACATGCGGCTCTTGGTATCACTACGGTTGCGTTGGCGTCGATAGCTTTATAGCGGATCATCCGTGGAAGTGCGCTACTTGCACCGCAATGGACAACGAACCAAGAGCAGGGTGCTCATGGGCACTCGAAAATATTGCCATAAGACGATCAAGATCAGCCGTATCCCAACGCTCCAAATCTTCGAAAGCATCAACCGCCAGACATCTACAACTGGAACTGCAGAGATTGGATGAGGAGAGACGTCTGATCGAGGAAAGGGAACAGAAAGAGCGTGAGAAGAACTTAAAACGTGATCAAGACTACATAACCAAGAAGTACAAGATTTTGAGTTTGCTCGAAGATGCACAGGAAGAATCGGAGGAAGAAGATGTGAATTTGTCCGTCTCTGCAAAAGGAAGAACACGCAATTGGGTTCAAGATGTTAAGCGAGATTCCAAGGGGAATGCAGAAGCTTCCTGCATTAAGCCATCTTGCCCAGACCCTGATGAACAGCAATCAAAAGAAATCCCAAACCAAGCCAGTTGGCCACCAAGACCAGCCTCGCCAGTTCTCCAAGCGGTTAATGCAAACTGTATGCATCCAAATAGAACTGGTCTTCGAGCTACTGTTGAAAATCAACAAAATAGACAATCCATCAATTTACCACGTGAACAACACCAACCAACGCAAGTACAACATCGTGCGCAGGTAGAGTTCCCACAACAATCGCAATCAACTCGCCCGCAACAGCATTCTTCGTCACCCATACCAACTCCCTTTCGTACTTGAAGCTTTGATACAGGTAATCATATCATCACCAGAAACAACATAGCTGCCTCGTCATTCATTCTCTAAAGAGCTACAGAGTTTTAGTGGAGAGCCAGATGAATGGCCTCTCTTCATTTCAAACTTCGAACGAACTACAGAGTTATGCGGCTTTTCGGGTGAAGAAAACCTCATGCGCCTTCAGCGTGCTCTTAAAGGTAAGGCGTTGGATTCAGTAAGAAGTATGCTTATTCACCCAAACTGCGTCCCTCGTATTATATCTACGTTGAATATGCTATACGGGAGACCTGAACTTATTATCCACACATTACTGCAAAAAATTCACGGCACTCCATCACCGAAAGCTGAAAAACTAGAGAGTATTGTCAGTTTTGCGATTACCGTTCAAAATCTTTGTGCAACTATAGAAGCATCCGGCCTTGTCACACACTTGAGCAACCCAGTATTGTTGCAGGAGCTTGTGGATAAGCTGCCCCCTGCAATCCGCTTAAATTGGGCAATCCATACTCAGACATTCTTAGTTGGAGCTTGCACTCTCTCACACTTTACCAGGTAGCTGAAGCCGCAAACAGTGTCAGCTTACCCAGATCGCTGAAAACGGATCATTCGGACACGAGCAACAGACAGAGCAAAGCTAAGGGCTTCCTACATGCTCATTCAGAAAACATCCAAGAAAATAACAACTATACATATAGACAAACTGAGCGGAAGTGTTGTATTCGTAGCGAAAAGTGTCCATCGGTGTCAGAGTGTAAGAAGTTTAGACAACTGTTTCACAACTCAAAGTGGAATGCCGTCCGAGAGCACCGACTGTGTCGACGTTGTCTTGGTAGGCATGGGAGACAGCAGTGTAAGGTAAAATCAGTATGCGGTAAAAACAACTGTGTGTTTAAGCACCACCGTATGCTCCACAACGACGAGAAGGACGTGCAAGAGCAGAAAGAGGATGGAGTATTGGCCCATCATGACGAACCGCTTCACCACCATAGACCTGAGTCTGTGTATTTCAGAGTAATACCTGTTAACCTTTATGGCAACAATTCACGGCTGGAAATCTGCGCCTTCTTGGATGAGGGCTCCTCTTTAACTTTGATAGATGAAGAAGTGGCTCAACAATTGAATGTCAAAGGTCAGGCGTTACCACTGCACTTGAAGTGGACAGCCAATAATTGTCGGTATGAGAATGATTCCGCCATGATGGATCTCAAAATATCAGGCATCAGTAAGCAAAACAAGCAGTTCACACTCAGAAATGTTCGCACGGTCAAAAGTCTTCAACTACCTCCCAGTCACTGAACTATGAACAACTACAAGAAGAGTATGGTTACTTGAGAGGTTTGCCAGTAAGTTCGTTTACCAGTCAAAGGCCAAGGTTACTCATCGGCATCAATAATTGGAAGCTGGGGCTACCACTGAAGTTTAAAGAAGGCAATACTGGAGAACCTGTAGCCACTAGGACTCCACTTGGATGGACTGTGCACGGCTGCTGGAATAATAACCGCATTGGGCCCAAAATTGCCACGGAGAGTTGCAATTTTCACTTTTACGAGTGCGACCAAACGGACGACGTAAGCCTACAAGAGTTAGTAAAGCAGTTTCTATGCAACGAGAATTTGGGAGTGTCCAAACCAGAAAATCCTTTAATGCCTGTGGAGGAAGAGCGTGCTCTGGCGTTATTAAAAGAATTAACTTTTCGAATGGACGGACGCTTTGTAACTGGACTTCTGTGGAAGTACGATGATGTCCAGATGCCGGACAGTTTTCCAATGGCCCTTAAGCGTTTTAAGAGTCTACAAAGCCGAATGGTGCGAGATCCAGAATTGGCCCAGGCTCTTCAGCAAAAAATTCAGGATTATCTCTTAAAGGGCTATGCTCGTAAGCTGTCTCCACAAGAAGCTGAAAAAAGTCATTGACGTTTGTGGTATCTCCCGATATTTCCTGTTTCAAACCCGAACAAGCCTGGAAAAATGCGAATAGTATGGGATGCCGCAGCAAAAGTTCAAGGTATGCCGCTTAATTCTGCTTTAGTTAAGGGTCCGGATCAGCTTACTGACTTGGTGTCAGTACTTAACAAGTTTAGGCAAAAAACCGTTGCAGTCTGTGGAGACATCATGGAGATGTTCCACCAGGTCAAGATCAGATAAGAAGATCAGCATTCCCAACGTTTTCTGTGGTGTGACAATTTAAACCAATTCCCCGATACTTACGTTATGACTGTAATGACATTCGGGGTGACCTGCTCCCTGCTTGTGCGCAATACGTCAAGAACGAAAATGCTAAGGAGTTTGCAGAAACCTATCCCGCGGCTGTAAGAGCAATCCTCAACAATCACTACGTCGATGATCTACTTGTGAGTGTAGATTCGCCGCAAGAGCCTATTGACCTTGCAAAAAATATTCGATTCGTTCATGGTCAAGGCGGATTTTATATCAGAAACTGGGTGTCCAATTCTGCAGTGGTTTTGAAAGCACTTCAATCAACCAACACCGACGTACTGAACTTAAACATGGATCCCGAGCGGGGATGCTGGGGATGTGGTGGCAGACCTCTACTGATATGTTCGTCTTTAAACTGACTACCAAACCCAAGCTGTCCGAAATACTTTTGGGTAACCAGCGACCTACCAAACGAGAAGTGCTGTGGGTTTTGATGACGATTTTCGATTCTTTGGGGCTGATTGCGCATTTTCTAATGTATTTGAAAGTCATCCTTCAAGAAATTTGGCGATCGGGGTTGGGATGAAGAGATCCAGGACGAGCAACACAACAATTGGCTGAATTGGATTCGTATTTTACCTGCTATCGAAAACATAAGATTACCAAGGTGCTACATCACTAGGAAATTCGAAAGCTATACTGATATGCAACTTCACTTGTTTGCGGATGCAAGCGAGAATGGTTATGCAGCCGTTGCGTATTTGCGGTGCTCAGAAGGAAATTCGACTGAGGTGGCTTTGATAGGAGCGAAGACTCGAGTAGCTCCCTTAAAGAGTCTGTCAATTCCCAGGCTGGAACTGAAAACAGCGACTCTCGGTGCCCGTTTAGCCAAATCGATAATAACATCTCACGATATCTCGTTCACCAACAAAGTGTTCTGGTCTGACTCCAAGAATGTACTATCCTGGCTGCGATCGGACCATCGAAAATACAAACAATTTGTATCATTTAGAGTCAGTGAAATCCTGGAACATTCGGAGATGTCAGAATGGCGGTGGGTGCCATCGAAACAAAACGTAGCTGACGACGCCACGAAATGAAGTAAGAGTCCAGAGTTTTGCTCATCGAATCGGTGATTTAAGGGCCCAGCCTTTCTGCTTTTGCCTCCGGAAATGTGGCCGGTTGAAAAACGACCACCAAACACCACCCCCGAAGAACTAAGGAGCCAATACATTGGCGTTCATGTTGAGTGCTACGAAAGTTTTTTTTAACATTGAACGGTTTTCCAGCTGAAAAAGATTGCATCGTTGCGGCGCAATATTGCTTCGGTGTATTAGCAAGTGGCAAGCGAGGGTCAAGATAAGAAAAAATGTGTATGGAGCCTTATCACCGGTGGACCTCCAGTTGACGCAGAAAGCAGCATACGCTACTGGACCTGTTAGTCAGATGGAGCTGCAGCTAGCAGAAATGACACTACTAAAAGAAGCGCAACTTAGTGCATATCGAGATGAGATTTTTTGTTTGTCCAAAAATCTAGCGGTGAGTAAATCTAGCTCAATTTACAAACTCTGTCCGTATCTAGATGAAAACCAGCTGGTACGTGCCAATGGAAGAATTGAACTCTCAAAGGATGCCAACGACGACTTAAAGCGTCCGATACTTCTCCCCAGTAAACATCACATTACGAAGCTACTCATTTGCGTCGATAGCTTTATAGCGGATCATCCGTGGAAGTGCGCTACTTGCACCGCAATGGACAACGAACCAAGAGCAGGGTGCTCATGGGCACTCGAAAATATTGCCATAAGACGATCAAGATCAGCCGTATCCCAACGCTCCAAATCTTCGAAAGCATCAACCGCCAGACATCTACAACTGGAACTGCAGAGATTGGATGAGGAGAGACGTCTGATCGAGGAAAGGGAACAGAAAGAGCGTGAGAAGAACTTAAAACGTGATCAAGACTACATAACCAAGAAGTACAAGATTTTGAGTTTGCTCGAAGATGCACAGGAAGAATCGGAGGAAGAAGATGTGAATTTGTCCGTCTCTGCAAAAGGAAGAACACGCAATTGGGTTCAAGATGTTAAGCGAGATTCCAAGGGGAATGCAGAAGCTTCCTGCATTAAGCCATCTTGCCCAGACCCTAATGATCAGCAATCAAAAGAAATCCCAAACCAAGCCAGTTGGCTACCAAGACCAGCCTCGCCAGTTCTCCAAGCGGTTAATGCAAACTGTATGCATCCAAATAGAACTGGTCTTCGAGCTACTGTTGAAAATCAACAAAATAGACAATCCATCAATTTACCACGTGAACAACACCAACCAACGCAAGTGCATCATCGTGCGCAGGTAGAGTTCCCACAACAAACGCAATCAACTCGCTTGCAACAGCATTCTTCGTCACCCATACCAACTCCCTTTCGTACTTCAAGCTTTGATACAGGTAATCATATCATCACCAGAAACAACATAGCTGCCTCGTCATTCATTCTCTAAAGAGCTACAGAGTTTTAGTGGAGAGCCAGATGAATGGCCTCTCTTCATTTCAAACTTCGAACGAACTACAGAGTTATGCGGCTTTTTGGGTGAAGAAAACCTCATGCGCCTTCAACGTGCTCTTAAAGGTAAGGCGTTGGATTCAGTAAGAAGTATGCTTATTCACCCAAACTGCGTCCCTCGTATTATATCTACGTTGAATATGCTATACGGGAGACCTGAACTTATTATCCACACATTACTGCAAAAAATTCACGGCACTCCATCACCGAAAGCTGAAAAACTAGAGAGTATTGTCAGTTTTGCGATTACCGTTCAAAATCTTTGTGCAACTATAGAAGCATCCGGCCTTGTCACACACTTGAGCAACCCAGTATTGTTGCAGGAGCTTGTGGATAAGCTGCCCCCTGCAATCCGCTTAAATTGGGCAATCCATACTCAGACATTCTTAGTTGGAGCTTGCACTCTCTCACACTTTACCAGGTAGCTGAAGCCGCAAACAGTGTCAGCTTACCCAGATCGCTGAAAACGGATCATTCGGACACGAGCAACAGACAGAGCAAAGCTAAGGGCTTCCTACATGCTCATTCAGAAAACATCCAAGAAAATAACAACTATACATATAGACAAACTGAGCGGAAGTGTTGTATTCGTAGCGAAAAGTGTCCATCGGTGTCAGAGTGTAAGAAGTTTAGACAACTGTGTCACAACTCAAAGTGGAATGCCGTCCGAGAGCACCGACTGTGTCGACGTTGTCTTGGTAGGCATGGGAGACAGCAGTGTAAGGTAAAATCAGTATGCGGTAAAAACAACTGTGTGTTTAAGCACCACCGTATGCTCCACAACGACGAGAAGGACGTGCAAGAGCAGAAAGAGGATGGAGTATTGGCCCATCATGACGAACCGCTTCACCACCATAGACCTGAGTCTGTGTATTTCAGAGTAATACCTGTTAACCTTTATGGCAACAATTCACACCTGGAAATCTGCGCCTTCTTGGATGAGGGCTCCTCTTTAACTTTGATAGATGAAGAAGTGGCTCAACAATTGAATGTCAAAGGTCAGGCGTTACCACTGCACTTGAAGTGGACAGCCAATAATTGTCGGTATGAGAATGATTCCGCCATGATGGATCTCAAAATATCAGGCATCAGTAAGCAAAACAAGCAGTTCACACTCAGAAATGTTCGCACGGTCAAAAGTCTTCAACTACCTCCCAGTCACTGAACTATGAACAACTACAAGAAGAGTATGGTTACTTGAGAGGTTTGCCAGTAAGTTCGTTTACCAGTCAAAGGCCAAGGTTACTCATCGGCATCAATAATTGGAAGCTGGGGCTACCACTGAAGTTTAAAGAAGGCAATACTGGAGAACCTGTAGCCACTAGGACTCCACTTGGATGGACTGTGCACGGCTGCTGGAATAATAACCGCATTGGGCCCAAAATTGCCACGGAGAGTTACAATTTTCACTTTCACGAGTGCGACCAAACGGACGACGTAAGCCTACAAGAGTTAGTAAAGCAGTTTCTATGCAACGAGAATTTGGGAGTGTCCAAACCAGAAAATCCTTTAATGCCTGTGGAGGAAGAGCGTGCTCTGGCGTTATTAAAAGAATTAACTTTTCGAATGGACGGACGCTTTGTAACTGGACTTCTGTGGAAGTACGATGATGTCCAGATGCCGGACAGTTTTCCAATGGCCCTTAAGCGTTTTAAGAGTCTACAAAGCCGAATGGTGCGAGATCCAGAATTGGCCCAGGCTCTTCAGCAAAAAATTCAGGATTATCTCTTAAAGGGCTATGCTCGTAAGCTGTCTCCACAAGAAGCTGAAAAAAGTCATCGACGTTTGTGGTATCTCCCGATATTTCCTGTTTCAAACCCGAACAAGCCTGGAAAAATGCGAATAGTATGGGATGCCGCAGCAAAAGTTCAAGGTATGCCGCTTAATTCTGCTTTAGTTAAGGGTCCGGATCAGCTTACTGACTTGGTGTCAGTACTTAACAAGTTTAGGCAAAAAACCGTTGCAGTCTGTGGAGACATCATGGAGATGTTCCACCAGGTCAAGATCAGATAAGAAGATCAGCATTCCCAACGTTTTCTGTGGTGTGACAATTTAAACCAATTCCCCGATACTTACGTTATGACTGTAATGACATTCGGGGTGACCTGCTCCCTGCTTGTGCGCAATACGTCAAGAACGAAAATGCTAAGGAGTTTGCAGAAACCTATCCCGCGGCTGTAAGAGCAATCCTCAACAATCACTACGTCGATGATCTACTTGTGAGTGTAGATTCGCCGCAAGAGCCTATTGACCTTGCAAAAAATATTCGATTCGTTCATGGTCAAGGCGGATTTTATATCAGAAACTGGGTGTCCAATTCTGCAGAGGTTTTGAAAGCACTTCAATCAACCAACACCGACGTACTGAACTTAAACATGGATCCCGAGCTTCCGTCCGTCGGAAAAGGTGCTGGGGATGTGGTGGCAGACCTCTACTGATATGTTCGTCTTTAAACTGACTACCAAACCCAAGCTGTCCGAAATACTTTTCGGTAACCGGCGACCTACCAAACGAGAAGTGCTGTGGGTTTTGATGACGATTTTCGATCCGTTGGGGCTGATTGCGCATTTTCTAATGTATTTGAAAGTCATCCTTCAAGAAATTTGGCGATCGGGCGTAGGTTGGGATGAAGAGATCCAGGACGAGCAACACAACAATTGGCTGAATTGGATTCGTATTTTACCTGCTATCGAAAACATAAGATTACCAAGGTGCTACATCACTAGGAAATTCGAAAGCTATACTGATATGCAACTTCACTTGTTTGCGGATGCAAGCGAGAATGGTTATGCAGCCGTTGCGTATCTGCGGTGCTCAGAAGGAAATTCGACTGAGGTGGCTTTGATAGGAGCGAAGACTCGAGTAGCTCCCTTAAAGAGTCTGTCAATTCCCAGGCTGGAACTGAAAACAGCGACTCTCGGTGCCCGTTTAGCCAAATCGATAATAACATCTCACGATATCTCGTTCACCAACAAAGTGTTCTGGTCTGACTCCAAGAATGTACTATCCTGGCTGCGATCGGACCATCGAAAATACAAACAATTTGTATCATTTAGAGTCAGTGAAATCCTGGAACATTCGGAGATGTCAGACTGGCGGTGGGTGCCATCGAAACAAAACGTAGCTGACGACGCCACGAAATGAAGCAAGAGTCCAGAGTTTTGCTCATCGAATCGGTGATTTAAGGGCCCAGCCTTTCTGCTTTTGCCTCCGGAAATGTGGCCGGTTGAAAAACGACCACCAAACACCACCCCCGAAGAACTAAGGAGCCAATACATTGGCGTTCATGTTGAGTGCTACGAAATTTTTTTTTAACATTGAACGGTTTTCCAGCTGGAAAAGATTGCTTCGTTGCGGCGCAGTATTGATTCGGTGTATTAGCAAGTGGCAAGCGAGGGTCAAGATAAGAAAAAATGTGTATGGAGCCTTATCACCGGTGGACCTCCAGTTGACGCAGAAAGCAGCATACGCTACTGGACCTGTTAGTCAGATGGAGCTGCAGCTAGCAGAAAAGACACTACTAAAAGAAGCGCAACTTAGTGCATATCGAGATGAGATTTTTTGTTTGTCGAAAAATCGAGCGGTGAGTAAATCTAGCTCAATTTACAAACTCTGTCCGTATCTAGATGAAAATCAGCTGGTACGTGCCAATGGAAGAATCGAACTCTCAAAGGATGCGAACGACGACTTAAAGCGTCCGATACTTCTCCCCAGTAAACATCACATTACGAAGCTACTCATTTGCGATTACCATCAGCGGTACAAGCACCAAAATCATGAAAGTGTAGTTAACGAAATTCGCCAACTATTTCACATTCCGAGTCTGAGAGCTGTCCTAAGTTCTATTCGCCGAACTTGCCAAGTGTGCAAAAATCTGAGAGCACAGCCACAGCCTCCAATTATGGCTCAACTTCCACCAGCTCGACTGGCTTCCTTCAGTCGGCCGTTTTCATTTGTTGGTATCGATTACTTTGGCCCATTACGTGTTTCGTTTCTACGAAGATGCGAAAAACGATGGGGGGTTCTGATGACCTGCCTGACCTGTCGCGCGATTCATATAGAGATTGCACACTCTTTATCTACAGACTCGTGTATTTTAGCGCTTCGCAATTTTATGGCAAGATGGGGAACGCCGCTAGAGCTAAATTCCGATAACGGCACCAACTTCCACGGTACAGAGCGGGAGCTAAGAGAAGCCTATCAATGTATCGATAAACAAAAGCTTTTAGAGACGTTCACCTCGACTTCAACTAAGTGGGTGTTTATTCCTCCGGGGTCTCCACACATGGGCAGAAGCTGGGAGAGATTGGTAAGATCTGTTAAAATAACACTGGCGCAGATCATACCCACTCGAAATCCCTCCGACGAGCTCCCGCAAAGCTCCTTAATCGAAGTGGAGAATATAATCAATTCGCGCCCCTTAACATACATGCCTATTAACAACGAAAACGAAGAAGCCCTTACCCCGAACCATTTTTTGCTCGGGTCATCAAGCGGAATGAAACCGCTAGCAACATTCAACGATGATCGATTAGTTCTACGAAGAAACAGGTTGAAAAGTCAACAATACGCCGAAAGCTTTTGGAGGCGTTGGGTAAAGGAATATCTTCCCACCATAACACGGCGGTCAAAATGGCTTACTGCTGCTAAGGGAATAGAAGTAGGCAATATCGTCATTATTGTGGACCCTAACAACCCAAGAAACTGCTGGCCCAAGGGAAAGATAATTGCAACGAGGCATTCTAATGATGGCCAGGTACGAAGTGCAACTGTATTGACAAAATCAGGTACATACGAACGCCCCGCTGTAAGACTGGCTGTCCTGGATGTCAGTGAAACGGATGAGCTAAGACTAACAGTTCCTAGTGGCCTTACCGGGGGGGAGTGTTAACATCCCTGCCTAGCCAGCCAAAACCAACGAACAAGTAATTTGTAATTTGTTAAAAAATAGTTTTTTAACAAATTAAGCTGAGTTTTTTACTTTACATATTATTAGTTTTATAAAGATCAGAGGCACATAATTTTTAAGTAATAATAAATTCTATCGCTTTTCGATTTAAAACGAAAAAATTAATCAATCACAGAGCAACTGCCTTGTTGGTCTTCGTCAAATAAAAGACTAATAAATATCAAAATAAAACAAATCAAAACTGTAAAAGAAGTAACTAAAAGTATGTATATGTATTAGAAATTTATATTCTTAAACCTAATAAATTATATTTTAACAGGAATTTTTTAACAAACGAAAGACAAATAAATGCTACTGAATTTTTATGAAATTCTGCTTGTGTCTCAATATTCGGTTGTTTACAGAATCTGAAGTTCGTTGCCCAACTCACGTACGAAACTGTGCGAACACAAGGAATTTGTATTGTACAACCATAATAGCTTTTGGCTTCGATTCGTTAAGTTTTCGTCAACTTTTGCTCACTTACGAAAGGAGCGAATCCATTCGCACTTTCGTACGAAAATTTGACATTTGTGTGCAACAGCTGTGTAAATTTCAAATCAGAAGTACGGAAATAAAGAAAATTTCGTGTTATTTATTTGTAAGGTAAGTGCATTGACAATTATTAATAGAATTATCATTTGAAAGAATAATTGTTTTTTTATTTTATTTACAGTAAACGCATTGATGGAAAATGGCTTGTACGGAAGACTATGACTTTCTTTCAAAATTGATTACCCTGGTACAACAAAATAAATTGTTGTACGAGAAAAAGGATGCTTTTTATTTTAATCGCCTGAAAAAAAGAAAAGGCATGGGCAGATATAGCTCAAGAAACAAACAGAACAGGTAATTAAATGCATCCAAATATAAATTGTGCTAAATGTAAATGCCTGTCTTTTGGATTGTTTTAAGCTTCCGAATGCAAAATGAAATGGATACAACTTAGGGAGAAGTTCGGCCGAGAATTAAAACAGGAGGACAGGCCGTCTAGCAGTGGAGGCTGCGAGGAGACTGAGTGGGCACTCTTCTCAGAGTTGCTGTTTTTACGAGATTCCATGAAACCCAGAAGGTAAGTTTGTGTACCTATTGATCCCATTTCAAAATTGATTTAATTTGTTTTTGTTACAGAACGCGATGTAACGAGATGTTGGAGTACGTAACGGACTCCAACTCTGCATTACCTGGTGAGTATAGTGGCGAAAACAGTGGTCTTGAACAGACCTTCACCGAAGAGTCCAGCCAGTCTTTTACGACCTCTACTCCCGCAAAACGAAGAAAAGTGGGAATCGGTGATTTATGCGACCGATTCGGATCTGCGATTGGAAGGATAGAGGAACGATTCGCAACCGCCGAGCCTGTACTGCCAGCTGCAACCGACGACAGTGATGAACTGTTCATGAGGACAGTGATATCAATGATGAAAGATCTGCCGTCAGCTGCCAAAGATGATCTGAAAGAGCAATTCATCTTAAAAGTATTTGAAGCAAGAAGACAATACCAAGCTTAAAATATTTTTTTTTCTATTAGTATTATTATTCCCTTTTCCTTATGATATTTTTGTAACATAAATGAAGTGCAAATATTTTTTTTATTATTTTTTATTTTCTTTTAAGTCTTTATTATATTTATTATTATTACTATTTATCAAAACAACTAAATAAAGTGTAAATACATAAAAAAAAATATGAAATTAGTAAATGGCTGTCATAAATATCTCTCACAAGAATATTTGGCGGCCCTGAAAAGGGCCATTTGGAATAAAATCGATTAAAGTTACGGATATGACTAAGATTTTTTTTAGTTTTGGTTTAAGAATTCGGTGAGTATATTTTTTTTTTTTTTTTTTATTTATTCATTATTCTCATTTTACAATCTATGTCTACATTCAAAATAATATAATTTCAATTTTAATCAAAATTTACAATAGATAGTATGTGATAGAGATTTTATCGAACTCAAATTATACTATGTTTTATTTCAATGGCCAATTAAATCTCTTCAAGACCAAAAGGGACTCGAGCAAAGATGTTTAAGGCGCGGTGGTTGCTATCAAAAAAGAATGAATCGTCACTTGCAAGTCAAGTCGATCCCCCAAAAGAAAGTCCCGTATTACTCACACAGCACACAGCACAAGTGCAAAACAACAAAAAATGCATTGCATAGGCAGCGACACCAACTCAGCTGCGAACCCGCTAGCTTTTGCATTGCATAGGCAGAGTGCGTGTACCGTGGGCAATAATCTAAATGTGCGTAAACATGTACATACGTCACAAAGGCAAACCGAAATATTAACATCTTTGCTCTTAACAAAAGCGATAAGGAAAAGCTAACATAGGGTAAATTCAATATGTATGATTTGGTTTTAAGTTAAAGCAAAGCAAAAAGTTAAGTTGAGCAAAATTAAATATTCATTATAAGCAATTCATAGTTACGTTAATTCAAAGTTACGTTAATTTTAAATAATACAATTCATTTCATAACACGCCGCCACCCCTGAAGGGCACTTCAGGAAATTGGTAACAGAGCCAGTTTGGTTATTGGCCTCTTGAACAACCCGTTCTTGGTGCGAAGAGTAACCACACGAATATGTCCATCTTTGCCTGAGTGTAGCTCTGCAATACGTCCCAAAGCCCACTGGGAAGGAGGCATATTAGGTTCTTTCACCACTTTGAAGTCACGGTTGGGTTCTCTCCATTTCGGCCGTTGCTGAAGCGAGGTGATGTAATCGGACTGCCATCTTTGCCAGAAGCCTTGCAGCATATTTTGCACCCGTTCCCAACGTCCCAATCGATTTAGTGGAACCTCCAAATAGCTTGGTTCCGGTAGGGCGATGTATGGTCGACCTATAATGAGATGAGAGGGGGTTAGCGGGTTTAAATCAGCATCGGAAATAGCACATAAAGGTAGAGAATTTAATAACGCTTCTATTTGCGCTAGCAAAGTTCCCATTTCTTCGAACGTAAGAATGCTGTTCCCGACGACCCGATGAAGATGCTGTTTAACACATTTGACACCCGCTTCCCACAGCCCTCCAAAGTGAGGAGCATGGGGTGGGATGAACTCCCATCTGATGTTATCCGCCGCCAATGCTGTTGATACCAGCTCGTTGTGCTTCGATGACCGAACCAACTCATACACTTCCGATAGTCGGCGAGCAGCGCCTTGGAAGTTGGTGCCATTATCAGAATGGATGACACTACACTTTCCACGTCTGGCGATGAATCTTCGTAGGGCAGCAAGGAAGGCATCTGTCGATAGGTCACTAACTACCTCTAAGTGTAGTGCCTTGGTGGCCATGCATACGAATAGTGCGAAGTATCCCTTGATTAGCTTAGCTTTCCGAAGTTTTGATGCTCGAAGCGTAATTGGACCCGCATAGTCACAGCAGTTCAGTTCAGTTTTAATGCATTTTTATTACGGAATTCAAGTATTACTTACATGCTAGACAAAAGTGCTTAAAACTAGCTTAACTAACTTAACTATCTTACTCTAACTTACTGGCCCCACACGGGCACTCTAAGCTAAACTTAATACTTATACTATGTCTTTCGACGTAACCTAACTTATAATATAGAATTTTAATTGAATTTACAGTTTTAAAGCTAAGACTGTAAAACTTAGCCGGTTTGAGCAAATGCAAATGATGATGATAGACGCGCTGATGGCAGATTTCCCATCAGCTGAGATGAGGTCGATGTACGCAAGCGAAAGCAGCCAAGACAGTCGTGTACCACCTTACGAATCATGTTTCTGGCTCCAAGTATCCAGAACTCTTGTCGGACCATAGACAACAGCTCGGACAGACCAGCATGAAGAAACTTTTCGTGAGCATCTGAAAGTATAAGCTGCGAAATACGATGACATTTAGGTAAAATAATTGGATGTTTTATACTGAAGGGAACATTTGCAGCATTTGAAATCCTTCCCCCCACTCGCACCAAACCTACTTCATCAATAAAAGGGGATAGCGAAGATAGCTTCGACCGATGGGACACCTGCTTCTGCTGTTTCAACATCTGAATATCTTCGTTGAACTCACGTTGACAAAACCGAAGACAAGTTTCCTTTGAAGAACGAAGCTCAGAAAAGGATAAAAATTGAAAATTACGCTCCTCAAGAGAAAGTTTGCAGTGTCGCACAAAACGTAGGACATAGGCAACAATACGAACTAGCTTCGGCCAGGAAGATATCTTACTGAGTAGCTCATTAAACCAATTGTCTTCCAGACGGGTAATCAGGGCAGCAGTTGGGCGTTTTCTTTCCTCAGGAACATTCTCCGCTACGTTGACGGCTAAAGCCGGCCATTGGCTAGGGTCTGCAGAAATCCACGCAGGGCCTTTCCACCATAATTCCAAATCCAGTAACTTACTTGGTTCTACTCCTCTTGAAGCGCTATCAGCTGGATTCTCCTCAGAACGTACATGATTCCAGATGGAACGAGGCAAGTTATCCAAAATTTCTGCTGTGCGATTAGCCACGAACGTGTTCCATCTGCGAGAAAGAGAAGAAAGCCAGGCCAAAACGATGGTCGAATCAGTAAAGGCGAAGAGTTTCCCAGGGGTTACATCCAACGACGAACAAACCAGTTTCATAATACGACTTAGAAGAAGAGCTCCACATAGCTCAAGACGAGGGATGGAAACCTGTTTGACCGGCGCAACACGAGTTTTTGCGGCCACAAGATAAACTTCAGCGCTTCCATTTTCCGTGATACTGCGTGCATTGACCACAGCAGAATAGGCCTTTTCCGAAGCATCGGAGAATCCTACCAAATCAAAACGCTTAGAATTCAAGGTGTACCTACGAGGAATCTTAAGTTGTCCAAAATGTTTCAGCTCTTGGCAATACGAAATCCATTTTTTCGCGATTTCTCGAGGTAATGGGTCATCTCAGTCTATCCTATTCTTATCCAACCAAAGCTCCTGGAACAAAATCTTAAAAAGGATAGTGGAAGGTGCTAAAAACCCCATGGGATCAAATATTTTCGAGACTTCCGACAGTAAATTCCTTTTTGTAGGAGCAGTTGCATCTGCCAAGGCAATTCTAAAAGCGAAAATGTCCTGATACGGGTTCCAAACTAATCCAAGCACTTTTTTCCATTCCGTTTCCGGATCCAATGAAACAGTCTCATCCGTTTCCGTAGTACTTAGAATCTCCCTACAGTTGGACACCCATTTGCTTAGCTCTAACCCACCACAAGCCAGCAGCCCTATTAACTGTTCCTTCAACTCCAAAATTCCAGTCACTGAATCCGAACCTGCAGCAAAATCATCCACATACGAATTGTGCAGAGTCGCATAGGAAGCCTGAGGAAACTGATGCTTGTAGTCCTTAGCCAACTGCCTAAGGACTCTTATGGCCAAAAAGGGTGCAGGTGCAGTACCATAGGTGACCGTGCTAAGGCGAAAATGAGAAATGGGGTCAGCTGGGGATTCCCTCCAAACAATTCGTTGGAAATCGCGATCTTTCGGGCTGACCCAAATTTGCCGAAACAATTTAACAATGTCAGCGCAGAAAACATATCGAAACGACCGAAACTGCATGTACACATTTAGCAAATTTCTCTGCAGTGGGGGTCCAATGTGGAGCACGGCATTCAAACTAAGCCCTGAGGAATCCTTGTGCGACCCATTGAAAACTACCCTCATTTTGGTTGTCACAACAGCGTGATGAGGCAAATAAAATGTTTGTCCGGACGTAGGCTCAACCTCTTTATCCGAGATTCGCTCCATGTGGCCCAGTGCTTCGTACACTTCCATAAAACTGCAGTATTCTGAACGAAGATTTTCATCCCGAGAAAAACGCCGCTCCAAACTAAACAACCTCGATAGAGCACCAGAAAGAGTATTACCAAACCTCACATCGTCTCGACGAAAGGGCAGTTCAACAATATACTTGTTATCTGGAGCTCGAGAAAAGGTTTTTTCAAAATGCTGATCGGCGATGTCTTCACTACAGTCTTCACTACCAACGGAGGGGAGATGCGAACTGACCTCTTCTATCTCCCAGAACGATTTCTACAGCACGTCTATGTCCACACCCACGTGCATGGAAACAGCATGATCTTGAGGCATGTTGCCCGCAATTACCCAGCCAAAAACAGTGTTATGGGCAATGACATTTCCATTACTATCCGAACGATGACCATCCCGCAAGCTACTCCATACCCAGTCCGAACCAAGCAAAATATCAATAGGACCAGGAGTGTTGAACCCAGGATCCGCTAACTGCAGATCGTTCAAAGGAAGAGGGCCCTCAAAAGCAAAGGAGAGTGGTGGAGTTATTGATGTAATGGTTTTCAATACAAAAGCTTCCACATTCATTGTGGAAGAATCAAAACAAGAATGCAATTTAAGAGTTACGGCCCCCTGCGTAACACCGGCGCTAACAGCAGAAATCCCAGATATATGCAAACGAGCATGGCGACGAGAAAGCCCTAGCATCCTAACAACACGATCGGTTACAAAGGAGACCTGCGAGCTCGTGTCTAGCAGCGAACGACAAAATTGAGGATTTCCAGCAGCATCAAACACCTTCACGATGACAGTTGGTAAAATCCCAGATCGGGGATTTTCAGATTTGATGTTATTACTCACAAGCGAAGGTAATGGGGGAGGAGCTTGAACGGCTCCATTTGGAGAATCGCTACTGTTATTGGAGTGCGTTGACTCAGCACTGTCCCGATGCACCAACGAATGGTGACGCGCCCGACAATAAGAGCAACGGCTCTTCGCATGACAACGCGACGACGAGTGTTGTGTTCCTAGGCAGTTGTAGCAAAGTCTTTGGTCTCTAGCAAACCCACGACGATCATCAATAGACATAGCGATAAATTCTTTACACTGGTATAGAGGATGGCTACCTTTGCATTTTGGACACGGCACATTACTAACGGCTAAGCTTCTTACCCTTCCCGGAGGGTTTGTCGAACGCGAGGGGGTTTTAATCACGCGAGATTTGGTTTCACTTGTCTCTAACGCGCTACACCTGTCCTCTAAAAAGTCAATCAATTGACGAATCTTCCGAATTTTTGTTCTTTAATGCCCAAGCCTTACGCGTATCACTATCAGTTTTGTTAATCAAGAGGTATACTAGCCAAGGATCCCTACCTTCAGACTCCATAGCTGCTAAACCACGAATTACCTCATCCGCATTGTCCACTAATTTACGTAACTGGTTACTATCGACACTATTCACCGGCGGCATATTCATAAACGATTCAATAAATTGGTTGATTATATATAACGGCCTATTGTATCTTCGTTCAAGCTTTTCCCAAGCCTGTTCATAATTAGCATCGGATATATAGATACCGTTCAACAAACTAGCCGGGTCATCACGCAAAAGAGATTTGAGATACCGAAATTTCTGCGAACTAGATACATTTTTTCTACAGTCTATACTACCTAGGAACATATGGCGAAAACACGGCCATTCCCGATAATCACCAGCAAAAGGTGTAATTTTAAACGCGGGCAGCTCAATTTCTCAATTTCAAACTCTGCTTTCGACCCGCATTTATCCTGGGTGCATCATCCGTCGATTCATTGGGAAAATCGCGACCCGCAATATTATTTTCTACGGAGGAATCACGACCATGGTTGATTCCAATATTAGAAATACGAGACACATGCGCGGGTAATTTTCCTCGAATGGACTTCAAAAGCAAAGATTTCGCGGTTATAAATTTAATTTCGAGGGCCTCAAACTCCGCTTCCGGATCAATGTATCCCTGCTCTGCATGGTATTGATGAAGGTCAAACTGATTCGCACTAAAATCTTTCCACGCTTCTTCCAAACGATCTAGACGAACCTCTAGTGCCTCGAGCAACGTGTCTTCGGGGATGGATTGTGTGAAACTATATACTCGGTCAATCGAAGCTTTGATATGACCACGAGATTGCAACAATGTCTCCATAGTAATGGCCTCAGAGTAAAATAAAACAAAACCACGTGCACAACGAATCCTATCGTCAACACAATTTCTAAATTTCTTTAGGGAGCCCCACTATCACTAGACACACTTCCGGAGTAACACCAACCAGCTTAAATACCACCAACGATGATCCGCAGCAAAAAAAACAGCAACAATTGAATCCAAATAAAGTTAACTATCCTCTGGCAATGAGGATTTTATATGTGGACTGTATTCAAAAGGTGATAGCAACCACCCGTTTAAATGCCAAACGAACGAAAAAATGCTTTAAAATCCGCGACTAGAAGGACCAACTTTGATAGAGATTTTATCGAACTCAAATTATACTATGTTTTATTTCAATGGCAAATTAAATCTCTTCAAGACCAAAAGGGACTCGAGCAAAGATGTTTAAGGCGCGGTGGTTGCTATCAAAAAAGAATGAATCGTCACTTGCAAGTCAAGTCGATCCCCCAAAAGAAAGTCCCGTATTACTCACACAGCACACAGCACAAGTGCAAAACAACAAAAAATGCATTGCATAGGCAGCGACACCAACTCAGCTGCGAACCCGCTAGCTTTTGCATTGCATAGGCAGAGTGCGTGTACCGTGGGCAATAATCTAAATGTGCGTAAACATGTACATACGTCACAAAGGCAAACCGAAATATTAACATCTTTGCTCTTAACAAAAGCGATAAGGAAAAGCTAACATAGGGTAAATTCAATATGTATGATTTGGTTTTAAGTTAAAGCAAAGCAAAAAGTTAAGTTGAGCAAAATTAAATATTCATTATAAGCAATTCATAGTTACGTTAATTCAAAGTTACGTTAATTTTAAATAATACAATTCATTTCATAACAGTATGTAAGAGAATAGTTAGTGGCATTTATATTTATATAAATAGAGTTAATACCACTTCATAGGAACAATTCATTGTGGGGTGAACAATTTGAAGAAAAGAGTGAAAAATATAAAACAAACAAAAATCAAGAATAACTAGTCAAGAGAAATAAAAATTAAAGTGTGAGAGAAAATAAATTAAGAGCAATTACATCATTCATTGACAGTTAAAACTACAAATTGCGTAATTAAACAATTAAACAGTATAACGCAGCAAAACTTCGATTTCATTATGGTCGAAATATAAGAGCCATAGTTTTATTTTTTTTAAAAAGAATTCCACAAGAGGCCAGATCAGCACAGCAAAGGATCTCTCTTGATTGGGCGATGAAAATCACCAAGAGGTCACCCGCTGCGTCTTCAGACTCCGCGTCAAAAAGACAAAGGTCGCTGGACGAGTCCCATCCGGACTCAAAAATAACTAAGGTGAACAACACCACACCTAAGCCGTCCAGCATCACATCAAGGCCTTTCAGCGAGGTTCTTAAGGATCACTTGGTGGTTGCAGTCATCGACCGCAGCGATCCAGACGGCAGGATCTCCCCTGATAGGTGGCTGCTGGTCAACAGCCGGTTGCACAGTGGATTCCTCAGAATCTTCAAGGATCACCCAGGTCCTCCCCCCATATGTCGCGACAACGGATGGCATCAAGGCCATGTGAAGTTAGTCGCCTGCGCTGACGATAGATCGGCGCAGCTTTATAAGCTGGCAATAAGCCAATTGGGTGAGATATGGCCAGGTGCTAGGTTGGAGGTCGTAGCAGAGGAGGATATCCCGAGCAGACCAAGAACCCGGGCCTGGATCCCAACCGAAATCCCTCTTGCCGCAGATGTGCTTAACGTCATTAAACTCTGCAACCCACAACTTCCAACGCACAATTGGAAGATCGGCAGGTTAGACGAAGCCAGAGGTCTCTTTAGGAGTGCCTGTATTGTTATCAATCAGGAATCCCTGGCTCCTCTCGCAAAAACCAACGGCGTAATAAGCTACGGGTTTGACTCTATCACCCTTAAGGTGTACAAAAAAGACGAGGCAATAGCGGAGTCAAACCCCTCACCCAAGGACCTCGCAACCACTTCGGAGCTACCGTCATGCTCGCAGATGTCATCCGGTGCAATGACAAATGACTCGAAGACGGTACCCTCACCACTACCACCACCACCATCCCAATCCCACCCCCCATCCCTGGAAGAACCGCTCTCGGATATGGAGATTGAGCCTATCATATGCTTAAGTGAGGACGAGCTTCTAGCTTCGGACTCAGACCCACAGGCAAACTCTACAGTAGTGGAGGTAAATCCGCCTGATTGTAGCTCCAATGCTGCGATTAGTTCAGATTAACCTCCACCACTCCAAAGCGGCATCCGCTTCACTTCTTCTCCGACTCCAACAACTAGGAGAAGACGTCGTCCTGATCCAGGAACCTTGGGTTAATGGTAACTCGATACTTGGACTCAGGACTCCTAATTATACTCTTTACCACAAGAGGAATGAAGGTAAGCCAAGAGCCTGCATTCTCGCAAAGAGTAATCTTAATATATTCCTACTCTCTAATTACAGCGATCGAAATACAGTAGTGGTAAAACTGGAGACTGGCAAGGGCAAAATCTGGCTGGTCTCGGCCTATCTCGCCCATGACGAAATAGGCCCTCTACCTCCGAACAATCTGAGGGAGGCGATCGCGGATGCAGAGAGGCGCAAGGATGGACTAATCCTGGGTAGTGACGCTAACGCGCATCACTCTATTTGGGGCAGCTCCGACACCAACAACAGAGGTGAGTTACTTTTTGACTATTTTCTTAATACAAACCTCACCTACTGCAACAAAGGTTGCACACCAACTTTTATAACCTGCAATAGACAGGAAGTTCTAGATATTACACTTGTATCTGATAATATCTCCCAATCGATCAACAACTGGAAAGTTTCGGCTGAACATTCGTTCCCTGATCACCGATACATCCAATTCTCGTTAGACGATCATCCCCCAGCCAAACCAGAGTTTCGGAACTACCGGAAGACCGACTGGGCTAAATACAGGGAAACCCTACAGAGGCTAATCCCTTCTTCAATACCCCCTGTCACGGGCAGCACACAAGAGCTTGACTGCATGGTAGGAGAACTTACTTCCGCCTGCAATAGGGCACTAGATGTAGCATGTCCTACAATAAGACCAAAGGGGAAACCAAAACCACCATGGTGGAACTCCGAAATTAGCAGTACAAGAAAACGCTGTAGACTGCTATTCAACAGGGCCAAATTAACAAAAAGTACCCTAGATTGGAACTCTTATAAGGAGTCCCTCGCAGTATTCAAAAGTACTCTTAGGAAAGCTAAACGGAAATCCTGGAGACTTTTCTGTGACAACATTGAGAACTTCTCGGAAGCCTCAAGGCTACGAAAAATACTCTCGACCAATCCAAGTACTCCTGGCTATCTTATGAAACCAGATGGCTCTTGGACCTCTTCAAGCGAAGAAACAATAGACCTACTCCTGGATACACATTTTCCTGGTAGCTTCTCTTCTCCACTTAGTAGTTCGTCTAATAGCACACAACCTACTCAACTTACACAAAATAACATTAATAGTCTGGTCGCAAAGGACAAACTGCTTTGGGCACTACGCAGCTTCCAACCATACAAGTCTGCGGGACCTGACGGCATAATACCTGCTGAATTCCAGTCGGCAACTGACATAATTCTACCCTGGCTGGAAACTATACTCACTTTTTGTATAAATAATACCTACATTCCCAAATTATGGTTGGAAGTCAAAGTAGTTTTTATTCCCAAAGCGGGAAAGAGCTCTCACGCTAGTCCAAAAGATCTCAGACCTATTAGCCTATCATCATTCTTCTTAAAAACTTTAGAAAGACTGATCGATACCCACCTTCGCAGCAGCATTGAATCAAGACTGCTATCAGAATCCCAACATGCCTACTGTAAGGGTAAATCAGTAGAAACCGCACTGCACTCCCTAGTACGCACCATTGAGAAGACGATTTACTGCAAAGAATACACAATGGTTGTCTTCCTGGATATAGAAGGTGCCTTCAATAATGTTAAATCGGAGGCTATAATAGATGCCCTTTCAAGTCTCAAGGTCGAGAACTCGCTTCGCAAATTGATCAATTTACTACTCTCTAGTCGATTTATCAACAACAAGCTGGGCGAGTCCTCTTCCAGGAGATTTGTCAGCAGAGGCACCCCCCAAGGTGGTGTCCTATCCCCCCTTCTTCTTTGGAACCTGGTAGTAAATGAACTTTTGCTACTCCTAGAAGGCGTGGGATGCAAAGTAATCGCATATGCTGATGACGTCGCTATAGCTATTTCCGGCAAGCATCTTCACACGATCAATGAACTCATGCAAAATGCACTAAATAAGCTCTCGAAATGGACCGACAAATTTGGACTGGGGGTTAACCCTCAGAAAACGGAGTTGGTTCTTTTTACTAGGAAATACAAAATCCCTCAGATAGACCCCCCTTCTTTATATGGTACCAAGTTAGTTTTCACCGACAAAGCAAAGTACCTAGGTCTCATCTTGGATAGTAAGCTTAGTTGAAAACTCAATATCCAAGAAAGAGTAAAGAAAGCTACCATAGCACTCTACTCCTGCAAGAAAGCCAACGGCAGCAAATGGGGTCTTCAACCCCACATCGCCCACTGGCTCTATGTATCTATCATCAGACCGATTCTGATGTATGGCGTAGTGGTCTGGTGGACCGCCCTAGATAAAGCTATACATCGCGACAGCTTGGGGAAAGTACAAAGATTAGCGTGTCTGTGCATTAGTAGAGCATTAAGATCAACACCCTCCGCAGCATTAGACATCCTACTATATCTCCCACCCCTAGACTTAATTGGTAAGCAAATGGCGACCAGTTCTGCCATAAGACTCAAAACAATCTGTGGTCAAGTAACTACACTGGCCACTCCATAATACTAGACAATCTTACCCTTCCTGAAAACATAGACTACACTGTACCCAAGCCCAATTTTGACAAAAACTTTAAGGTCACTATTCCAGATAGGTCTTTCTGGGATGACCTAGGTGCTGTAACAGACAAGTCGATACACTTCTATACTGATGGCTCTAAAAACAATGATGGTGTAGGAGGAGGTGTTTTCTCAGACAGATTAAAACTAAATCTCTCCTTTCGCCTCCCTGATTACTGTAGCGTGTTTCAAGCGGAGATCATGGCGATTTCGGAAGCACTGTCCTGGATCAAGAGGAATGTAATATCCACTAACGATATTAGCATTTTCTCGGATAGTCAGGTGGCGTTGAAATCTCTGGAATCAGTCCCATCCACTTCTAAGACCACCTCCAACTGCCGTTCATCTCTCATAGAGATGGCTAAGCAGTTTAGCATTCACCTTTGCTGGGTGCCGGGGCACAGAGACATTCCAGGGAATTGCAAAGCTGACGAGCTCGCTAAAATAGGAACAACAATACCTATTCTACCCGATAAGAAATATAAAGGTATGCCACTCGCTACTTACAAGCTAGCACTCAAACTTGACACAGTCAATAAAACCAACGCCAGATGGCCTTGCTACAAAGCAAATCTGGCCTAGATTAGATCTTAACCGCTCTAGATACCTTTTGTCACTAAAAAGACTGCATATTAGTACGATTATCGGTGTCATCACAGGACACTACCTTATAGGCAGACACGCTACTAGACTTGGCGTAATTTCGAATGACTTCTGCAGAAGCTGTAGAGACGAAGAGGAGGAGGAAAGTCCAACACATCTCCTCTGCTCGTGTCCAGCTCTTTCCCGTAGTAGGAAACTTCACCTTGGAGAATACTTCTTCGATGATCTAAGCGATCTTACACAAAAAGACGTAGGAAGCCTTCTTCGTTTTGTACAAAGTTCCAAATGGTTCACTTGAGTAGCGGGGTGATTATCCCCAAGATCCTTGGTATCACAATGGGCCTCTATAGGCCTAAGTGTGCTGGTACTTGTTACTGGCAGCCACCGCTACCTAACCTAACCTAAGGGGGGAATAGCAACAATAGATTGGAAATTACTACGTAAAATGTATGCGTCCGATATTGGACTCTGTAAGTACCCACCTCTCATGAAGAATATCTTAAGTACTTTGTAATAAAACAAATGTCTCACTGGGAGAATTTTTGTAATTCTAAATAGCTCCATGGAATTAGCAAGACGAGTAGCGTTACAAACCTTTCTTATAACACATTTTTGCAACACAATTAATTGCTGCAGTTTGTTCAGATACGCACCCCCCCAACAGCTAATACCATATTGTAATTTTGAGTGGAAAATCCCATAATATATCGTCTAATAAATAATCGACGATAAAAACAATGAATTGTGGATAAAAGATAATGTTTAAGATTGGAAATATGCTTAGACCAACTCAAGTTTTGGTCGATAGTAACGCCCAGATATTTAAAACAAATAACATTTTCAATTTTAAAACAGTTGACGTTACAGGCGACGCTGGCATTAAAAGAGATGTTATCGTCGTGAACGCAGCGTTTGTACAGGTTGAACCTTGCACGATTTGATGTCTGGAATACAACATCGAAATCCGGACTATCAACTGTGTTGAGGCTAAAAAACATGAGTTTAGTTTTATTACTAACTACTAGTTTGTGTTCAGCAAACCAAAGTCTTATTAGATGAACGTCATGATTTATATCAGCCACTAGGTTCAAGAGGCTGACAGATCCGTATGCAATTCCTAAATCATCTGCAAACGCCTTAACTTTTCCAACAAATGGTTGTTCAAATATAGAGTTGATATAGATAAGAAAAAGAATTGGACCAAGAACCGATCCCTGGGGAACGCCAAGATTCACAACCTTGGAGTTACTAAGACTGCTCCCAAGTTTGACTTTTTGCACTCTGTTATTCAAATAAGATGCGAACCAATCATACATAAATCCTCGGAACCCTGCATTATACAGTTTTTTAAAAGAATATAATGATCAACCATATCAAAAGCTTTCGTTATGTCAACAAAAAGTCCGCTGCAAAACCTTTTGTTGTCTAAACCACTGTGAACAAGGGAACAAAAATCCAATAGTGCATCCTCAGTAGAAAGCCCTGTCCTAAACCCAAACTGATTCGAACTGAGAAACTTTATTTTACTGAGGTATTTCAAAACTCTATACTTAACGGATTTTTCGAATAGTTTTGAAATAGAAGGTAATAACGAGATCGGTCTGTAATTATTTGTATCTTTTTTGCTCCCTCTTTTAAAAACTGGTTTTACGTTGCCACACTTAAGTGCTTCGGGGAAGTTCCCTGAAATAATACTCAGATTAAAAAGGTGTGCCAAAATATCAACAATGTTCAGAGCAATTTCTTTCAGCACAAGGTTAGAGACACCATCATTACCACATGAATTTGACTTGTTTATAGAGTTTATGGCTTTTAGTAACTCCAGGCCAGAAATTTCTTCAAAATAAAAACTATTTCTGTGCAAATTACTACCCATAAAATCAAATCTAGAACCAGCGCAACGATTGCACTGCTTGGGAGAGTCTCTCGGAGATGAATCTTTTCCAACTGAAACAAAGAACTCATTGAAGGCGTTAGCAACTGCTGTAGGATCTGAAATAATTTCACCATCGCTGTTTAATGTTATAGAAATTTTATGGTTGCTTATATTTCGATTAATCATACTGTTGACCACTTTCCATTCCTTTTTAAGGTTCCCTTGCGACAATCTTACTTGGTTATGATAGTAAGTGTCCCTACAAATTCGGATTTCCTTATTTATTGTTTTGCACATTTGAAAATAACGATTTTTAAGGCAAGTATTTTGGGGATGTTTGGTACATTTTATTCGCAGTTTATGCTTCTGTTTGATTTTTTTAAGAAGAGATTTCTTATAGTTGTTGATGTTCTTCCACCATAGCGATGTATATTACCTGACGGCAGAATTGACGGTATGTTATTTCGGACTTCACTTCGCCACAATCCATCGTGATGTTGACCATCTAAGTCCTCCCAATCCACACAATTGTTAGGACAATAAGATAAATCATTGCCCTTATTTAACATAATAAAATTGTGTAACACCACACAAGCTAAAACTATTTTTTCTGCATTTTCTGGGAACATGTGCAGTGTAGTAAGCAATATGCGCCAACGTGAGACTAGGATTCCAAAACTATTCTCAATTGTACGGCGAGCTCTTGACAGCCGTTTGTTGAAATTTTCTTTATCCGGTGGCAGCAGCACATCTGAATGTGGTCGCATTAAATGAAATCCCAGAGGAAAGGCAGCATCAGCAACAAAATAGTGGGGAATTCTCGTTTGCGAGTTTGGCAAGTTTTTGCTGGAAGGAATCGGAAGGTTATTGCTCAAAAGCCTCTTTCCGAATCGACTTGCTTGAAGAATACCTACATCCAATTTAAACAGACAATTAGAAGTAATTGAAAGCATATAGTTATATATTTCTTACCTCCGTCGCTTTGACTCCCATATGCGCCAACATCTACGTATGTGAATCGATATTTAGCGTCACATACCGCCATTAATACGATGCTGAAGTGCTTCTTATAACAAAAGAATTGGCTTCCACTTTTTGGAGGACACCTTATGGCAATGTGCTTACCATCGCGCCGATACAGTTGGGCATACCACACATATTCCAAAAGTCGGAGGAAATCTAACTGTAATCGGCGTTTGGCTCGGACACATAAATGGGGAAAAGGGTTCGCCAGAGTACTTCTGCTGTTTCCAAAATAATACAGCGTACAGTCTCTTTTCCCAGCTTAAAAGACCAAGCCAGTGACTGTATCGATGTACCTTGTGATAAATAGCTGGTAAAAGAAAACGAAATTACTAATGTTATTTCAAGGAGCTAAATAAACATACTCACAGTAAAAGTACAGCCAGTCGACATTCTGGACTTATTGGTTCTCTAATGGATGTTTTTTTCAGGACCGGTTTAATTATATTAAGTAACACAGTCACCCCTGTGATGAATTCCGACCGGTTTGAAAACGGACGGAATTACAAAGGAAAAATTCAAAATTAACGGATTTTCCCGAATTCATCCCTTGTAATTTCGTCCGTTTTCAAACCGGTCGGAATTCATCACAGGGGCGAGTATATAAAGGGTGATTTTTTAAGAGGTTGAGAACTTTTTTTAAAAAAAAAACACAGAAAATTCGAAAAAATGAATGAAATATTTATTTGAATCGATAGTTTGAACCTTGCAATTTAATGTTTAAAGATAATTTCATGCAAATGTTGACCGCGGCTGCGTCTCAGGTAGCCCATCCGCTGAGTCCAATTTTGGCATACTCTTTCACACATATCGGCCGGTATCTCACGAATGAATGCATGGATGTTGGCTTCCAGTGCGTCAATCGAAGCGGGCTTGTCCCTATAGACATTAGCCTTGACATACCCCCACAAAAAATAATCTAATGGTGTCAAATCGCACGATCTAGGCGGCCAATTGACCGGCCCGAAACGTGAAATTAACTGTTCACCAAACTCGCCTCGCAATTGCGCCATTGTTTCGCGTGCTGTGTGGCATGTGGCACCGTCTTGTTGAAACCACATATCATGCAAGTCAAGAACTTCCATTTCGGGCAAAAAAAAGTTTGTTATCATCGCTCGGTAGCGCCGAATCGACATTTCGCGGTCTTCTGTCACACTAGCTGATACGGCCGCAATATTTTCTTCACTACGCACAGTACGTAAACGTGTTGGTGGTTTAATGTCCAACAAAGTAAATTTGGTGCGAAATTTGGTCACAATCTTCCGAATAGACTGCTCAGAAGGTCGAGAATGCCGATCATAAAATGGAAGCAGCGCGCGATGAACATTTCGAACCGAGCACGAATTTTGATAGTAAAATTCAATAATTTGCAAGCGTTGTTCATTTGTAAGACGATCCATGGTTAAATTGCAAACCAAACTGAAGCTGTTTGACAGTGACACAAGGTACTAAACACACGTCAGCTGTCAAAACCAGTGTTGCCAAAACCAAACCAGCTAAAAAATCACCCTTTAGTTCTTTGTTCATCCTTGTGTAGATAAAAAACTGAGCACTGTCTAACTCTTTAATTTTTATAAAAGAAACATTAAAGAAACCATTTCGGTTTCTGTCCCGATTTATGCGGCGCACACAACACGATCTTTTTTTTCTTTTATTTTTCAAGTCAAACACCAACATTTGAAATATACCATACAGAAACTAGTAGGGAGCCAATTCTTAACCAAATAAGAATCGCTCACCTCAATAAAGAAGAAAAAATGAATATAACCAACTTAATTTCTCGATACTCCGATATATTTTATCAAGAAGGGAGTGACCTATCATTTACCAATGCAATTAAGCACCGTATAAGGACAGTAAATGATATCCCGATATATACAAATTATTATAGATACCCGGAGGTACACAAAGACGAAGTAAAGAGACAAATCGATGAAATGTTGGAACAGGGCATTATTCGCCCAAGCAATTCCCCATATTCGGCTGCTATTTGGGTCATCCCAAAAAAACAGGACGCATCCGGAAAGTAGAAATGGAGAATTATCGTTGACTATAGGAAACTAAATGAAGTTTCTATAGATGATGAATTCCCTATACCGAATATCGAAGATATATTCGATAAACTCGGTAGGGCGCAATATTTTACAACACTCGATCTGGCGAAAGGCTTTCATCAGATCGAAATTGCGGAAGAAGATATAAAAAAGACGGCTTTTTCAACCAATAATGGTCATTATGAATTTGTTCGTATGCCATTCGGATTGAAAAATGCCCCCGCAACCTTTCAAAGATTGATGAACTCTATACTGAGTGAATTCATTGGTAAAATATGCTTAGTTATCTAGATGACATAATCATCTTTTCCACTAGTCTGGAAGAACATATTACCTCGATTAAGAAAATATTTATGAAATTGAAGAAAGTAAACCTAAAAGTACAGCTTGATAAAAGCGAGTTTCTCAAAAAAGAAACAGAGTTTTTAGGACATATCGTAACAACTGAGGGTATTAGACCCAATCCCAAAAAGATTGCAGCTATTCTAGAATACAAACTACCAAGAACGCCTAAACAAATTAAATCCTTCTTAGGTATAACCGGATACTATCGAAAATTTATTAGGGATTATTCCAAGGTAGCGAAACCAATGACTGCCTATTTGAAAAAAAATACAAAAATTAATTTAAATGACCCCAATTATATAGAAAGCTTCGAGAATTTAAAGAAATTAATAACGTAAGAACCGATTCTTAAATATCCGGATTTCAGTAAAAAATTTACCTTGACAACTGATGCTTCGAATTATGCCTTGGACGCCGTCCTTTCCCAAGAAGGTCATCCAACCTGCTTTGCCAGCAGAACATTAAACGAGCACGAAATCCACTACTCGACGATTGAAAAGGAACTTTTAGCCATCCTATGGTCAATGAACTACTTCAGACCCTACCTATACGGACATAAATTTACAGTTAGAACAGACCATAGACCCCTTGTTTGGTTGAGCTCGCTCAAAGAGCCAAACGCCAAACTCCAAAGATGGAAAATCAAATTAGAAGAGTATAATTTTGATATCGAATATGTTAAAGGAAAAGATAACCAAGTGGCAGATGGGTTATCAAGAATGGAAGTCTACTTTAACGAAAATATTCAAACCACAGATAGCCAGGACATTTTAGATAGTAATAGCAATAGTGAAAATATACCAGATAATCAATCTATTTTAGCGACTATTCATAGCGCTGATGAAGACAACAGTGACTATATTCCAATCGTAGAATCACCTGTGAACATTTACAAAACCCAAATAATACTAAACACTACAGAAAACGCTAGTAATCACAAAATATACAGCCAATTTGGAAAGAAAAGAATAGTTATAAATATAAAAACACCTAAGGAAAACTTAATTTTGGATATTATGAAAAAATGTATCCCACCGAGGGGAATAGTAGGAATTTTCTGCAATCAGGATCATTTATTTGCCCAGTTTCAAAACAGTTATATAAAGTATAAAGTATTTTAGTAAAAACAAATCATTGAGAATTGTTAAGTGTAGTAAATTTTTAGGCGATCTCGAAGATGAAGAAAAATTAACAATGGTTATCGATAAAACACATAAACTACTGAACCATAGGGGTATAAACGAGACATTCGCGGAAATAAGAGATGTTTATTATGTTAAAAGAAAAAATTCAACAATTTATAAACAATTGCGAAATTCGCAATAAATCGAAATATGAACGATTACCGTAAAAAATTCCACTAAAGTTAACAGACACTCCAACAAAACCGAACCAAATACTTCATATTGACATCTGGTATGCCAATATAAACTTAATGTATGTAACGATTATAGATAAGTTTACTAAACATGTAACAGTTCACGAGATCAGACACAGAACGTGGTTATCCTTGCTCAATACCTTAAGGAATAGATTTTCATCTTTAGGCATTCCAAATAGGATAATAACCGATGGAGAGACAGGATTTTCTTCAATTCTTATTAAAGAATTTCTTAAAGAAAATAATGTCGATCTTCACATCACGACACCCTATCACAAGACCGGAAACTCTGATATCGAGAGGTTCCACTCAACCCTTAATGAACATATAAGAACCCTTTCAGCAGATGATAACAATAAAGATACCTTACGAAATAAAGTCTTAAAAGCTGTAAAGATCTATAATCAAACGATTCATTCCACAATAAATAGAAGACCTATTGACTTCCTCAACGGAACTATATCAAACGAAGATTACCCCAATATCGTAGAAGAAGTTAAGAAAAAGAAGGAAAAATATATCAACAAATATAACAAAAACAAGAAAGACGTAGATCTAACAAAAACAAATCACTCTTATCTCAAGAATAGGAAAAATAATAAACTCAAACCCATTTACAAAAAAGAAAATGCAGAAGTTCTTGACAAAGATCATATTAAAGATAGCAAAGGAAGCAAGTTCTATAGAAAACAGGTCAAACGAATCTACAAATATGAAAACATATAAAATATTATATCTTTTTTTTCAGACATTACTGATTTTAATTTTACTGACAACAACAGCAACAAACGGACAAAACTCGACGCACAAAACTTGAATTTAGGACATGGGTATGGGTATATCACAATTAGCGACGAACAAATTCCAATAGTAGTAGGCTATACGAAAATACTTCATAACATAAACTTAACCTCGTGGATAGACAATCTAGATATAATAGAGTATAATATTAATAAATTAAATCACAAAAATAAATACCCTACAATAACACATAATTTCAAACTTTTGGTAGAAAAAATAGAAAGCTTATTAGAAAATCATAGCAAACAAAAAAGAGGATTAGTTAACATTGTCGGAGAAGGACTTAAATACTTGACAGGAACCATGGACTATGACGACGAACTAGAGATTAAGAATAGTTAAGAGACAAACGAAAAGAATAATAAAAACTTGATTGATGGACTTAACGAACAAATTAAAATAAATTACCACTTTAATGAAGTTATTGACAATATAACGAAACACATTAACGGACAGCAACAAGAAATAAAGACCCAACTTTTAAATGTAGGCAACGCAATAAATAGAGAATTCTCAGAAATAAATAATATGCAACAGGCATTTCAAATTCAATATGATATACAATTGTTAAGGGAACAGGTTAGGAAAGTAAACGAAAATTTATTATTAAGTAAACTAGGAGTCGTAGGAAAAGATATACTATCACCAAAAGAAATAAAAGATTTTAACATAACAATTAGTAAACTTAGTAATATCAAAAGCACTGTTATTATACATAATGACCAACTAATATTCATACTATTGATCCCTAACTACTCAGATGCTAATTTTTATAGAATTTTAATAGAGCCAATTCCTAATAAAAACAACTTAGAATTAGTAACTCCATATAATCAGTTCATAAGAGATGACAATTTTAATTACGAATACATAAATGGAACAATAAAACTTAAAGATTTAAAGATTATAAATGACAATTGCATCTCTAATATTTTTAAATATAACCCCAAATGCAACTTCAAAGAAAATAAAAATATAGAAATCAAGCACCCAGATTTTGCATGATTGTAATAATTTCACTTTAAATATTATGGGTAATAACTTATTAAGATTCGAAAATTGTAAACTAAATATAAATAACATTAAATATGAAAATTTTGTAACATATGATAATTTTATCATCCCTAGTTTTAATAATGTAACTATAAATAAGATTGTAATGAACTATTCTGCAGAGGAAATACATTTGAAAAATATCGAAAATCGTAACCTATTAGAAAAAATTAAATTAAAAAGTACCCCGCGCGAATACATAAATTTTGGAGTAATTTCAATTATTATAATAATTTTTATTATAATCTTCATTTTCAATTCGAAAAATAACGGAACAAATATAAAAGTCAGTTTAAAAAACGCTGATTCTTCGGAGCAGAATCTTAAGGGGGGAGGTGTTACGTCCGATACTCCACTACAATTATTTAACGGCATTTCCCTTGCCCCGCCCCTGTATAACGGAAATACACGCGCCAATCATTTATGCGCACTCAGCATAAAGTAACGGCATTTCCCTTTTCCCCACCGCATGCGCAAACAAGATAACGGATTTACACGCGCTAGCCATTTATGCGCAATTAGCATAAAATAAGTTCATATTTCATTGCACGGGCATGAAATATGAATATTTCGTAAACAACTGCATTCCTTTCCCACAGAAAGCTATGCAGGTGTATTTATCATGATACCTGTAGAATCTTTTCAAAAAACACTCGTTGTCCAGTAGTCGTAGAAATCAGTTGTATTCTTTCTTTTAAATTAAATAAAGATTTTTTTTATTAAACTTGAGAAATAAAACCTTTATTGTATTTCACTAATTTATCGAAACAACACATAAATCACATCCAAATCGACTTTCCTATGACAACCGCCAGTGACATTCGCTTCCGTTCGCATTCTTCTATTATGGGCAACTTGAGCAATTGACATTTCGGAAGAAAACTTAACGTAGGATTTTGACAGTCGCTTCCGATTGCTTTCGACTATTATAGTTCAGCCTTAAGGCAACCAGCTTTATACATACATTACTATAGTAGCGCCAATCCAGTAGTACAGTTATGCTGCAAGGTGTCGCTAGTAATACCAAATCGAGAATAAAGTGGCAGAGAGCTTTTGCGTCTTTGATAATTTCATTGCTTATGAAAAAGCTTTCGTCAAGATTTTAATTTCTTCGTTATTTCAGCAGCATCGAAGTAAATATTCACATAGTACGATTATGCTGCAGGATGTCGCTAGTAATACCAAATCTAGAATAAAGTGCCAGAGCGCTTTTGCGCCTTTGCTAATTTCATTCCTTATGAAAAAGCTTTCGTCAAGATTTTAATTTCTTCGTTATTTCGGCACCATTGAAGTAAATATTCGGCTTTTGATGTCGGTTTCTTTTAAATGTGAATTAACTGATTAAAAAGTAAATATGTTTTGTGCTTTCAAAAACTGTTTTTTTTTTTTTGTTTCCTTTATGTATTTACATCTGTACATATTGGACACCTAGTAATTGTTGTTACATAACAACCTACCCTTCGGGTAGGGGATAGAATATATCCGAGGTAGGCATGCCTGTCGTAAGAGGCGACTAAAATCCAATCTCCGTATACCGAGAGAAATGTACTGGTTGATCGGAAAACATTCCCACCTCAGTACCGAGAACAAACTGCTTTTATACAAGCAAGTGCTAAAGCCGGTGTGGACCTACGGTATACAACTTTGGGGTTGTACCAAGAAAACAAATGCCAATATTTTACAAACCTTTCAAAATAAAGTGCTAAGAGAAATTGTCCAAGCACCGTGGTATGCTAGAAACGACGATATCCACAGGGATCTCGGAATTCCGACAATCGAAGCTGAAAGTAGAAGCTTCGCGCGAAAACATAGAAACCGACTAATCGGACATGTTAATAATACAGTCCTACTTATTTTGGATGAGAGCAATTTATTGCGCCGACTACAAAGAACAAAACCTTTCGACTTGGCGAGATAAGGATTAACCGCGTCTAAATTGTGGAACATGCAGGATCTTTCATTGGAAAGTAACCTGGCAAACGTTTATATTTCGTGATAGAAAAATTGCTTGATAAGTAGTATAACTTAGTTGCAGTATCTAACAAATTTATATCGAAGGGTGGTGTTTTTGGTCAGTAAGAATCTGACACTACTATGAGCACGCGCTTGCTATTCTCATAGTGTCTATGGAAGATTTTCACCTACCCTCGGCAAAAAAAAAAAAAAAAAAAAAAAAAAAACATAACAGGATATGATAGCTTATAAGGCCAGTGCCTTTACATGCCTTTGTTTTACAATAAGGTGGGTTTTTTAATTATAAGCAAGTATTCAAAAAGTAAAGATTACAATAGTTATTACTTTATTAATGTCTTTTAGTTAGGTCTGATGGTCTAAGGCTCTTCAGTCTTCTTTTTCGAGTTATTTCTTGTAGCGGGATTGAATTGACTTAATTGTTATCGTGGATTAATAACCGGATTTGTTTTTTTGTGCTTGTCTTTTGTATTTCTTCAATTACTGTCGATAATTTGAGGTCTTTATGGATGTCGTCATTGGAAATATACAATGGAGCGTCTATTATCGTTCTTAATATTTTTGATAGCTGTCTTTGGATGATGTTTATATTTGATTTACACGCTGTTCCCCACAGCTAAAGTCTGTACGTCTATATTGGTTTAATAATCGTCTTTTAAATGAGCAGTTTGTTGTCTATAGATAGAACCGAGTTTCTTCTCAGCAGCCAAAATAGTTGTCTAAATTCGTCCTTGATTTGATTACGTTTTGTGAGTATTTGTTGTTTCCAAGTTAACTTTTGGTCTATGTCGCAATCATTGCATTTTTTGACTGAGGTGTAGGAATGTCGGATGTATATATTAGATATAATAAAGTTCCAAGGACGATTCCTTGGGGAACTCCAGATTCTGCTTTAAGAAGATTTGAGTGCTAGTCTCTGTGTTGTAGTCTATCTATTAGGATTTTTTCGAATAGCTTTGATACTATTGGCAATAAACTTATTGGCCTGTAATTAGCGGTTTGAGTAGCGTCTTTTCGAGGTTTTAGAACTGCTATCACTTTGGCTACTTTCCAATCCTTTGGGAAGCATTTTAGAGTAAAAATTGCGTTAAATAGATTTTGGAGGAACAAAAGTGCGTTTTGGGGTAGTTTTATTAATATTTGTCCGGTAATAAGATCATACCCAGAGCTTTTTGGATTTATCTTCTGTTGAATGTAGTATTTTATTTCTTTTTCTGTTAGCTTTTTTATGTAAGAACTATTAGTGGTTTGGAAACTAGAAGTTGTAGGTAAGCTTATGTCTGAGTTATTTGTGTCATTAGTAAACGTCACTCTAAAATGTTCAGCTAAGATTGTTGCAATAATTTGTTGTGTGCCCATATTTTTGACAATTTAAGCACTGGGAAATGTCCTTCTTTAGTCGAGGAGGTTCGAAGTTTATACTGCCTTAAAGTAATTGTCTTATGTTATATATGTACATATGTCTTTATTGTTTTCCTGATTTACAATCTCTAGTGTAAAGATCGGTAGAGGTCTTTTGGTTCCTCGTTGGAGAATGTTATGGATATTTGCCACATTATGGCCCAACTAGGATAGCTCCCGTTTGATTTCATTCCTATCTATTGAGTGATGTATCGTACATGACAAAGCGATATAAGATGTCACATGAGAATGAATGAGGTAAAAGAGTTCTCAAAAAATTATTGATGTTCTTGAAGATTTACACCGTTCAGTAGAGACAAAACGGTTTTGCTTCCAAGGCCCCATTGATTGTTCATATTTGAATCGTTTTCGGCTTTAGCACCAGCATACGGGATGAACTGAATAGGTAGCTATCGCTAGAGCAGAGACACCACAAGGTTAGGTTAGGTTGGGTGGCTATCCCCATATTTCGTAGGATTCACTTAGACCAAAGTAGGTCCATTGTGTTGCCACATGAGCCGATTCTCAGCGATACTCCTGGAACCATTTTGAAAGTTGGATGAATTTCCATATTTTATTGATATCTGTAAGGTCTATTATTATTTCTTTTGGTACATGGGGTTCACTTTCTGTGATAAAACATCCAAGTTTTGTTCCTTTTCTGGTTAGTTCGTCTACCTCACAGTTACCTGGTACATCACTATGACCAGAAACCCAGCAAAGCATGGGCATTCATCTATTCGATATCTGGTTTGGAGATACTAACCGGATATCCGTGTAGATTTCCAATGCGGATTTGTCATAAAGACGGATATTTCCTACCTGGGAATATTAGTCCTATATTTTACATTGAAATCTAGGAGCGGAGTCCGTATACTTCCCTATTTAGATTATTCATTGCGAATATCCTGGCGTGCCCAAAGTTAGAAGATACTCACTGTTAAGTTTCTTTAAGTCGCATCGCCGTTTTTGCTGCTATGTCCCTACCATAAATGTCCAACGAAAGCATAACATATTTAACATTGTTTCAAGAGCAGCGGTTATTCGTACTTGAGGGATGCTATGCTTCTTAGTGAATATTGAATAACCCAAGCTCCGTTTTTCCTGCATCCAAAACGTACAGGTTTGTACCGAATGAACATTTGCAGGAATGGGGAAATAAGTATGGCACCATTTGCTAATTGCAAAAAGAAAAAATACGCAGAAGAACAGATGCTGAAAACAATCATTTCCGAAAACTAAATACATAATTACATAATTTTGAAATCTATTGTAAAAGTATTAGAGCAATTCTTAAATACGAAAATCACATTGAATTGCTTTGTTGCGGGATTTAAATATTTGGCAACGAACAATTAATTGTGATTGGGGCGAAGAAATGAAATATGACAATCAGTAAACAAATCTATTTACCCGAAATACACAAAAGTTTATTCGTTTGCGCCGGTCGTACAAAAAATAAATATTTGTTTTTGTTTTTGTTCGTTGAAAAATAGCTTTTTTTTTTGACGAGGCATTCATAAAACTTGAAAGCTCCCTCTAAATCTATTCAGGACACAATCCAGTTTTCATTTTAGACCAATTGAAGCGCCAAAGCTTTGTCGGGATACTGGTACAACGTTTCTACTGAATTTCTTGGCGTTACTATAGCAATGTATATACAAAGCTATTACTCACAGAAAATTATGTCAGAAACACATTTCAGGATACTTCAAGGATGTCTAATAGAACTGTTATTGATTTGTCTGTGACTTATGTGTTTGTAATCATGGAATGGTTTAGATGTGTTTGGGATTGAAATTTTGGTTTTACTTTATAATTGGATTTCGAGCCATTATTAGTAAAAAGCTCGTTTGGGGCGTACTTTCAGGGTGTCTGGCAGGGGGTGGGCTGAAAGCAAAACGTCTGGGACCTAGATTTTTGGTATATCATTTATGTGGTTATACCCTCGGGAAAAAAATCTGAAAAATTAACGTTTTTAGCCCCTCCGAGAGATGATTGAACTGGATATCACGACGATAATACCTTTACATATATACCCATATATTTTGGTTATACCTCTATGTACAAATTTGCTGTCGGCTCTTAGACTACTAGTAAGGCGAAACATTTCCTGTTCGAGGAACCCTGTAATAGCAATAGCTCGGACAATTAAATTGTAAATTTTGGAAAAAATACTTATGCATACATATGTACATATGTATTTTTTTAAGCTATTCAAATTGAATTCTCTCCAGCAGATAACCCACTTTTAGAAACAAGATAATTTAGGACGTACCTATTTGCAATTAGTGGTCAATCCCCTGATCACGAAAACACACTTGTTATCCAATTTGTTTATTTCTGACTAAATCCAAATCTTCTAAGCCGTTAACTAAATCCAATTGTAGACTACGTACCTATGAAAATATTTCTTCTTGGTTCTTTAATATTGCATGCCTCTTCCCATATCTGGCCTTCAGGTAGGATTATCGAAATACTCTTACACCAGTAGGTATTATTTTTTTTCTAGCGTTTGCAATGTAATGCAACATTGAACACCCTATTTGCGAGTTTTCCTATTAAATTTGGAAACAAAAAATATCTACCTATCATTAATAATGGGCGTGTTTTTTTTTCCAATCTATATAGGCTTAGCGAAAAATGGAAAAAAAAAACGCTGAACAGTGACTTGGCAGGACTATGCTAATTGACGTTTGACAGTTTCACAATTCATTGAAAGTAAGGCCGATAGTTATCAAGCGCTCAATAATAAGTTGGTGGATAGAATTTTATTTCGTCAAATCTAGTTCAATTAAATAGTAAAATAAGGAACGTGTTCACTTAATTCATTATAATTTTCTTTTCCTTTTCGGATAAATTCGTATTTCTTTCTTTTCTACCGATTTTAAAATGAACAAAAATAATTTAAATTTTAAATGACAGCAGAGTTCGGGTGATAGCTACCGGCCTTCATATTTCTCCTTCACTTTCATGTCATATTTGACATTTCAGTTTGGTAGCACATTTTTCTATCCAGGCTAAGCACCTAAGACTGGATAATTATCCAGGTTTCGTAAGCCTATATAAGCTTAGTTATTAGTAAGTATTCAACGAAAAATAAAATTAAAAAGTGTGGTGAAAGTTAGTTATCTTTGTTTTTTATCTACAATATTTTTTTCTAAAACTGAATAACTTTTAATATATATATATATATATATATCTTCTTTTTTTTTTTTTTTTTTTTGTCTGTTTTATGATAGGTTCGGGCGTGCTTCAGGTGGCTGTCTTCGCTGTGTGTTGGTGGTGTGGACGACTTGAGCTGCTTTCGGCATCTAATAAGCGGTGTATTTTGTAGACTGCGGACGGACTTTATTTTTCCCTCAATGTGGTAGGTATTTTGAACTAAACTAAGCCTAAAATAAAATTGAAGAAGGACACACACTGTTGTATTTGTCTCCGTTCCCACAATACCACTCTGTCCCTTAATGGACTTATGGTGGCAGACTTGGCTCGGAGACGGTTACAACACATAAAACAAACCCCAGAAGAAATTAAACTAAACTTACAAACTAAACCCATACTACAACTAAACTAAACTAGACACCCACAGAACCCATACTACCACTAATACACAAGACGATGGAAAATGAAAATTGAAGAAAGGATAGATTAACGAACAGTAAAAAGAATAAGAAGGATAGAGAAGACGAAGACAAAACAGGTTCCAATTGTTGTCGTTGTCACCACCAACGATACTCGTCGCAATTCAATCTGGCCATTCTGAAGACTTTCCTGATGAAGACTTACGAGTTTTTTGGTGGTGACAACAAGAACAATTGTGAACTTAAGACGACATAGAGGACAGGAACGGACACTGCACGTTGGGCGCCATTTATTATGTAGGAGTGGAGTGGGAGGAGTTAGGAATTTGAAAATGGGACAGGAAAATAGGATGTGGATGGGACCTTAGGATAGGATGTGACGGGAAAGCAAAGAGGGTTGTTCACGGGGAGCGCGGCACGCTTGCGATGCGCGGCTCCGCTCGCCGGAATTGGGGTGGTTCTTGCCCCCCGTAAACAACTACCCTACATAGACAAACATAAATCGTGCCATACAAACTACCAAAATCTACTCTCTACTTTGTAATTACAGCGGACGGACGGCGGGATATCACATTGAGAGGGCGCTGGTGCTGGTATTCAGCGCGGCTATTATTCCCACCCTACCTGGAGATCCGGCGGCCATTTTGGATCTCCCCAAGAGCTCGGATGCCTCAGCAGCTCAGTCCATCAGCCGAAGGTACTTAAGCGTACCTTCCACACCCCCCTGAAATATGGAACTCAGCGACTCATGTCGCTGTTGAACACATACGCACACAAAAAGAAAGCAGGATTCTCCTCATAAGGCGGGCACAATTCATTAATTTTTATCGTATATTAATAGATATTTACTATTATAGTGAATTGGCATAATTTGTGAGCTTGTGACAACAGTTAAATTGACAACCACAAAAAAAACCTATCAAGAACAGAAAATCTTTCCTTCGTAATTTGTACCTTTCTATACACGAGAATCGAAATAACCGCGACCCTACCTAAATTGAGCTCAATGTAGGGGGGTTTATAAAACATAATAAATAATAAAAGCTAGCTTAACCGGACTAATAAGACGCGATGGAGGAAACGTAATTTTACAATGATGTAAATTTAAATTATGTACACAAAAAAATATATATGGATTTAAGCATTAAAACCCCGCCTTAGGGTATACAGTATACTATACTACACTAACAAAAAAAATGTATTTCTTTTTAGAGTAACTAAATTATTCTTTTTGATGATTAAAAAGAATTGGGGCAAACAATAAGGTATTCTTTGCAACCATTTCTGTTTACAACTATATTGTTATCTAATTTATAAATGATTTGAAATATATTGAATTTTCTCTTTTATCTTTAGCTAAATCTATCGTAAGTAAATGTGCGTGTGCATATACATGCACGTGGTTGACTTTGCAGTCACCTTCACTGCAATTCTGGGGCTTATGATGGCGGTTGTTTCCCACAGGTAACGCATGCAATGGTATTGATGTATATATATATATACCAGTGACGTTTATTCTAAGGTGCGCAGGTGTTCTCCGCACACCCCAACGAAATCCATCTTTATGAAAAATGTATTTGTTTATGTACATGCGCTAACAATATCGTTGAGTTATAATTCAAAAATGTTCAATTAAAAATTCTGCTTTAACATCCACTTCTGTTCACTCTGTTGTGCCGCACCGTCGCGTCATAGCCAAATCAACCAAACCAAACACCGCAGTCACCCAATACCAAAATGTATATAAACCATTCAATACAAATTGACGTCGAACAAAATATTCTCCTCTTTTCGTAAGTAAATCAAACTATATAGGCTTAGCGAAAAATGGAGAAAAAAAACGCTGAACAGTGACTTGGCAGGACTATGCTAATTGACGTTTGACAGTTTCACAATTCATTGAAAGTAAGGCCGATAGTTATCAAGCGCTCAATAATAAGTTGGTGGATAGAATTTTATTTCGTCAAATCTAGTTCAATTAAATAGTAAAATAAGGAACGTGTTCACTTAATTCATTATAATTTTCTTTTCCTTTTCGGATAAATTCGTATTTCTTTCTTTTCTACCGATTTTAAAATGAACAAAAATAATTTAAATTTTAAATGACAGCAGAGTTCGGGTGATAGCTACCGGCCTTCATAGGTCTGTTCCCGTACCTGTCCAAAACAGCCGAAATCAGTCAAATCCTGTTCCCGTACGAAGATTTTTCATATGTTTTGACAGAAGAGAGTGTAGTATTCGGCTGTTTTCGGCTGTTTGCAACAGTACGGGAACAGACCTCATATTTCTCCTTCGCGTTCATGTCATATTTGACATTTCGATACAATTTTCGATAACTATCGACGGAAAACAGTTTGGTAGCACATTTTTCTATCCAGGCTAAGCACCTAAGACTGGATAATTATCCAGGTTTCGTAAGCCTATATAAGCTTAGTTATTAGTGTAATTAACATGGAAAAAATTTTCTAAGCCTATATAGTTTTGAAAAAAAACACGCCTAATATAGGTTTGTTTGGTGTCAGCCCTAGGGCGCACTGGAAACGCATTGCGTTTTATGTCCGCCAGTGCTACCTACACTGAAAACGCACTGAATATGCTGCCCTGCGATCGTTGGATTTACCCCGAGTATTTCGTCAGTGCAAGAAAAAAGGGCTGTCAGATCATAAAATAAGCTGATTTGTCATTTGGTTATTTTTCATTGAGTTGGTTTTGCCTATTGTGCGTATGTTTTTTTGTGTTCGGATAGGTAACTGAATAAAACAACGAACTAAACAAGTGCAAAAATATACAACAATTAACAAAATCAGATTTATGTTAAGTTTCCAATGCATGACCATTGTCAGGGCAAGCTATATACGTTCGATGAAGTGTGGTTGCACTGGGTTTTTGCACAATCATGAAAATACACTAACTTTAGTCAGTGCACCCTAGGGCTGGCTACATTAAACAAACCTAATAACAATAAGAATTAAAATAAAGATAAGAATACGAATAATGTAATTTAAAAATAGCTAGAATAACACAATAAGAGTAATAATCGAAAAAGAAGTAGGTATAGAAAATAATACAAACCATAAACGTAATAATGAATAAAAAACAAGATATGAAAATAAAAACTAAATACAAAATAAAGTGCAAAAATATCGATATGATAAAAATCGTACAAAATTGTTTTCAAAGAATAGTAACCCAGTAGCGAATCGTTGGTGATTTCAGCAGACCTTGCCAAATCACCTCTTACTTCATCAATGAAAACCTAAAAAAATAGGAAGGCCTTCACAAATCATGCCTAGGAAGCGAGTTGGTAATGGCTCCTGTTTTAAAATTTTCCACCAGTCTAAAATTTGAGCATCAATTGTATTATCACTTCGCTTCTAATGGAATGACCGTTTTCAGGCCTGACTTTAGGCATTGCCAAAGAAGCGATTTGGGAATGGAATCTGTTTTAAAATTTCACCCAGTTGTAAAACTTGAACAGCAACTGTATTACCACTTCGCTTCTAAGGGAATGACTGTTTTCAGGCCTGAGTCTAGGCAAGGAAGCAAGTTAGTAATGGAATCTGTTTTAAAATCAGTTTGAATGGCATTACCGCTCCGCTTCCTATATTTTCACTTTTTCAGGTCTTCTTTTCCAACAGAAATACCTATGTACCTACCAAACAAGTCTGATCACGTTAAATTTTTTGTTTTAAATAAGCTTAGTGCAAAAATGCAAACTTTGCCGATTTGTATTTCAAGTTTAATTTTTGGCGCATAAAAACGTTAGAAGTGCTAAGTAACATTTTAATAAAGTGCTGTAAAGTATTCAACGAAAAATAAAATTAAAAAGTGTGGTGAAAGTTAGTTATCTTTGTTTTTTATCTACAATATTTTTTTCTAAAACTGAAATAGATCTTTTTTTTTAATATATATATATATATATATATATCTTCTTTTTTTTTTTTTTTTTGTCTGTTTTATGATAGGTTCGGGCGTGCTTCAGGTGGCTGTCTTCGGCTGTGTGTTGGTGGTGTGGACGACTTGAGCTGCTTTCGGCATCTAATAAGCGGTGTATTTTGTAGACTGCGGACGGACTTTATTTTTCCCTCAATGTGGTAGGTATTTTGAACTAAACTAAGCCTAAAATAAAATTGAAGAAGGACACACACTGTTGTATTTGTCTCCGTTCCCACAATACCACTCTGTCCCTTAATGGACTTATGGTGGCAGACTTGGCTCGGAGACGGTTACAACACATAAAACAAACCCCAGAAGAAATTAAACTAAACTTACAAACTAAACCCCCACTGAACCCATACTACAACTAAACTAAACTAGACACCCACAGAACCCATACTACCACTAATACACAAGACGATGGAAAATGAAAATTGAAGAAAGGATAGATTAACGAACAGTAAAAAGAATAAGAAGGATAGAGAAGACGAAGACAAAACAGGTTCCAATTGTTGTCGTTGTCACCACCAACGATACTCGTCGCAATTCAATCTGGCCATTCTGAAGACTTTCCTGATGAAGACTTACGAGTTTTTTGGTGGTGACAACAAGAACAATTGTGAACTTAAGACGACATAGAGGACAGGAACGGACACTGCACGTTGGGCGCCATTTATTATGTAGGAGTGGAGTGGGAGGAGTTAGGAATTTGAAAATGGGACAGGAAAATAGGATGTGGATGGGACCTTAGGATAGGATGTGACGGGAAAGCAAAGAGGGTTGTTCACGGGGAGCGCGGCACGCTTGCGATGCGCGGCTCCGCTCGCCGGAATTGGGGTGGTTCTTGCCCCCCGTAAACAACTACCCTACATAGGCAAACATAAATCGTGCCATACAAACTACCAAAATCTACTCTCTACTTTGTAATTACAGCGGACGGACGGCGGGATATCACATTGAGAGGGCGCTGGTGCTGGTATTCAGCGCGGCTATTATTCCCACCCTACCTGGAGATCCGGCGGCCATTTTGGATCTCCCCAAGAGCTCGGATGCCTCAGCAGCTCAGTCCATCAGCCAAAGGTACTTAAGCGTACCTTCCACACCCCCCTGAAATATGGAACTCAGCGACTCATATCGCTGTTGAACACATACGCACACAAAAAGAAAACAGGATTCTCCTCATAAGGCGGGCACAATTCATTAATTTTTATCGTATATTAATAGATATTTACTATTATAGTGAATTGGCATAATTTGTGAGCTTGTGACAACAGTTAAATTAACAACCACAAAAAAAACCTATCAAGAACAGAAAATCTTTCCTTCGTAATTTGTACCTTTCTATACACGAGAATCGAAATAACCGCGACCCTACCTAAATTGAGCTCAATGTAGGGGGGTTTATAAAACATAATAAATAATAAAAGCTAGCTTAACCGGACTAATAGACGCGATGGAGGAAACGAAATTTTACAATGATGTAAATTTAAATTATGTACACAAAAAAATATAATGGATTTAAGCATTAAAACCCCGCCTTAGGGTATACAGTATACTATACTACACTAACAAAAAAAATGTATTTCTTTTTAGAGTAACTAAATTATTCTTTTTGATGATTAAAAAGAATTGGGGCAAACAATAAGGTATTCTTTGCAACCATTTCTGTTTACAACTAGTTTGATTGTATATTGTTATCTAATTTATAAATGATTTGAAATATATTGTATTTTCTCTTTTATCTTTAGCTAAATCTATCGTTTCTATTGTTTCCCACAGGTAACGCATGCAAGGGTATTGATGTATATATATATATACCAGTGACGTTTATTCTAAGGTGCGCAGGTGTTCTCCGCACACCCCAACGAAATCCATCTTTATGAAAAATGTATTTGTTTATGTACATGCGCTAACAATATCGTTGAGTTGTAATTCAAAAATGTTCAATTAAAAATTCTGCTTTAACATCCACTTCTGTTCACTCTGTTGTGCCGCACCGTCGCGTCATAGCCAAATCAACCAAACCAAACACCGCAGTCACCCAATACCAAAATGTATATAAACCATTCAATACAAATTGACGTCGAACAAAATATTCTCCTCTTTTCGTAAGTAAATCAAACGGCGCGCGCCGTCATACATACTTTCAAAGCTTTATCAACCTATCCAAACCAACAAAACAAATTCAGTTTGACGTCGACTCGCCCGGTTGTTCTCCATTTACTAGCGCACCAACCCAACGGAAATATCCCTATAAAAAAAAATTCTACCACATCCAAAGTCCCAACAATCGTCTGTACAACAACATGAATTTGGGTTCTCCAGAGAACTGCGCACCCAGGATCGATGCAACACATTTCTACCCTTTTCTTTAGCGATGGTGATGTAAGCTGTGGGTATGATGTTGCTTTTCATATTCTGTTTTATTTCGCAGCAATTTGAGTTCTCCAGCAAACTGCGCACCCATAGGCTCGATACAACACTTTTTTCTATCCTTTTCTTTAGTGATGAAGATGTTAGCTGTGGCTGTGGGTATTATATTGCTTTTCATACTCTGTTTTATTTCGCATGTTAACGTTTGTTTGGTTGAATTTTGTTCGATTCTCTTCTCTTGAGTATTGATGTTAGTTTTTGTTCGATTTCGATGTGCTCTATATTTGTAGAACTCCATTCTTCATATCGACTGAAGCGAAAGCAAAAAGCAATACAATACTAGTCGTTTTTTTTTTTTTTTGCAAGCCTATATAGGCTAAACATGTTTCAGCAGCATGTTTACCATGTTAAATACAGAATTATCCAGTCTTATTTTTACTCTGAAATCTTTTTCGAAGTCTATACGGGTTACAAAAAAAAAACACGCTTACTAATCATTGTGCATGTCGTTATTTTAAGCCAAAGTTGTAACGGTGGTGTGGGCTACATCAGTGATTATACATCGGGGAGTGGGAGGGAGGAATCATCTTCGAAGAGATGGGTTTAAAACTTGGAGGAAAGGGATTGAAGGGAGGTAAATTGAGGGACTAGGACAAGGGACCTGGGAAAGTAAATTTGGGCCACTAAGAAGCGGGTAGCGTGCCTGGTTCGGTCTTCGGCTGAAGCTCGTCGGATTGGGGTGGGGTCTTGCTTCCGTGGATCCCAAGCGCACCACTACACAAAGAATTGCACGCGTTCATATAAGCAAATTATCGAAAGAGAAAAAAAAATTTACGAAATCTAAAGTCTGTACTCTGCAGCCTACCATTGCCTGTGGGAGAGAAGATGTAATTCTCCCTAGCGGGTCATTACCCCCCCTGCCTTGTGCAGTCCCCGCTGAAACTGAATTAAAGACTTGCACCCAAAAAAAAAGAAACGGAATCAACCTTCTGGGGGTCGACCAGCCAAGGCCATTAAAAAGAGACTCTAATTTTAAATTTAGCAATACATGTTTATTTCAAATTAATCTTTCTTAGACTTAAGCGTATTATAAAGGTAACCTACGGTCCGAGGACAACAAACTAAAACTAACTTTAGGTATCGGGCGCAAGAAGATGCAGTGACTCATAAAAATAATTAAAGAAAAACAAACTAAAAGTCTTACCTTGTTCATCCCGCGTCGCCAGGCCTGCCGAAGGGGGTACCTAGATACATCTAGTAAAGGAAAGATATAAGGAAACTACGGAAAATTCAAGTAGGCTTCGCACCCTTTACCTTAACATAAAGAACCGTGGGAAGCGGTCCTCAAATTCAAATGCAACAGCGCAAGTGGCGCGATAATTATTCAACAAAAAAAAATTATATCAATTCAACAAAAAAAAAGAATCGTAATCGTACTTAATAGTTTATTCTTGCGAAAGAAAATTTAAAACAAAAAAAAATTTTATTAATTAGGAAAAGAAATAGACGGCTATACCGCATTAAAGAAAATACTAATAATCTACTACCTTAAACGCCAGGTGCGTGGATCAAGAAGTATCGATAGGGTTCAGGCGTTATTCACCGCCTTTTAAATGAAGAAAACCAAATTAGTACCAGGAACGGATAAGCCGCACGTAATTACTAAAAAAAATCAATAAGACCACGTACGAGACGCGTCACAAACAAAAAAAAAATAATCTCGAAAGGTATGTAAATCTTATCGATACGTCTTGACTTACAACCGGATGTACCGCATTTAGGGAACTTAATTAATCAGATAATTAGACCATTTAGGCCACACGGACATTGTCGAAGAAAAAAAAATATAATAATTACTTATACAAAAGCACAAAATACGGCGATTTGGCCGCTTTCGGTATAAATCTAAAATGTGACTAACTAGTCCGAGAATACAAAGCTTAGGCGACTTAAACGCGAGTGAAACAAAAAAAATTATTAAATACGAAAAGAAAGAATTTAAGCAGCACTTCAATCTACGAGAGACCCAAAATAAATTGCACGAAAGAGATTGTCCCAGAGGGGGATGTACGTAACCTTATCCTAGTCCCCTGGAGGCTAAAATAGCACCGTGGTAAGGGGATCTGGTGTCGTGTCCGCTGCCGCAACTCGGTGGCCTACGTCCAGGCTTTGGGTTCACCAATCGGATTTCGAGGACAATGACGCCAGGTCAGAAGGAAAGGAGGGTGGCAAAAGATTTAGTGGGGCCAGAGATGCACTTTTTCACCAGGTCACTGCACACGCGCTTATTGCTTGCGTGGTTAAATTGCACATCAGGTGGGGGAGTCACAGGCACGCCAGATCACTTGACACGTGGTGGCGGCACGGGGGGGGGAGATTAGAGATCAATTGGCTTTATTTTATTTGGGTTTTTTTTTCTTTTTATTCGGTCTTATCGGAGCACTGAAGTTGCTTTGGGGACTAACCGATCATTTCTCGAGTCGCGCAGGTGGTCCGGAGAACTTTCCCGGAATTTTTCTTATGGTATGGGGGACCAGGACACGTGGGAGCGGGTCGATACCGAGAGGATGCACTCACAAAAAAAAATTGTATCGTCGTTCTTTTTTTTTTCTCGGGGAGGTTGAACACCATTCGGGCTGTGGCACGCGGTTTTTTTTTGTATTCCAATATGGAATTAACAAACTATTGCAACCGAAAATGAACTTTAAAACTTTAAACCAAGAAGAACTTTAAAATTTTCCACTCGGTGGAATTTCCCGATCGCGACTTCGCTACCAGCCGACCTCTCCGTGTGACTGTCCAGTCTACTCTGCTAAAAACCAATTTTAAAATCCTCCATCACACTTAAAGTCGACGCGGCTCCTCCATACCATCAAAAATCCAAAAAAAACTCTCCCCTTTTTCAATATCGTTTTACTAGGCTGCCGTGTGTGTGTCGGTGACAAAAAAAAAAATCTCTCTCTCGTTTGCTTTCTCGTTATTTTTTTTCCTTTTCGTATCGTTGCGCTGCTGTGGGTATGCCTACGACGTAGAAAAAAACTACCTCTCGTTTGCTTTCTCGTTATCTTTTTTTTTTTTTTTCTTTTCGTATCGTTGCGCTGCTGTGGGTATGCCTACGACGTAAAAAAAACTACCTCTCGTTTGCTTTCTCGTTATCTTTTTTTTTCTTTCGTATCGTGGGGCTGCTGTGGGTATGCCTACGACGTGAAAAAACTACCTCTCGTTTGCTTTCAAGTTTTTTTTTCTTTTCTTGTTTACCAGGCAACTGTGTGTGTGCCGGCGAGAGAATCTACACGGTGGTAAGGGTAACCATTGCGTGGTCACGTACGCCACGTAGGCAGTTAGTTTGCCTATACCTGCTCCTTGCCCCGTCGTACGACGTTTCCCCCCTCGATCCCAGGTCAAAGGAGTTTGGGACCGGGATGGGAGAAAGAAAAAAAAAGAATTATATGCATATGCGGACAGCGATACATATCTGGTGGCGAGATCAGGCCATGGAAAGTTACCAGAACGGGGTATCGCCTTACCGCTACGTAGAGAAAAAGGGTTCGAACAAAAAAATTGTTTTTCGATGCTGAACCGCAAGAATGTTGGCGCGTGGCTAAATATGTGAGCAGCCGACTTTGCCGGGGACGTACACTTGTCGTCTGTACTTTCAGGCGGCGGGGTGAAAAAAAACAAATGCAAGGAAGTACACCGGACGAGGGCGGCGTTGGCTTGAGATTGGGCAGGGCGCCTGACAGCCTCCGTTACAAAACAGGTTAGGTGTAGCTGGATATTGCGAAAGCCTAAGCTGGGAGAGGTTGGCTAGCGCCTTATATCTTTAGCATGATATGTTCCCAAAGCTTTGCCCGATAGATCTTCCAGAACATAGTACGAGGAACCTTGTACTGAGCGTATTCGGGCTTTCACAAAAACTGGTGCGAGCTTGGCGCTGAAGCCTTTTCCAAAATTGCTCTGGGCGAAATTCCTCCGGTATACTTCGTCGCCTACCTTGAAACGGATGACCTTTGATCTGGTGTTGTACCTGGTAGCATTCTTTTGGAAAGCGGCCTGAATGTTTTTCCGGACTTGATCGCGTATTTTGGATTGGGTTTCGACACTTAGTATCGGCACGTCTTCTCCATTCAACATCTGAAGGTTTTTCAGCAGAGCGTAGTCCGAACCGTGTTGTATCATATTTTGTCCGTAGAGTACGTAGTATGGGCTGCAACCGATGGAGCTGTGCAACGTGGTTCTCAATGAACACGTTATACTACTTAGGTGCACATCCCATTCGTTTTGGTCCTTTTCAATATACGCCCGCATGGCTGCGATCACCGATCGATTAACACGTTCTGAGGAATTGGATTGCGGGGAGTATACTGCCGTTACCATGTGGTTCACCCCGTAGGTGGAAAGAAAGTTTTTGAACTCCACGGACTTGAACTGTACCCCATTATCGCTGATAATGGTCTCTGGAACGCCGAAGGCGTGGAAAACGTCCTTTTCGAGAAAGTCCATGATGGGTTTGGTGGTACATCTCCTCAGGGCTTTTAGGAAAACGTACTTCGACAGGTGGTCTAGAACTATAAGGATACCAATGTTTCCTGATTTCGATCGAGGGTATGGTCCCAATAAATCGATATAGAGCTTTTGGAATGGCCGAGAGGAGATGACCGGTTGCCCCATCGGTGGTCTTAGGATTACATTGGGGCTTTTGGTGGACTTACAGGTCTCACACGCCGACACATAATTTCGTACATCTTTTACCATTGAGGGCCAAAAGAGATAACGTCTCAACTTTTCAAGTAGCTTTCCTATTCCGCAATGAGCCGAAGTAGGAGGATTGTGAGCATTATGTAGAATTTCCGTTCTTAACCCTGACGGAACCCAAAGTTTCCAGGTCTCGCTGTCGGTCACTGGAGATCCCGTGGAATGCCTAGTGCGTTTATACACAAACCCGTCGGCGACTTTTAGATCGGGGAGTTTGGCTTGGCTGTCCAAGATTTGGGTCTTCAGAGCCTTGTACTCATATGAGGAGAAAAGCGGAGACTGAAGGTTCACCATAGGTGCTATCTCTCCCAGAGCGCTTAGGTCTTCGGTGTCCTTCCGGGACAAACAATCGGGTACGACGTTACAAACGCCCTTGCGGTGTTTTATGCAAAAATCAAATCCCTGTAGTCTCAGGGCCCACCTCGCCAATCTGCCCGAAAGGTCTTTCTGCCTCATCAACCATTGAAGACTCGCGTGATCCGTTATAACAGTAAACTCATGTCCCTCGATATACGGCCTGAATTTCTTGATTGACAGCACCGCTGCCAGGCACTCCTGTTCGGTTACCGAATAGTTCTTTTGGGCTTTGTTTAATTTTTGGCTCATGTAAGCAATCGGGTGCTCTACTCCTTCTTCGTCTAACTGGGCTAATACGCTCCCCACGCCGTACTGACTGGCATCGCATTGAACAACGAACGGTCGCCTAAAGTCGGGCGTGTTTAATACCGGAGCGGAAGTGAGCTTTACTTTAAGCAACTCGAAGGCTTCCTGAGCTTCTGTGTTCCAATCAAATGACCGACTTTTCTTCAGAAGGTTGGTTAAGGGGGTGGTTAGTGTCGCAAAGTTAAGGATGAACTTTCGGTACCAGCCGGCCATGCCTAGAAAACGACGTAGCTGTCTAACCGATTTAGGTGGAGGAAAATTGACAATCGCTGCTATCTTATCCGGATCAGTTTGAATGGATCCGTAGCCCACGATGTGACCAAGGTACTTTACCGCCTTTAGGCAAAACTTACTCTTAGGAATGTTTATCGTTAAACCCGCCTTTCGGATGTGCCCCGCCACTTCCTGTAGAGCACATATATGAGATTCAAAATCCTTAGAGATCACTAGTAAATCGTCGAGATAGACGAATACCATTTCGCGGAGGTGACTGGGGATGACCCTATCCATGAGCCTACACATTGTTTGCGGAGCATTACACAGCCCAAATGGCATGACCGTGAATTGGTATAATGGCCGATTCGGGACTGTGAACGCTGTTTTCTCGCGGGAACTTACTTCTAAGGGTATTTGCCAAAAGGCGTCCTTTAGGTCGATACTAGAAATAAATTCCGCTCGAGGTAAGCGACTTAGTATGCCATCAATGTGCGGCAGTGGATAGGCGTCTTTTACAGAAAGGGCATTGACCTTCCGAAAATCTATGCGAAATCGCACTTTCCCCGGTTTGCGAATAAGCACGACCGGCGAACTCCAGGAACTGGTGGATTCCTCTATCACTCCCATGGCGAGCATCCGATCGATTTCAGTGAACATCAGTGACTCTATGGCAGGTGATACGGGGTAGTGGCGTTGCTTCACCGCTTTTTCCGATCCGACGTCGATAAGGTGCTCCAAGAGCGAAGTCTTGCCCAAACCCTGCTTTTCGAACGATGGGAAAAGGGCTTTGGTGTTTTGTAACTGTTCTTGCTGATAAGTGGTGAGATCGTGCATCGGGGCCTCGGACGCAATCGGGGTGTCAATTCCCGATATTAAGTCTGGCGCGAGGTTAAAGCTTCTCCAAAAATCTACCCCTAGATAGAGATCTTGGTGGAGCGAGGGAACGACAAATAGGGTCAGTGGCTTGGTGATATTGCGGAACGAGACGTCCAGACAAATACTACCCCGAACTGTTTGTAAACGACCGTCGGCGGTCCGGACAAAAGCATGGTATTTTTGTAAAGAAAGTCCTGATGACAAGATTTCGTTCGCGGCGTTAGCTCCAAAACAGCTGATCGTCGCTCCTGAATCAAGCAGACCCTTGACCGATTTCCCCAGTATTTCAACAACCGCATACGGACGAATATCTAGGGTATCTCCTTGGAGGCCCGCGCATAAGAGGTGGTTACGGTTCCTTCGCACCTTGGCCCAGAAGAGGCGCATCCGATTGGTGGATCGCTTGGGTTTTCGAAAAGAAAGAGAAGCGATTGGCTGTTTAAGGCCTGACAGGGTTGAGCGGAGGTGGTTGTATTCGAGAAGTCTTTGATAGAATGGTTTCGTAGGGTCAATACCACGAGGAGTTGGAATGGGTTGAGTTGGTGTCTGCGTTGGGCCGTAGCCTTCTTCGGTTTGCACTTCGCGGTCTTGGGTCGTAGTTAGTTTCTCGCTTGGGGATGCGGTCGGGTGTTGGTGGCCGCATCCGCTTTCGAGTTTACCGACGGTGAACATTTCGGACATTTTGGCTTGTATGTATTTAGAGCCCCGCATCCGTAACAGAACACGCGCCTCGGCTCTTCCCAATCGTGATAGCTGTGACCCACTGACGTGCAGTTCCAGCACAATAGCGCTTTTCTAGGAGGAGTTAATTCGGAGATCTCTTCTTCTTGCGGGAGATCGAACGCTACTTCAGACACAAATCGTCTGGTTGGGTTAGGCCGGGCTGGAGTCCCTCTGTGAAGTTCCTGCATAAAGTACTCATGCCTGTGACATGCTCTCCGAAGTTCGGCGATACTGCCTACACGCAAATGAAGTAGCTCGTATCTCAAATCGGGTTTGAGATTACGAGTTAGTATTTCTAGAAACTGTCTATCTGACAGGGGTTCCATCAGCCGATCTGTTATGGAAACCATGGCATCTAAGTAATCGTCAAAAGATTCACGGTCGCGTTGTTTGCGATTTCGAACCAGTTCGATAATTTCGAAATCAGAGCGAGAGTCAGAGTACTTAAAGCGCAACGCTTCACCGAGGGCGGTCCACTCGATGGAATGGACCCTCTTGTGGTAGTGCCAGTACCAATCCTTAGCCTTTCCCGAAAACAGAACGTGAATGTTGTTACACAGAGCCACGAAGTCACCATTTAACGTGTGCAACGTTAGGGCATGTATTCTATATAAAAATTCCTCGGCCCGGATGCTATCTTTCGACCCGTCGAATTTCACATTCCAGCTGAGTAGGATACCTGGAACTTTATTATGACCCGGAGAATCCGCAGAAGCGGCAGGGTCGTTACGCGGCCTAGCTGGGACTGAGTGCAAAGGTTGAGGCGGGGGCAAATAGTTCTGTTGCTCCCAACCAGTATGATCCGTCATGGGGGTGTTTGCTGGGACACGGTTTACGGGAGCGGCGTACTGGTTGAAACACCGCTGAAACAGGGTTTCGATGGTTTGCGTTATCCCTTCTCGATTCCTGTTCATTTCTACCTCCAATTCTTCTCTTACCACTTGACGAATATTGCCTTCGTATTGAAACGAAGCACTGTGTAGCGGAAGGTCTAGATTGGAGCGAGATTTCGAAGTAACTGGATCTTGGGTACGAACGGCCGCAGAAGGCGGTCGTTTAGGCTCGGACTGATTGCCGGAGGAAAGTCGACTCTCCAGAATACTGGGGTCTTGGTTTCTCCAATTATCAGAATTGTGGGAGGTGGTCGAACGAGTCGCTGGACGACGCCCTTTTGGCACCGCTCCCTTGCTTCTCTGCTGGGACACTGACGGAGGATCGACTTGCCTACTTAACAGACCGGAGGAGCTAAGATCTTTACGACAAACTGGACAAGAGCACGAAGCGTTCAGCCAATGACTCAAGCAGGACTTATGAAATATGTGCAAACAGTCGGTGGTCTCGGTTTCTGCCCCGTAAGCAAACCGCTCTTGGCAAATGGTACACGTTGGATTAATTGGCTCGAGTCCGAGTTGGTCCAGATTGTCTGAACTATGTCTTACCGCCATCGCGGATCGACAGAAGAAGGTCAAGGTACAAAGCGAAAGGAAAATTATGCCAAAGAGGATAATCATGGGCGTCTATTCTTGGTTAGACGCTTCACACTGATAGATAATGGATCTGTACATCAATATATCAAAAAAAATCGAAAGATAACCCCAAGGGCAAGGGGAGGAGAAAAATTAAATTCAGTAATAGTATCTATAATACTTGGTATAGGATAACCTAGCAAAATATTTGAGATAGTATTAGATTAACTTGTAATTTGTATATAACTTTTAGCAACTTCTATATATGTAAGTTCTATATAGGAGCTGATAATATAAATGCAATATGGGTTAAAGGAGAAAAAAAAATCATGAATGTTCGAGTCTCAATTTCAATGGCCTTGGTCGAATGGGGTTCCCCAGAGGGTGAGGCAATGGCAGCGAGAAAAAAAAATATATATATAGCAAATTTATGATTGGTTGTTCAAATGGGAGGTATTCGGATGTTTCGGTCATTAGATTGAGCAAATAAGTCTCAGAGTAACGCAATTCCAGGACCATCCATCTAATACTTCGAACTATGAAAAAAAAAAAATGGTATATGCAGTTAGACAGATTGAATCATAGATTTTGGGCGTCTTCAACCATTCCAGTGTTCGGGAGGGAAACGCAATTCCAAGGAAAGTTTCCCTGGTCGTCTCTTACCGTTCTAGAGTCAAGATGGAGACGCACTTCCAAAGAGTATACCCTTGGTCGTCTCTACCCATCCTGTGGTTTCCAGAGGACGCATTTCCAAAAAAAACTTGACCCAATCATTTCGCCGCAGGTAAAATAAGTGTATGGAAGCTAATAAAATTCTGAGTAATTGTTGTAGATAGCAATAACAGATAAAGGTGGCCAGGACGCTTGCGTCAGTGACCCCAGGTGGTTTCCTCAACCCATTGGACTTTGTCAAGAAACGCTATTCCGAGGGGAGTGACCCTGGTCGTCTCTGACTTGTCTCGGGTACAGGTGCGAACGCAATTCCGCATGACATCACCCTGGTCGTCTCGAACTCAAATCGGGTTCGGACGCGATTCCGACGGATATGCCATGGGTCGTCCACATCCGTCCGTTGGTTGAGAGGCAAACGCGATTCCTGGGGGGGGGCTGACTCAATCCTCCTGTCTCAGGTGTATAAAGTACCGAAACTACTAAAGTTATAAGCAAGGGGTGTAGTTTATTGCCATAAACAATTCATTACTTGAACAAAAAAAAATTTAACTTGACAAAAAACTTTAAGTTATTTAGGGTAGTCCCGAAAGAAAATCTTTCGGGCCCCACGTTGGGCGCCATTTATGTAACGGTGGTGTGGGCTACATCAGTGATTATACATCGGGGAGTGGGAGGGGGGAATCATCTTCGAAGAGATGGGTTTAAAACTTGGAGGAAAGGGATTGAAGGGAGGTAAATTGAGGGACTAGGACAAGGGACCTGGGAAAGTAAATTTGGACCACTAAGAAGCGGGTAGCGTGCCTGGTTCGGTCTTCGGCTGAAGCTCGTCGGATTGGGGTGGGGTCTTGCTTCCGTGGATCCCAAGCGCACCACTACACAAAGAATTGCACGCGTTCATATAAGCAAATTATCGAAAGAGAAAAAAAAATTTACGAAATCTAAAGTCTGTACTCTGCAGCCTACCATTGCCTGTGGGAGAGAAGATGTAATTCTCCCTAGCGGGTCATTACCCCCCCTGCCTTGTGCAGTCCCCGCTGAAACTGAATTAAAGACTTGCACCCAAAAAAAAAGAAACGGAATCAACCTTCTGGGGGTCGACCAGCCAAGGCCATTAAAAAGAGACTCTAATTTTAAATTTAGCAATACATGTTTATTTCAAATTAATCTTTCTTAGACTTAAGCGTATTATAAAGGTAACCTACGGTCCGAGGACAACAAACTAAAACTAACTTTAGGTATCGGGCGCGAGAAGATGCAGTGACTCATAAAAATAATTAAAGAAAAACAAACTAAAAGTCTTACCTTGTTCATCCCGCGTCGCCAGGCCTGCCGAAGGGGGTACCTAGATACATCTAGTAAAGGAAAGATATAAGGAAACTACGGAAAATTCAAGTAGGCTTCGCACCCTTTACCTTAACATAAAGAACCGTGGGAAGCGGTCCTCAAATTCAAATGCAACAGCGCAAGTGGCGCGATAATTATTCAACAAAAAAAAATTATATCAATTCAACAAAAAAAAAGAATCGTAATCGTACTTAATGGTTTATTCTTGCGAAAGAAAATTTAAAACAAAAAAAAATTTTATTAATTAGGAAAAGAAATAGACGGCTATACCGCATTAAAGAAAATACTAATAATCTACTACCTTAAACGCCAGGTGCGTGGATCAAGAAGTATCGATAGGGTTCAGGCGTTATTCACCGCCTTTTAAATGAAGAAAACCAAATTAGTACCAGGAACGGATAAGCCGCACGTAATTACTAAAAAAAATCAATAAGACCACGTACGAGACGCGTCACAAACAAAAAAAAAATAATCTCGAAAGGTATGTAAATCTTATCGATACGTCTTGACTTACAACCGGATGTACCGCATTTAGGGAACTTAATTAATCAGATAATTAGACCATTTAGGCCACACGGACATTGTCGAAGAAAAAAAAATATAATAATTACTTATACAAAAGCACAAAATACGGCGATTTGGCCGCTTTCGGTATAAATCTAAAATGTGACTAACTAGTCCGAGAATACAAAGCTTAGGCGACTTAAACGCGAGTGAAACAAAAAAAATTATTAAATACGAAAAGAAAGAATTTAAGCAGCACTTCAATCTACGAGAGACCCAAAATAAATTGCACGAAAGAGATTGTCCCAGAGGGGGATGTACGTAACCTTATCCTAGTCCCCTGGAGGCTAAAATAGCACCGTGGTAAGGGGATCTGGTGTCGTGTCCGCTGCCGCAACTCGGTGGCCTACGTCCAGGCTTTGGGTTCACCAATCGGATTTCGAGGACAATGACGCCAGGTCAGAAGGAAAGGAGGGTGGCAAAAGATTTAGTGGGGCCAGAGATGCACTTTTTCACCAGGTCACTGCACACGCGCTTATTGCTTGCGTGGTTAAATTGCACATCAGGTGGGGGAGTCACAGGCACGCCAGATCACTTGACACGTGGTGGCGGCACGGGGGGGGGAGATTAGAGATCAATTGGCTTTATTTTATTTGGGTTTTTTTTTCTTTTTATTCGGTCTTATCGGAGCACTGAAGTTGCTTTGGGGACTAACCGATCATTTCTCGAGTCGCGCAGGTGGTCCGGAGAACTTTCCCGGAATTTTTCTTATGGTATGGTGGACCAGGACACGTGGGAGCGGGTCGATACCGAGAGGATGCACTCACAAAAAAAAATTGTATCGTCGTTCTTTTTTTTTTCTCGGGGAGGTTGAACACCATTCGGGCTGTGGCACGCGGTTTTTTTTTGTATTCCAATATGGAATTAACAAACTATTGCAACCGAAAATGAACTTTAAAACTTTAAACCAAGAAGAACTTTAAAATTTTCCACTCGGTGGAATTTCCCGATCGCGACTTCGCTACCAGCCGACCTCTCCGTGTGACTGTCCAGTCTACTCTGCTAAAAACCAATTTTAAAATCCTCCATCACACTTAAAGTCGACGCGGCTCCTCCATACCATCAAAAATCCAAAAAAAACTCTCCCCTTTTTCAATATCGTTTTACTAGGCTGCCGTGTGTGTGTCGGTGACAAAAAAAAAAATCTCTCTCTCGTTTGCTTTCTCGTTATTTTTTTTCCTTTTCGTATCGTTGCGCTGCTGTGGGTATGCCTACGACGTAGAAAAAAACTACCTCTCGTTTGCTTTCTCGTTATCTTTTTTTTTTTTTTTCTTTTCGTATCGTTGCGCTGCTGTGGGTATGCCTACGACGTAAAAAAAACTACCTCTCGTTTGCTTTCTCGTTATCTTTTTTTTTCTTTCGTATCGTGGGGCTGCTGTGGGTATGCCTACGACGTGAAAAAACTACCTCTCGTTTGCTTTCAAGTTTTTTTTTCTTTTCTTGTTTACCAGGCAACTGTGTGTGTGCCGGCGAGAGAATCTACACGGTGGTAAGGGTAACCATTGCGTGGTCACGTACGCCACGTAGGCAGTTAGTTTGCCTATACCTGCTCCTTGCCCCGTCGTACGACGTTTCCCCCCTCGATCCCAGGTCAAAGGAGTTTGGGACCGGGATGGGAGAAAGAAAAAAAAAGAATTATATGCATATGCGGACAGCGATACATATCTGGTGGCGAGATCAGGCCATGGAAAGTTACCAGAACGGGGTATCGCCTTACCGCTACGTAGAGAAAAAGGGTTCGAACAAAAAAATTGTTTTTCGATGCTGAACCGCAAGAATGTTGGCGCGTGGCTAAATATGTGAGCAGCCGACTTTGCCGGGGACGTACACTTGTCGTCTGTACTTTCAGGCGGCGGGGTGAAAAAAAACAAATGCAAGGAAGTACACCGGACGAGGGCGGCGTTGGCTTGAAATTGGGCAGGGCGCCTGACAGCCTCCGTTACAAAGTATATAAGAGAAAAATATGACCTGTCGATGCGCTATTGAAAAATGATTGGAGAAACCATATTCGCAATTAAATTTGGAAGAAAAACTGGAAATAATTAGTTCTGGAAGGCCAACACCGTCTCTTCCGGATTTGATTTGTACGGTGGAAATTAAAAGTAAATCTTTTAGTAGACATTTTCAGTTTTTTAACTATGAAGGAAAATTTTGGTTGTGTGGTTTGTTTGGTTGGCCTTGTTTACTTCACGTCCTCGTCGTGGTCCTGGAGAAAACTGAGAATAGACGTTATTATCTAACAAAAAAAAAAAAGGAGAACACCCTGATCAGAACATCACGGCACGTCCCTGATATATACATATATATGTAGGAAACGGAATATTCAAAGCACAGCGGCGTTTAGTTCTCAATTAAACAATTCATTTATTTTGTTAAAAGTATAAAACTAAAAGTAATGAAAAATGAAGTTAGAGTGTGAAACGATTAGTGTGAGTTAATGGGTATGTGTGAATTAATGTGTATCAGCTGACAAAGAACTGCTGCACGGCCGCCGGCGTAATGTGATGTTATGTTTGACAATCGCTGCTGCTTTCTTATATCGGCTTTTTACATAAAGTTTAATAACTGTCCCACAGTTATAATGTTTGCATCGACATGATGTGGATGATGATGATTGGCTGCTGCTGGTTGTTTGACCATGGTGTGATATGATGTGGACTCTACATCCGGCCCCCTTATTTGTCGTCCGTCTCGGACGAGTCTGCTTGGTCTTCTATGTTTTCTCCTTGTCTCCATGGTTTCATATATTCGGTGCTTGTTGTTGTTTTCTTTGGGCCCTCTGCTGATGGTGAACATTTTTGTACCGTGTAACGATTTGCTCGACCTCTTGAAACGACTTCGTATGGACCTATAAAGAGAGAAGAAAGCTTCGTCGAGTATTACGCGGTTCGTTCTTTCAGCCTGCCCGTTACTCCTTGGCATACCTGTGGTTATAAGAGTATGCTCGATGTTCTCGTCATTACAGAACTTACTAAACGTGTCTGACGTAAAAGCTCCACCGCGATCGGTGATTATTCGGCGTGGATTGCCGAATACTTGCTGCTGTTCCGAAAGTCGACAGATAATTTCATCTGCGCTTAGCGTTTTTGTGGGGTATATCCAGGTGTACTTCGAAAATCCATCTACGACTGTTAGAATATATTTGTACTGTTTTTGTGTTATGTCAATTGGGCCTATGTGGTCTAAATGGTAGGTGTCTAGTGGTCGGTCCCTGTTGCAGAACGCCCAAAATTTGAGTGCCATCTACCAGCCAAATATGGTTTTACTTAACTTAAATTTCAACATAACTTTATTTGAACGAAAACTTTGTATTGTTGTCTCACTCTCCTACCGCAGTTCGTCATATTCTTTATATCTGTCATTTGAGAATTATATTCAATTTGCGCCTTTTAAATCCCCTTTGTCTTTGACCAGAACTTCAAGCGAGCAGAAGTGCAAACTGCGGTAAGAGATTTTTATACTATATTAACATTGTAACATTGTCAATTTCCACAGAAATAAAATACACATTACACATACATATTGCTACTACGGATTTCGAGTATTTAATTTCGAGCTTCGCCGCTGGGTTCTTTTAGTCGTATTATTCGACAATTCTTTTATTTCGCAATTCTGCGACATTTCTGCCGTGTGTCTATTGCGAAGCGCCGCCATATTAGCCATTTGGATTTGCCCTGCTACGACAGCATAAATGCCAATTAATAGAAGTCCACCTAGGAAAAGCCCACGTCTGCATCCGTACGAAAATCCCAACGCCAGATCTATGGATAAAGAACAAAACGCCGCTGCCACTGCCACCGCAGCAACAACACAATCCATCGCCGCCGCTCCCGTCACGGAGCCAACAACTTCATCAAATGCTGCCACCGCCGCCGCTGCATTACAAGAGGATCTTCTACAACAGCTACAGAGGAAGATTGGGTTTTTAGAAGGACTACTGAAGAACCAACAGGTAAAATTAAATGAAAGTGATCTGCAGTGCAAAGCATTAAAAGAAGCACTTCAGAACGAGAAAATAAGAACAGTTCCAGTTGTGCCACCAATAGCGGAACTTACGCCGTCGAATTCGTCTACAGTTACTCAGTATGCCGTAAGCATAAACGCAAACGGTAGCCACGTAACTGTACCACCAACGGACACTACTGCTATTATCCAACCTCCGTTAATACCAACACCGATTTCTGCTTCGTCATATGTGAGTGCAACTGACTGCATATCATCCATCGCCACATCGAACAATTTACGCTCACAGCCACCGCCAGTCAATGCCAGTAATTTTAGCTGGTTTCAACCGAATTCTCAAGCAGAAGAGTTCACGCCGAATGTTCGAGCAAACAACAATTGCACATCCCAAACGTCGTTCGCCGTACCTAGGAAAATTCAAGATTTGCCAGAGTTTTGTGGCCAAGCAGAGGACTGGCCTATGTTTTCCACAGCATACTTCGAGTCAACAGCAGCGTATAATTATAGCAACCTGGAAAACAGCCAGCGCTTGCAAAAATGTTTGAAGGGAGAAGCACGTGAAACGGTTAGATCTCTGTTAATCCATCCAGAGAATGTGAGTGTCGTAATGAAACAACTTCGATTTCGTTTCGGCCGACCTGAACAGTTGATACGCAGCCAGCTACGATAAATTCGAGAAATTGTTCCTATCTCCGAGAATTCGGTGGAGAAGTTAATTCCGTTTGCGACGAAGACAAAGAACCTTGCCGTGTTTTTGCAGTCGGTTAACGGCCACCAACATTTGTCTAACCCCACTCTATTGGAGGAACTTATAGGAAAGCTGCCTATGAGTAAAAGAATTGAATGGGCTGGGTATGCAGCGCCGATTCAACCGTATCCCACCATAGTGGATTTCAGCAGCTGGTTGAGCAATGTGGCAAACCTGGTTTGTACTGTGCAGGATTGTGGAACTCGAACAATAACGGATCCCAGGCGAAGAGTTGTACTACATACGAACGAAAATAAGTCGGATGTGTTCAAGTGTCTGATATGCCAAGGTCGACACAAAGTGGCTGAGTGCAAAAAGTTTTTAGAGTGTAGTGTACGTGAAAGGTGGACAGAAGTCAAACAATTGCGTCTGTGTTTTTCATGTTTGGACGTGGGTCATTCGACACGTAATTGCCGCCGACGAAAAACATGTGGTGTTGACGAATGCCAAAGAAGTCACCACCCACTACTGCACGAATCCAGAAGCAATAGCAATGAGCATGCACGAAGGCCACGGGTACTACAACCACGAGAAGAGAACGTCGCCAGGGAACCCGTCTTGAGCTGCGCAGCCAGCCCAGTTCCAGACAGTAAAGTTTTATTTCGAGTGCTGCCAGTCACCTTGTACGGTCCCAAGAAGCGAGTCGAAACATATGCGCTGATGGATGAGGGCTCATCAATAACGATGATGGACAGTACACTTATTGAAGATCTTGGTTTGGTCGGCCATTAGCGTAAGTTAAACCTCCAGTGGTTTGGAGGAAGGGCAGCGCAGGAACCTACAACAGTGGTCAATGTGCACATAAGTGGTACCACAAAAAAGAAACATATTCTACGTAACGTCTACGGTGTATCCAATCTTCATTTACCGACACAAAGTCTAAATAAAAACGATCTGCGCGTGGATGCTAGCCAGATGAAACATCTTTCAGTACAGCCGTACTCTGAGGTCAAGCCGAAAGTTTTAATTGGTCTAGACCATTGCCATTTGGGTCTGCCAGTTGAGACAATCCAGCTCGGTGCAGAAGGACCATATGCTGCCTACACAGAATTAGGATGGGTGGTATTTGGTACAACTAAGCGAAACAATATTGCGACGCCTGCCTGTTTGATGACCAATGCTGTGAGTGAGGATGTATTGCACGAGTTGGTAGCGGAATATTTCGCGACAGAAAGTTTTGGAGTGCGGCCAGCACCAGAAGTGGAGACTAAAGCCGATGTACGAGCCCGAAGTATTCTTCAATCAACTACCACCAAAGTCAACGGAAGATTTCAGACCGGTCTCCTTTGGAAGGATGATAGCGTACAGTTGCCTGATAGCTATGCCATGGCTAAGAAGAGGTTGATCGGAATCGAACGGAAAATGAAACAGGATGACACTTTTGCCGCCGCCTACAACGCAATTATCGGAAGGTATATCGAAAAAGGTTATGCCCGCAAGCTGCAGCCAGCAGAAGCCGCCATTGTCGGGCCAAGGACTTGGTACCTACCACATTTCGTCGTAATGAATCCCAACAAGCCGGGCAAAATGCGCCTGGTTTTTGATGCCGCCGCTACAGTAGAGGGGATATCATTAAATTCGTGTTTGCTGAAGGGACCGCAACAATATCAGCCGATGCCGACGATATTATTTAACTTTCGAGTCGGAGCCATTGCCGTATGTGGAGACATCCGAGAAATGTTCCACCAAGTCTTAATTCAACCAGAAGACAGATGTTCACAGAGGTTTCTCTGGCGAAATGCAAAGGATGATAACCCGCCGGATATCTACGAAATGTTGGTGATGACATTTGGTGCCGCTTGTTCGCCATGTGCGGCCCAATACGTCAAAACCATCAATGCATTGGAACATCACGACTGCGATTCCCGAGCTGTTAAAGCTATAACGCAGCATCATTATGTCGATGATTTCGTTGACAGCTTCGAATGGAGATGGGTGTCTACCCAGGATAACGTAGCAGACGAGGCCACCCGGTCAAATTACCAGATTAAATTTAATGCTTCAACACGTTGGTGGAGTGGTCCAGAATTCTTACGCCAAAATGAAGAGTTGTGGCCAGTCGACTCTAGCAACATCTGCCGTCAGGAAGAAGACGAAGAAGAGCTTCGTCCGAAGTTCGCCCTGCTAACCGTGAGTTTAAACTTCATAAACTTCGCTAAATTTTCTTCTTTTCTTAAGCTAAAACGAACGATTGCTTGGGTCATCCGATTCATAAGACAATGTCGCCGAATAAGTACAACCGCCGAAGATAATGGCCTAACCATCGCCGAACTTGATGTAGCTGAAGTCGTGCTATGTCGCCAAGTCCAAGCTGAAAGTTACGCCGTGGAGATATCTCAAATCAAGAATGGTCAAAGTCTGACCAAAGGTAGCAGTCTACAACAACTCTCGCCGTACATCGATGAGGAGGGTATTTTACGTGTTTACGGCCGTATTGACGCTGCTAGCTGGCTTCCATACAACTCGAAGCGCTCAATAATATTGCCGCCAAACCATACGTTCACTCAGCTTGTTTTACATCACCACCATTGTCTGATGAAGCATCAGAACCACGAAGCGACGATATGCGAAGTTAGACGCAAATTCTGGATCCCACGTTTGAGGCAGGTCATGCGCAAGGTAATTGCATGCTGTCACGTATGCAAAATAGCACGAGCCGCACCAATCACTCCGATCATGGGTCAACTTCCTGTGGACCGCCTAACGCCGTTTGTGAGACCGTTTTCCTATACGGGCCTCGACTATTTCGGCCCACTTACGGTAACAATTGGTCGTCGTATAGAGAAGCGGTGGGTGGCATTGTTCACGTGTCTTGTTGTGAGAGCCATCCACTTAGAAGTCGCCTGCGATCTATCCACTGATGCCTGTATATTGGTCATCCGCAATTTTATAAATCGGCGCGGAGTGCCTGTGAGGATTTGCAGCGACAACGGCAAGAATTTCGTCGGAGCTGATCAGGAAGCAAAACGGTTTGAAGAGGTATTCGATTGTGAGCGGATTCAGAAAGAGATGTCATCAAAGGGTGTTGAATGGTTATTTAACTGCCCCAACAATCCATCCGAAGGAGGCGTCTGGGAACGCATGGTGCAGTGTGTGAAGAAGGTACTACGTCATACGCTGAGAGAAGTTTCGCCCCGTGAGCACACGTTACAGTGCCTCATCATTGAAGCTGAAAATGTCGTCAACTCCCGTCCGTTAACGCATTTACCTATTTCCGTCGACCAGGAAGAGCCGCTTACACCGAACCATTTCCTGCTCGGGTCAGCTAATACCGCGCAGACGCCGAGTTCCAGCGAACCCTTCCAGAAATTGTGTGCTCTACGCAAACAATGGCGAATCGCTCGTCAACTCAGAGATCGTTTTTGGAAGCGCTGGGTAGCGGAATATTTACCCACCTTAACGCGTAGAGTTAAGTGGTGTGAAAGGACGACGCCGATTATGGAAGGTGACCTGGTATTTATATGCGATCCGAATTTACCAAGAAAGCAGTGGTGTCGTGGCAGAGTAGAACGAATCTATCGAGGTGCTGATGAAGAAATCCGAAGAGCAGACGTGCGTACGAGTTCAGGAGTGTTGCGTCGCCCAGTGTCCAAATTGGCCGTCCTGAGCTTAGAAGATAGTGAATCGGGTTGATTCACGGGGTCCGGGATGTTGCAGAACGCCCAAAATTTGAGTGCCATCTACCAGCCAAATATGGTTTTACTTAACTTAAATTTCAACATAACTTTATTTGAACGAAAACTTTGTATTGTTGTCTCACTCTCCTACCGCAGTTCGTCATATTCTTTATATCTGTCATTTGAGAATTATATTCAATTTGCGCCTTTTAAATCCCCTTTGTCTTTGACCAGAACTTCAAGCGAGCAGAAGTGCAAACTGCGGTAAGAGATTTTTATACTATATTAACATTGTAACATTGTCAATTTCCACAGAAATAAAATACACATTACACATACATATTGCTACTACGGATTTCGAGTATTTAATTTCGAGCTTCGCCGCTGGGTTCTTTTAGTCGTATTATTCGACAGTCCCCTTTCGTTAACTGCTCGATGAATCCCTCCTGCTTGCCGCCTTTCCGATTAGCTAAAATACATTTAACGCAATTTAAAATGCAGTTTTGAATTTTATCTTTTATTTTAGGTATAAAAAATTTCTGGGTTATCAAATGTAATGTTTTATTAATCCCAAAGTGACCCTCTTCATGCTTAATCCTTATTACCTCTTTTTCCATATTCCGCGGAACAACGAGTAGTTCAAAGCCATCGACATCTTTAAATAGGAACTCACCCTTCATTCTGTAATTTTGATATGCCCCCTGCTTGAGTACTTCTTTAATTGACGAAATGAACTCGTCTTCTTCTTGTGACTTTCTAAGGCGTACTAAAAGTTCTGGCTGCAATAGAGTGATGGCATACCTGCTCAATGTATCCACATGATTCATTCTTGTTGCTGGTCGATGCTCAACAGTATAGTTGTAGTCCTAGTATAACTGAGAGCTGTCAAAAACAAAGCAAGTCGTACCTCTTACAAGCTCAAAGGAAATTGTGTTGTATTATTCAAAAAAATAAAAAAATATAGTTATAAAAGTGTCTGTGGCGACAACACTACTACACAACTGCGAAAACCTGAACGCGAACAGACAAACAGAACTCAACACTAAAAACCTGAACGGCACTGACAGAGAGAGAACAACCAACTTCGTTAATTTCCACTGAAAAGAATTCATTCGTTTTCTGGTTGTCGTGAAAGAGTGGTGGTGTTTTTGGTGGTTGTGGCTGTGTCGCGTTAGAGAGTAATTACTAAGTAACGTAATAATTGCATTTTACAAAGTTATACGATAATAAATAATCTAAAGTAATTAATAAAGTCAAGGAACAGTTATACTCAATATATGCGAGTTGTGTCTTTATTGAAATTATGGGAGAAAGAGGTCCCCATAAATGGTGACCCCAACGTAACCACTGCGCAGCTTCACACGGCTAGACAACGCCACCACACCACCTCGTTTTTTTCTTTTCACGTGCACAGCAAAAAGCACTCCATAAGTCCAAGAAGACGAGCAGAAACCTTCAACTGGAAGCAGGGCGAAAATCGATGTACAGAAAGCAGCATACCCGTATCCCGTGGTCAGTACCGTTGCAGCCATTCTTCACACGCAGTATAACGCACCAAATAAGCAGTTGCGGTGCAATTGCAAATAGCACGCCGACGAGTTCCGTTACCAAGCATACCAAACGGATTCATCGTATGCACGCATAACGCTAAAAGCATTCCGAATTGGGTTACCATAAGTCAGGATTTAGCCTGACGCGTCAGGCTTTTAAGGTCTCTGCCAGGCTTAGGCCAGGCTTCATGCTTTGTTAGGCTTTTTAATTTTTTTGACTTATTTACATCAATTAATTTTTAACTAGAAATTAAATTAAATTGGAATTGCTACAGACGCTGGTAATCACGCTGTTCCCAGTTGTCGTTCAGTATTTAGATGATAAGGATGGTATTGTAATTTGTAACTAAGTTTTAGATACTTGTAGTCTTGACAATCAGCCTTATTGTCAGTTTCACCCCGAAAATATTTCACCCGAAATATTGTTTTTCGCCCGGAATTTTAAAAACTATTGTTAGTTTCGCCCAAATTAAATGTTACTTCGTTTTGTTCAGATTCAAAAAATATCAATTTCTACTAGAATTTCTTCTATTCTTGCATTAAAATAAACAAACAAATTTCATTTTCCGCCTTGTTGTTCTCTTTTTCACCTACTAAAAACAAGGGAAAAATTCAGCTGCTGTCAAATATTGATTATCTGCTAAAAAGGTAAACTATCTTAAGTCGACTTAAGTGAATTTTTAACAGTTTAGTGCATTAGGTTCATCAATTCAATACGCGTAGTTGTATCTAATCCTCGTCCTTGTATCTAACTTATATTCTGAGTTATAGATCAGTTTCAGAAGTTAATATCGAAACCTACCGCGAAGGTATAACTCATTTCATTTTCATTTCATTTTTAATGCATTTTTATTTCTTAATTCAAGTATTCCTTACATGCTAGACAAAAGTGCTTAAAACTAGCTTAACTAACTTAACTATCGTACTCTAACTTACTGGCCCCACACGGGCACTCTAAGCTAAACTTAATACTTATACTATGTCTTTCGAGGTAGCCTAACTTAAAGTATTGAATTTTAATTAAACTTACAATTTAAAAGCTAAGAAAAATTTTTTTTTTAAAAAAAACTTAGCAAAAGAACATTTTAATTTTTGTTTAAAACTACCTTAAATAAAACTTACAACTACTTAACCTATCTTAACTCTAGCTACGTAATTAAATACGTAATTTTTTTTGTTTTTTTGTGCTGTGTTATTTTATAATTTTTTTTGTGGTTTTTTATTTGTTTTTATATTTTTTTTTGTTAGCAAAGTGCTGTGCTGTTTTCTTTTTTTTTTTTTTTTTGTTATTTTTTATAAAACTTAAATAGACCTATCCTACCTAAACCTACGTAAGCCGGCCACGGCATGTCTACATGAATAAACATAACAGGCGGCCAACTATGCCTTGGGGTCTACCCCGGATCGAACGGAATCGACGAGGGAATTCCATTTGCTTCTAACAGCCACCAGAATTTCTTATGTTGCTGTTCAACATCGTGCCCATCGCGCCCCGAAACCGACCTACTAAACCGGAGGCGCTCCGTTTGACTCTGTGCGACGTCTCTGTCGTAGTTGAGCCGCCTATCCACAGTCTTGCGAGCAACATGGAAGATTAGCGGTACCGCTGATCTATCCTGGATCAGACCCTGTTGGTCAAAATAGAGGAATGCTTCTGGTGGAACGAAGCCGTTAAGGCGCACTCTCTCGTGGTACGTGAAATTGGGGTAATAAGCCCCGAAGATCAGGCTATTCATCGAACTCATTGCTCTTGCAATGTGCCTTCGAGTCATCTTGATCAGGAAATTATCCACTCTTATTAAGTTAGCCCTGTTGTATAGGACCTCATTGGAATAGAATTTTTTGTACTCGGATTCTGGTGTTCTGTATAAACGAAGGCAAGTCCGAAGACAAGCCCTCTCAAACACCCGAATCCTTTCCATCGAACTTGGTCCGACGTTGAACCACACGGGACAACCATATGCTATCATTGGCCGTATAAGGGCCATGTAGCAGATAACCTTTACCCTCGCATCGAGTTGGCTGCTATAAAACAGTCTCTTTGTAAGGACAAAAGCGCCTCTGGCTCTGGCCAGAGCAGCATCTATATGTTTGTTAAAATACAGATACTGGTCTAGCCAGAGCCCGAGGTATCTGACTACATTTCGACATGCAAGTGGCTGCCCGTGTCGTCCAACGACTGCGAACTTTCGCCAATTCTTTCTGGTGTCCCAAGAGGCCCCAGACAACGGCGTCCGAAACAAGATGGTTTCTGACTTCTGGAAGTTGATCTTCAACTTCCAGTCGTCACAATATCGCTGAACCTTATCGAAGTCACGTTGCAAGAGAATTGCAATGACCTCGATCTTTGGCCCTGATCTGTACGCGACCAAGTCATCTGCGTACGCAATAGCATGGTGAAGAGACCCTACGAGATCACTTGTGTAAATATTGAAAAGGATCGGCGAATTAACCGCACCCTGTTGTAGACCATTTTTAATTTCAAAAATACCAGCAGAGGTCACATTGCCATTTTTCACAACGAACCGCCTACTGGTGAGCATATTATAAAGTATGTACAGCAGTGGTTTACTTATGCTCAACCTGCTCAACTTGTAAAAAAGTCCCTCTAGCCAAACGGTGTCGAAGGCTTTCTCCAAGTCAACCAGGCAGGCACCCGTACATTGTTTCTTGCTTTTGTTCCATTGAATATCCGATACGAGCTTAGACGCGGCATGTATGGTATCATGCCCCGCCTTAAATCCGAATTGGTTATCTGGAATTATATGTTTGTCGTCAACCCACTTAGTCAGGGCTCTATTGACCACTTTTTCGAATACCTTGCTGATGTTCGGAAGGAGACTTATTGACCGGAGATTTGCCGGATTGGAATTGTCCTTACCCCTTTTAGGGATAGGGTGCACTACTGCTGTTTTCCAATGCGCTGGATAATGTGCATTATTCAGCACATTATTAAACAAAATGCAGTAAATGTCTACCGCTTCTAGAGGGAGATGTCTAAGCACAATGTTAGATATTCCATCGATTCCCACTGACTTCTTCTTTCTCAATGATTCGAAGATCGCTTTGAGCTCTACCTTCGATAAGAACGGGGGATGTATCCCTTCGTTGGCGATGGCATTATTTGCCCTATTGTCTTCATTGAACTCGGTGAAACCGATGTTCTCTGATCGCCATTGCTGTAGTTCATTTCGAAGGTAGAAGTTGTGCACAAGGATTCGATTCTCCAGGTCATGGTTCGGGCAAATACTGCTATTTACCTTATACACTTCCTGAAAAGTCGCTCCTATAGTCTCAACCTTCTCCTGCGGATCTTCGATCAAAAAGAAATTGTCGTCATCGACTGCGTTTACTGGATCTATACCTGCTGTCACAAGTATTCGTTCGTTGTCCGTATTTCGAGGAATTTTGAGACATGGAAGGTCGTTGAGATTATTCCTCCGAAATATTTTATTTATTTGCGGGAACATACTGGGGTTGTTGGCTTTTACAGCCCCAATTTTTTTGTTCCAGTGCAGATTTACCGCTAATCGGTAGTTTTCTTTAATTAACTGTTGGAGGTTTTTAATCAACGCCTTCAGTGTCCTAATCTCTGAGTTTTGTCTGTCAGTAAACCGTCTGTACAAGGTTTTTAATCTCGACAGCAGTCTACTTTTCTGTTGGTGTAGTGCGTTTATTGTTGCGTTGCGGTATATCCCTACATTGTCAGTTTGTTGATGTCGAGGTATCGTCCTGTCCATCGTTTGTTTTATTGTCTCGTCCATTTGTTTTAGGTATCCGTCAATCTCCTCATTTGACAGATTCCTATTGGACGGTGGGTTGAGCGAGTTTGAGGAGAGTGCTCTTGTCAAAACTCTAGAGAAGCGTGTCCAACGCACCCTACTATAATTATAGGGATGTGCATGAACAAACGCTTCAAGTTCCGCAATCTCGTTGGGAATTGTAATTTCGGCACTGAGTCCGCAATGGTCACTGTCATACACAAATGTATGAAGGCAGTTTAAAGTTTGTCCGTTCGTGTTAGTCAGTTGTAACCGTACGTCGAACAGCAGGAGATCCAGATATGATCCGCCCCTGGGAAACGACGGACTATCTGTTGCTTTCAAATCGAGTCTATACTCGACACTGTGCTGACCCCACCAATTAAAAAGGAGGTTCCCTCTAGAGTTAGGAATATTATTTCCCCAATCTCTGCGTTTAGCGTTTAGATCCCCAGCCAAAAGGAAATAATTCTCCTCCGACTCCAGCCTAAGGCGTCGGAAAAGTGTCTCGAGCTCTGAAATAAAATAAGTTGGTTGCGTAGCTTCAGGTGCATAAGCTGAGATCATGTACAACCTCTTTCCACTATGGAGAGGGATGCACACGATACATGCTTCTAGCTCCTCGAATCTCCGCACTTCACCACTGTACACTACCTTATATTTTAGCTTTTTACTAATGAAGATCGCAAACACCTCCTCCTTGTATAGAGTTGGGTCGGTCTCTTCTTATTATATTATAATTATTGTGCCGTAACTTATGTTTCTGGTTTAGCTTGGTTTCGCTAACCAAAAGCACATCAGGGCTTTGATCTTCTAACAACTTAATTAGTACGGCTCTTCGTTCGATCCTTATCAGTGAATTTACATTCACCGCAAGGATCCTCAAGGTATTCTCCGCCATCGCACACATTATGATTGGAGATGCGCTAGGCCCGGCAGAAGCGCGCAGATTTGGTCCACCCTCTTCGCCTGCTCTTGTACCTGACGTTGTAGCTGACCCATCTGCCCTTGAATAGAGAGCAAGATAGCCATCAAGTCAGCCTCCGGTGCTTTAGGCAGTGGGGCCTGTGAAGCAGCCTTCGGTGGTTGCTGTGCCGTCGCGAAGGTATAACACTGGCAGTAGGATGTTGCTTATGGCTGAAGAAATTGATCGCCCAAACTATAATAAGAAACATCTGGAAAAAACTCCTGTGAATCATAAGCAAGTAAAAAAATAATTCACAGCTCTCCAGTTATCCTGGACACCACCCATAGAGTTAGTTGAAATTGAAACCTATCATCTGAGTTTCCTACCACTACGTCGATCTGTCTGTCTCTCGTTCTCGTCCTTCATGTGCTCGCGCTGTGTGTAAACATTAAAAGGGTATTCATATCCCCTTTAGCGTGTGTAGATTATAAAAAAACAAATAGAAAAATAAAATCATATGAAGCCGATAAAATGCATATTAAATTTGCGTTTTGTTTTTTGTTTTTTTTTTGCTCTCCTGAAAAACTATGAAAATAGACTTAAGATAGTTTACCTTTTCAGCAGAATAGTTTTAATTCGCCCGAATGAAATTTCGGGCGAAACTTACAATAGGGGAAAAATGATTTTCGGGCGGAATGCTGTTCGGATGAAACTCACAATAAGGCTGAATGAGAAATCGGAAAACATTGCAAATTTTTTACAGTCCGTATTAGAACGTAGTAGAAAAAAATTAAATTAAAGAAAAAGTTATCTTTTATACTGGTGACAGTACAAATGCTAATTTCGGCGGTGTAAATCGACGACTTGGTAATAATGTGTTCACATTTTTAACAGCTGATATAAATATAAATTGGAATCGGTTGTCCGGCTCATATTTTACATAACACTGTAAGATTCGGTGCAGAATCATTACAGATTGATATAGAATCAAATGTAATGAAAGTTTACAATCATTTTTCAGTACCTATACACGGTGCGAACGAAAAAATTTTAAGATTTTTGTGAGGTTGTTGACGTAGAGTATACAAATTTACTAACACACATCAAGACAAAATGGTTTTTTTGTTTTTTTTTGTGGATGCAATTGTCAATTGATATGGGGCCTGTTGATTCTGTATCTGAAAGTATCAAATTTTTAAAACAATGGAATATAACAATTATTAATGATTCCTATTTTTTTTTAACAATTTGAAAAAATTTGGCAGCTAACAAATTTTTTTTTTTTTAAAAAACATTGGATATGCAATAAGTTTCGTATTTTGAGTATTGCAAAACCAATCCTACTGAGTTAAAAAAAATGTGTGAGTGGATTTTTGCAATCTCTTCTCACAATGCTATAACAGAAACAATTGTCTCTTTTATAAACGCACAATGGACGAAAGAAAGAAATAAACTCGATTTAAATTCAGTGAAAGCAATAATTTTAGTAAAAGAATATTTTAAAAATATATCTTGCGAAGATTTTTTTAACTACATTTTAAAAAACCAGACGTTCTAAATCAAATCTTTATTGAATTATATAGATATAGCTACTTAAAAAAAAAAAAAACACTTTCTGAGAAGATGACAATGAATGGCAATGAATTGATTTTCTTTTAATCTTAAATTTTTTTTTGACATTTTTTTTAATAGAGTTTAAAATTTTGTTAATTTATTTAATTTATTGTTAATAATTTAATTAAAATGTTTTGAGATAAATAATCTAATTTGTTTTTGTCAGGCTTTGTGCTCCAAAATCAGGCTTTTCTCTCTAAACTGTCCGGCTTTTCGAATTTTTTTGATGGTAACCCTAATTCCGAATCATCGAGGGAACGTTGCAGAAGCTGACTGTGTTTGTTTTGTCGTGATTTGTGTTTTATGTAGCTCTTCAAGCATACTTAATTGTAATTTCTTTTCGAATCACAAATATATAAATTATAAATTCTTTCTTTGTATCAAGCATACTAGATTGTAATTTCTTTTCGTATCATAAATATATAAATTATAGTTTTTTTTTTGATATCATAAACCACTTGATCAATTAATCTCTTTTGGAAAATCAAACCTTTGCAAATTTTTCTAACATAGTTTTCTCGATTCAGATTGTGAAGCGACGGTCTCCAAGAGCTCCACCACACCATGCCCAACGAAGAAGACCCTTCGACAAACCAGCAAACGGGTATAAACACTGTACGAACCACCTATTCAACCCCCGCCAGTGAAGAAAATAGTGCCACGGAGTCAACAACTCAACAAGTAAGTGCAATGTCGTTTAAAAATCTAGCATTTTGGCCGGATAATCCGGACGTGTGGTTTACGGTTCTAGAAGGTCAATTCTCGGTGTCACAGGTTAGGTTCGATAACTCTAAATATTTTACAGCTCTCGGTTTGCTAGACGCGCGTACAATTAATATATGTCGGGACATAATATTAAATCCGCCCGCGAACGGATTGTACGATAATTTAAAGAGCATAGTATTATCGCGCTTAACGGAATCGGAAGATTCACGGTTGCAAAAGCTATTACATGAAACGGTACTGGGCGATCGGAAACCTAGCGGGTTATTAAGAGAGATGCGTACGTTAGCCGGTAATTTGTTTCCTGATTCAGTTTTGAGAACTATATGGATCAAACGCCTTCCGGCTACCGCCCAAGCCATTTTAGCGTGTTCAGCTGCAAACTTGGACACCCTCGCTCAAACGGCAGATAAAGTCGTGAACTCTCTTCCAACATTTTCGGAAATCGCCGCGACTTCTAGTGCTAACTGCGAACCAACTCCATCCTCAAACCGCAACGCGGACTTACCGAACGAACGTTCGCAAGAGGAACTAGAGCAAGAGATCGCAGCACTACGCCGTCAATTAAGTTACCGCCGGCAAGAAATTAATAGACCGGTTTCGCCACCTCGCAGCTCTAGAACGGCCGGCTTCCAGGAGCGTTTAAAACCCTCGCTTCTGCTATTTTCACCGACGTTTCGGTTCCGCGGCCAGGAAATGTGTTCCCCCCTGTAGTTTCAGAATGAATAGAAGACACAATTTGGAAAACTAAGAGCCCAATCGGTGGCGACTTACGATACGGGTTCAACCTCTCCAAATTGTCGTTTATTCGTTTTTGATAGTATAAGCAAGAATGAATATTTAATCGATTCCGGCGCAGATGTGTCGGTTCTGCCGGCTAGTGCAGCCAGAAAAAAATCTTTTCGCAGTAGCAATCAGCTTTTCGCTGCCAACGGTTCACCTGTGCGTACGTACGGGAGCGTGAGGCTTCCGGTGGACCTAGGCTTGCAACGAAGGTTTTCCTGGGTTTTTATTTACGCCAGTGTCAGTACTCTGATTTTAGGAGCCGATTTCTTACGGGCTTTCGGGTTACTGGTCGACATAAAAAATGGCCGCCTCATTGATCCGCATACCGCAATACGCACACAAGGATTCGTAGAACATGGTTCAACACCTAAACTCTCTTGGCTCGCTCACGGTTCAATTGACACCGACATCCGTGACCTAATTAAACGGTCCAACGTCGTATCGAGCGCAAACGTTCTCATACGCCCGATACAACACGCGGTGACACACCCAATCATAACAGACATTGCAAGACCCATCTCAAATAAACCTCGTCGTCTCTCCCCCGAGAAATTAAAAATCGCGGAAGCTGAATTCGATTTCCTACTACGACAGGGCATTTGCCGCCCGAGTAGCAGCCCATGGGCTACACCTTTACATCTTGTCAGAAAGAAAAACGGTGAGTGGAGACCATGCGGAGATTACCGCCAGCTCAACGCGGCAACCCAACCAGATAGTTACCCTATCCCTCACATCCAAGATTTTGCACAACAGTTGTACGAAACTACGTTTTTTTCCACTATCGATTTGGTAAGAGCATACCACCAAATCCCCATCGAACCGAACGACATTCCTAAAACAGCAATCGCGACGCCATTCGGTTTATTCGAGTTCACCAGAATGACGTTCGGGCTTAGAAACGCGGCACAAACTTTTCAACGGTTTATGCACATGATCCTCAGAGATCTGCCTTTTTGTTTCGTATACATAGACGATATTCTGGTGGCCTCGAAAGACCGAGGAGAGCATCTACGTCACCTCCAAATACTTTTTGCACGTCTTGAAAAATATGGTCTCGTCATAAACGTTGAAAAGTGCAAGTTCGCCAAAGAAAAAGTTTCGTTCTTGGGTCATTTAATTTCTAAAAATGGGCTTAAGCCTTCTCCAGAGCGAGTTCAGTCCATCGCGAATTCCAATCTGCCTAAGAATGTGTACGAGCTAAGACGGTTCCTCGGCATGCTCAATTTCTATCGACGCTTCATACCTAAAGCGGCCGAGGCACAACTCCCTCTGACCACGTACCTGAAGGGTAAAAAGAGAAAGAACGATAGTACAAATATTAAGTGGTCAACCGAGGCAATTTCTGCGTTTGAACGGTGCAAGAAAGAACTATGCTCGCATTTCAATCGCCTAATGCCAAGCTTTCTCTCTGCGTAGATGCGTCCGATTTCGCAATAGGCGGAGTCCTACAACAGTGGAAGAACAAAGCCTGACAACCACTATCATTCTTCTCGACAAAGCTAAATTCGGCGCAATGTAAGTACAGCACCTACGACAGGGAGTTACTAGCCGTATACCTATCCATAAAACAATTCCGCCACCTATTGGAAGGCCAGCTTTTCACCATCTTCACCGATCACAAACCTTTGACCTTCGCTTTCCGTCAGAAACCGTCAAAAGCCTCCCCTCGACAGCTACGACATCTTGATTTCATTGAACAGTTCTCTACAGACATCCAATACATTCCCGGCAAAGAAAACGTGGTGGCAGATACACTCTCTCGTCTAGAGGAGATATCACTGCCATCAGAAATAGATTTCCAGGCTATTGCTAAAGCTCAAACGAACGGCACAGAGTTCAAAAATGTCTGTTCTTCGGAGACTTCCTTGAGATTCGAGAAGGTAGAAATCCCAGGCACTGAAGAAACACTGTCCTGCGACGTCTCCACGACAATGCCGCGACCCTACATTCCAAGAGAATTCCGGAAAGAGATTTTTAAAAAAATGCACGGTGACGAAAAAAGTAGTATGGCCTAACATTAAGAAGGATTGTCGAACGTGGGCTCGCTCCTGTTTAGACTGCCAGAAATCAAAAATTTCCAAGCACGTTAAAAGCCCTCTTGGGAATTTTCCGCCTGTGGCCAGACGCTTCGACGAAATCCATGTCGATTTAGTAGGCCCTCTTGCGCCATCAGAAGGGTATCGATACCTTTTGACAGTAATCGACAGATACACACGCTGGTCAGAGGCAATTCCGATCCACGACATAACGGCGGAAACGGTAGCGAATGCCCTTGTCAAGGAATGGTTTTCACGCTACGGTATTCCTTCCAACGTAGTGACGGATCAAGGGTCCCAATTCGAATCAGGCCTCTACAGCGAACTCTGCAAAAGACTTGGGATACAGCACCACCGCACTACGTCTTATAACCCAAAGGCTAACGGTTTTCTATAACGTTGGCACCGCACGCTCAAGGCAGCACTGAAATGCCACAATGACATACAGTGGACTAGAAAACTTCCCCACGTCTTAATGGGACTTAGGACGACCTATCGAGAGGAATTTAACGCAAGCGCCGCGGAATTAGTTTTCGGTCAGAATATACGATTACCATCAGATTTCTTTGTAAACAACGATACTCCACCAGCTCAAAACGAGTATATCAAAGAAATGGGCAAACATTTCAATAGCGTGCGCCCAACAGCACCGTCGCGGCATAGTAGTTTTAGGCCTTTCGTATTCAAAGAGCTGAAAAAATGCTCTCACGTGCTCGTCAGAGTCGACGCGATACGAAAACCCCTGCAACGGCCGTACGAAGGTCCATTCAAAGTTATAAACCGCGACGCGAAAACATTCCAGATTTTAATAAACGGAAAGAAAACGATAATCGGAATCGATCGTCTCAAACCATGCTTCGGAGAATTCGAAGACGAAAAGAACGTAAAGATCGGCCCACCGGTACGCGACACGACTAAGAGTACAGATACAAATATTAAAATACCCGTTGTAGTAAACCACACGTCACAGAAAAAAACGACCCGTACGGGCCGGGCGGTTCCACGCCCAAGTAGATATCGTTGAATACAACCCATAGAATTCAACTGGCGGGGGAGTGATGTGGCGACAACACTACTACACAACTGCGAAAACCTGAACGCGAACAGACAAACAGAACTCAACACTAAAAACCTGAACGGCACTGACAGAGAGAGAACAACCAACTTCGTTAATTTCCACTGAAAAGAATTCATTCGTTTTCTGGTTGTCGTGAAAGAGTGGTGGTGTTTTTGGTGGTTGTGGCTGTGTCGCGTTAGAGAGTAATTACTAAGTAACGTAATAATTGCATTTTACAAAGTTATACGAAAATAAATAATCTAAAGTAATTAATAAAGTCAAGGAACAGTTATACTCAATATATGCGAGTTGTGTCTTTATTGAAATTATGGGAGAAAGAGGTCCCCATATGTCTAGTGTGCTGGCGTAGAATCTAAGTTTGAAAAAAAAACAATAAAGGTGAGTCTTTTCAACTCATTTCTATGCAAAATAAAAACATACCAAAAAAGAAAATATTGTAATGGCTAAGGAATGAAACGGACCCCAGTCAAAAACACAGCAGAGGTCACCAATACTCCTACAGTAACACAGTCCAAACGAAGACTAGCAGAAACTTCCCCCGAATTTCCACCCCAAAAAGTCATATCGGATAAGGAAAACATGTCCGTGGGCAATATGTCTATCACAGACTTAAAAGTGCTGATGGAAAATTCCATGTCAGCTTTATTGGACAACAAACTAAAAGACATGCCCACTAAAACCGATCTGGAAGGAATAGGCGCGGAACTACACACTCTACAGCAGAACAACATATCGCTAAAGAGCCAACTACAGAAAATGGAGTCTCGCTGCACTGCTCTCGAACGTCAAATTGAATGGATATCCCGTAAGGCAAATGAAAAGAACATCGTCATGCACATTCCAGCGCAAAATGGACTAAACGCGGCGGAAAAGGCAAAAGCGCTGTGTCTAGAGTTGCTGCAGACACAGAATACAGCAGCAATTGCAGCTACGCGCTCCCTACGATCGAAAAATCCAAACATCAAGAACGTAATTGTCGAAATGCATAATAGGGAAGATGTAGACCGCATACTACGATCTGCACCCAAACTGAAAAACACAGGCATATCACTACACAAAGACTATACAGCAGCGTCACGAGAAAGGAGAAGGCGTCTTATTAAAATTAAATATCAGATTACCGAAAAAAACAAGAGCATCGAAGTACAAATACGAGGAGATACATTGAAAGTCGGAGGAAAAGTATATTATCTTAAAGTCAACAACAATTTGACATGCGAAGAAGACGACGGGATGACGTTTCTCCAGCAGCTGACCGGTGACCGCCGAGAAGTGACAGCTGATCTAGTTGGAACCTATGGTGGACACACAAGCGCAGATTCCAGCAGTGATTCCCAAACTGTCGAAAATAGCACGCAAAATCCTCGTTTTTAGTTTTAATGCCGTCAGCCATCCTATAAAAAATTATAATTTTAGTTCTAGATTAAGTTATTATTCATTTAAAATATGTGCTTATAATATAGCTGCTTTAAGAAATAAATTATTCTTACGATATATTCTTTCTGTTTGAAACCTTCGTGGAGGAAAACACATCTAGTTTCGACCACTACTTCAAAGACTATCTACTTCACTGGATCCCGGCTACAAGAACACATAACCATGGCAGAGCAAGCGGAGGATGCGTATTCGGTATCCGAAAACAACTAAAGAACTCTATTGGATGTCGCTACATAAATGTGTTTAACAAAACTTTGGTTGAAATAGATACAATGAATACTAAGTCCTACATAGTTCCCGCATACGTTAACTGCAACAAATGGTTGGATGACTTTGAGAGCTTGTATGACCTTCTTTTAGAGTTTGGAAAAGAAAACATAATGGTAATTGGCGATCTTAATGCAAGAATTGGGACAGCGCAACTTTTAAATCTGGTTCCTGAGCTCATACCCACATCAATAAACGCTACAAGACACACCTCAGATAAGAAAATGGATGCAAATGGAAGGAAGTTAATTGAACTGTGCGAATCTGTTGGCCTCACGATGATAAATGGACGAACCAAAAGTGATAATTTAGGTCATCTGACTTTTATTAGAGGAACTGCGACTTCAACGATAGACTATTGTCTTATTAGTGGAGCCTGGCTAGAGTATGTATTGGATCTACAAGTAAAGGATCTGATTTACTCCGATCACCTCCCATTAACCGTAGCGGTAAACCTAGTGGCACTGTCGGAATCCCAATCTCGCGACAGGCAACTACAGCCAAAATTGCAGTGGATGGAGAGATATTCAACAAGGTACAAAACAAATTTGAATCGCGCGCTCAGTTCTGTTGATCCAGATGAATTTACCTCTATACGGGGCACAGATAAAATAGTCTCTTGTATCGCTGATGCGACAATAGCAGCCGAGTTTATTGCAAGGCAGAGGAAGAAAAAACAGTTATGGTACGACAGAGAATGTGAGGCAGCCAGAAAGAAATCGTTTGCTTACCTGCGTTTGGTCAGATTTTCGAGAACAAACCTGGCTAAAGAACTGTACCAGGAGGCAAATAAAGCATACAAAATACTATGCATTAAAAAACAGCAATTATACTCGCAGTATCTAGAACGCTCGCTATCAGGAGTCAGAGACAGTCGCGGTTTCTGGAAATTAGTTAGATATCTCAACGGTACCTCCAACGCAAGCGGGATTCAAATTGAAGCTCCGGTACTAGCTGAACATTTTGCAAGTCTCTTAAATCCTCCAGGCTGTCTTACACATCTACACTATGCACTGCCATATCAGGAAAATAGCACTCTAGACCGTACAATAACAATACAGGAGGTTAACATGATTATACACCGTTGCAGTCTCAACAAAGCGCCTGGAGAGGACCGAATACCCTACGAGTTCTTTAAATATGCTACCGAGCAATTCCTGGAAAGTCTTACTAAGGCATATAATTACATTTTTGATACGGGCGAAATGCCAGAAAGCTTCAGAAGAAATATAATTTTTCCTATCTTCAAGAAAGGAGATCCAGAAGACCCAAATAATTATAGAGGCATTTCGTTCCTGAATTCAGTAACGAAAATATTTACGGGGATCATTTTAGAACGCCTGTCGGACTGGATACGTGCAAACGATCTGCTCAGCGAATTCCAAGCCGGTTTTAGGAAAGGTTATTCTACAGTGGACAACATATTTACGCTAACAAGTATCGCGCGATCTTACTTAGATAAGGATAGGAAACTATTTGCGTTCTTTGTGGATTTCAAGGCTGCTTTCGACTCCATCGACAGAAATGCTCTTATTTATAAGCTAAGTAACTTAGGAGTATCAACAAAAATGTTGGAGGTGATAAGAAGCCTCTACAAGGACAACAAAACGGCGGTTTGGGATGGGAAGGAAAGGTCTAGCTGGTTCGAGTCAACAATGGGTGTGAAACAGGGTTGTCTCCAAGGCCCTCTTCTTTTCTCGATATTCCTCGATGACCTCACAACTTTTCTACCCGGGGGGATTATGTTCAATAGCCTTAACATCAAGCTCCTGCTGTACGCTGATGACATTGTGATATTCTCGGAAACTCCAACGATGATGCTAGTCATGATTAATAAACTGCATCAGTACTGCAGCCTGTGGAACTTAAATGTCAATATAAGTAAATCCAAAATAATGATATTCCGAAACGGATTCGGGCGATACGCACGAGATGAAAAATGGAAGTGGAATAACATAGAACTGGAGAAAGTAAAGGAGTACAGGTACCTTGGAGTCCTCATCACACCACAACTATCGTTTAGTAAGCATTTGCAAGAAAAGCTGAAAAAGGCAAAAAAGGCAATAAATTCCAACTGGAAAGGCATTCTAGGCAAAAAGAATATTGCCCCCAGCTCGAAATACAAGCTGTTTGAAGCGGTAATGAGATCCATCATGTGTTACGCGGCTCAGATCTGGGGAATTGTTCAGTACGAGGAAGTAGAGAGGCTGCTGAGATACTTCATAAAGAAAATCTTTCGCCTACCGGTAAACACGCCAACATATATGCTGCACCTCGAAACTGGGTTACCTCCGCTATACATACATACGTTAAGGATGCACTTCAGCTACATTTGCAAAATATGTGAATTACCAAACCATCGGCTCCCCAAAATTGTTGTAACGCACCTTCTCCGCCAAAAACTGCAATTTTTTAACGAATGGATGAGACTAAGTGGTGAGCACCATGTCCCAATACTGGAAGAGAATACTCAAAGCTGGAAGAACGCTCTACAGGCTTTGTTGATAAAAATCGATGGCTCGATCCGGGATAAGTATATTGAAAAAGCGCAACAAAGCGAAACCAGAAGTACTTATCGAATACTACAGTACGACCTCGGAGGAAAAAACTATTTTAGTGATCTCATTAGTCTAGACACAATCTCGACTATATTTAAGGCGAGAGGGGAGCTTCTTCATCTTAACTACATGCCCCATAGAACAGAGCGCTGTGAAGAATGCTCGTTATGCAACTTACGCGCGAAAGAGGATATCCTCCACTTCATAGGAATCTGTCCCGTACTAAAAGAGATAAGAAGAAACCATTTGGGGAAAAATATTCTTCTGGCAAATGAAGTTGTTGCACTACTAAATGGCCTACAAAACTGGAAAGCACTAGTTGATTTCATAAAATCAGCTCTTAAATACAGGCAACATATCATAGATGAATCCTTTTAAATAAATAATTTTTTATTTCTTTTTTTTCTTTCTCTGAAAGTATAAAGTAAATATTTATCTATGACTACAAACTTAAGAATTGATTATACTACACATTTGTATGTTGAATTGTATAATAGGTATAGTTTTATTTGTAAATCTCTCTTTCGGGCTGACGGCAATAGCCAATGCTTACATATACATATTGTGAAACTTGTAAAAATAACGAAATTACGATAAAATAAACTCACATTTTAATCTTTAATCTAGTTGTAGTCCTGCAAATACATTATCCATCTTCTCACGGGTTGGGCATGAAATCCCGCCTCACAAAATCCCGACTACAAATAATAGTTTAAAATTCGAACGTGCGGCCATTTTATTTTTTTTGGTTTGTATGAAAATCTTTATATCGTATTTTGTAAGTCATGAACGTGCGGCCATTTTATTTTTTTTGGTTTGTATGAAAATCTTTATATCCCTTCGCGGAACTATTTTCTCATTCTTATAAGAACGATTTATCACACGGCTCAGTACGTTTGGATAACTAGACATGATGAGAATCAAAAAGCGCTGTTCTTTTTGATTCTCATAAAATAATATTCACCACAAAATACTTATTTTGAAAGGAAGTTGTTTCGACACTAACAACTTCCTCGCGATGTCACACTGAACACTTCACTAAAAAAAACAAAAAAAAAAAACGGAGAATTTACCAAAACACGCACTATGAATAAGATACAAAAATCGTTTGGTTAAGTGCACCGAATGAGAATCACAAAGAACAGCGCTTTTCGATTCATCAGATGGACTTAACCAAACGATTTTGCTAACAAATTCGTAGTGTGTTTTGGTAAGTTTTTTTTTGTAGTGACGTGGAGGGGTAGTGGGCGAACACATTCTTTTAAGAATGTGAAAAATAAATGATGAGAGATTTAAAGATTCAATTTTTTTTTCAGCAAAAAAAAAAAAGTCGGGATTTTTTCACAAAAGTTCATTTGTCGGGATTTTGGCAGTCGGGATTTTTAGAAATGCGATTTTTTTTTTGTCGGGATTTTGTATAGTCGGGATTTTGTGCCGTTCCCCTTCTCACTGCATTCGGTAGCTCCTTTTTTCCCATTGTTCGTCGGAAAGCAATACAGTCCGTAACCACCTTGAATTCCATTCCGAGAAGGTAGATCCTAAACTTCTCTAAGGCCTTAAAGACTGCAAACACTTCGAGTACATAGCTGTGCATTTTCTGTTCGCTTGCGCTGTTTTTGCGACTATAATAGAAGACAGGATGGAGGTTGTTGTTCTCCCCTTGCTGAAGCAAGATCGCTCCAATGCCATCCTGACATGCATCTGTGTGCGTATTTTGCCTGTAAATAGTCAGAACGGGTTTGTTAATAAGAGCCTGCTTCAACTCGTTGAAGGCTTTTCGCCGTAGGGATGAGAATTGAAAGTTTACGTTCTTTTTAGTTAGGTCTGATAGTGGTTTCGCCATCACCGAATACCCTCTAATAAATTTCCTAAAAAATCCACTTAGGCCTAGGAATGCCTGAACATTTTTAATCGTTTTAGGTTCCGGAAAATGTTCTACTGCTTTTATCTTACCCGGTGATGGACTAGGTTAGGTTAGGTAGCAGTGGCTGCCAGTAACAAGTACCAGCACACTTAGGCCTATAGAGGCCCATTGTGATACCAAGGATCTTGGGGATAATCACCCCGCTACTCAAGTGAACCATTTGGAACTTTGTACAAAACGAAGAAGGCTTCCTACGTCTTTTTGTGTGAGATCACTTAGATCATCGAAGAAGTATTCTCCAAGGAGAAGTTTCCTACTACGGGAAAGAGCTGGACACGAGCAGAGGAGATGTGTTGGACTTTCCTCCTCCTCTTCGTCTCTACAGCTTCTGCAGAAGTCATTCGAAATGACGCCAAGTCTAGTAGCCTATAAGGCAGTGTCCTGTGATGACACCGATAATCGTACTAATATGCAGTCTTTTTAGTGACAAAAGGTATCTAGAGCGGTTAAGATCTAATCTAGGCCAGATTTGCTTTGTAGCAAGGCAGGTGGTTCCACCTTCCCATCTGGCGTTGGTTTTATTGACTGTGTCAAGTTTGAGTGCTAGCTTGTAAGTAGCGAGTGGCATACCTATATATTTCTTATCGGGTAGAATAGGTATTGTTGTTCCTATTTTAGCGAGCTCGTCAGCTTTGCAATTCCCTGGAATGTCTCTGTGCCCCGGCACCATTCACAAGGTGAATGTTAAACTGCTTAGCCATCTCTATGAGAGATGAACGGCAGTTGGAGGTGGTCTTAGAAGTGGATGAGACTGATTCCAGAGATTTCAACGCCGCCTGACTATTCGAGAAAATGCTAATATCGTTAGTGGATATTACATTCCTCTTGATCCAGGACAGTGCTTCCGAAATCGCCATGATCTCCGCTTGAAACACGCTACAGTGATCAGGAAGGCGAAAGGAGAGATTTAGTTTTAATCTGTCTGAGAAAACACCTCCTCCTACACCATCATTGGTTTTTGAGCCATCAGTATAGAAGTGTATCGACTTGTCTGTTACAGCACCTAGGTCATCCCAGAAGGACCTATCTGGAATAGTGACTTTAAAGTTTTTGTCAAAATTGGGCTTGGGTACAGTGTAGTCTATGTTTTCGGGAAGGGTAAGATTGTCTAGTATTATGGAGTGGCCAGTGTAGTTACTTGACCACTGTGAGATTATTTTGAGTCTTATGGCAGAACTGGTTGCCATTTGCTTACCAATTAAGTCTAGGGGTGGGAGATATAGTAGGATGTCTAATGCTGCGGAGGGTGTTGATCTTAATGCTCCACTAATGCACAGACACGCTAATCTTTGTACTTTCCCCAAGCTGTCGCGATGTATAGCTTTATCTAGGGCGGTCCACCAAACCACTACGCCATACATCAGAATCGGTCTGATGATAGATACATAGAGCCAGTGGGCGATGCGGGGTTGAAGACCCCATTTGCTGCCGATGGCTTTCTTGCAGGAGTAGAGTGCTATGGTAGCTTTCTTTACTCTTTCTTGGATATTGAGTTTCCAACTAAGCTTACTATCCAAGATGAGACCTAGGTACTTTGCTTTGTCGGTGAAAACTAACTTGGTACCATATAAAGATGGGGGGTCTATCTGAGGGATTTTGTATTTCCTAGTAAAAAGAACCAACTCCGTTTTCTGAGGGTTAACCCCCAGTCCACATTTGTCGGTCCATTTCGAGAGCTTATTTAGTGCATTTTGCATGAGTTCATTGATCGTGTGAAGATGCTTACCGGAAATAGTTATAGCGACGTCATCAGCATATGCGATTACTTTGCATCCCACGCCTTCTAGGAGTAGCAAAAGTTCATTTACTACCAGGTTCCAAAGAAGGGGGGATAGGACACCACCTTGGGGGGTGCCTCTGCTGACAAATCTCCTGGAAGAGGACTCGCCCAGCTTGGTGTTGATAATTCGACTAGAGAGTAGTAAATTGATCAATTTGCGAAGCGAGTTCTCGACCTTGAGACTTGAAAGGGCATCTATTATAGCCTCCGATTTAACATTATTGAAGGCACCTTCTATATCCAGGAAGACAACCATTGTGTATTCTTTGCAGTAAATCGTCTTCTCAATGGTGCGTACTAGGGAGTGCAGTGCAGTCTTGATTCAATGCTGCTGCGAAGGTGGGTATCGATCAGTCTTTCTAAAGTTTTTAAGAAGAATGATGATAGGCTAATAGGTCTGAGATCTTTTGGACTAGCGTGAGAGCTCTTTCCCGCTTTGGGAACAAAAACTACTTTGACTTCCAACCATAATTTGGGAATGTAGGTATTATTTATACAAAAAGTGAGTATAGTTTCCAGCCAGGGCAGAATTATGTCAGTTGCCGACTGGAATTCAGCAGGTATTATGCCGTCAGGTCCCGCAGACTTGTATGGTTGGAAGCTGCGTAGTGCCCAAAGTAGTTTGTCCTTTGTGACCAGACTGTTAATGTTATTTTGTGTAAGTTGAGTAGGTTGTGTGCTATTAGACGAACTACTAAGTGGAGAAGAGAAGCTACCAGGAAAATGTGTATCCAGGAGTAGGTCTATTGTTTCTTCGCTTGAAGAGGTCCAAGAGCCATCTGGTTTCATAAGATAGCCAGGAGTACTTGGATTGGTCGAGAGTATTTTTCGTAGCCTTGAGGCTTCCGAGAAGTTCTCAATGTTGTCGCAGAAAAGTCTCCAGGATTTCCGATTAGCTTTCCTAAGAGTACTTTTGAATACTGCGAGGGACTCCTTATAAGAGTTCCAATCTAGGGTACTTTTTGTTAATTTGGCCCTGTTGAATAGCAGTCTACAGCGTTTTCTTGTACTGCTAATTTCGGAGTTCCACCATGGTGGTTTTGGTTTCCCCTTTGGTCTTATTGTAGGACATGCTACATCTAGTGCCCTATTGCAGGCGGAAGTAAGTTCTCCTACCATGCAGTCAAGCTCTTGTGTGCTGCCTGTGACACGGGGTATTGAAGAAGTGATTAGCCTTTATAGGGTTTTCCTATATTTAGCCCAGTCGGTCTTCCGGTAGTTCCGAAACTCTGGTTTGGCTGGGGGATGATCGTCTAACGAGAATTGGATGTATCGGTGATCTGAGAACGAATGTTCAGCCGAAACTTTCCAGTTGTTGATCGATTGGGAGATATTATCAGATACAAGTGTAATATCTAGAACTTCCTGTCTATTGCAGGTTATAAAAGTTGGTGTGCAACCTTTGTTGCAGTAGGTGAGGTTTGTATTAAGAAAATAGTCAAAAAGTAACTCACCTCTGTTGTTGGTGTCGGAGCTGCCCCAAATAGAGTGATGCGCGTTAGCGTCACTACCCAGGATTAGTCCATCCTTGCGCCTCTCTGCATCCGCGATCGCCTCCCTCAGATTGTTCGGAGGTAGAGGGCCTATTTCGTCATTGGCGAGATAGGCCGAGACCAGCCAGATTTTGCCCTTGCCAGTCTCCAGTTTTACCACTACTGTATTTCGATCGCTGTAATTAGAGAGTAGGAATATATTAAGATTACTCTTTGCGAGAATGCAGGCTCTTGGCTTACCTTCATTCCTCTTGTGGTAAAGAGTATAATTAGGAGTCCTGAGTCCAAGTATCGAGTTACCATTAACCCAAGGTTCCTGGATCAGGAAGACGTCTTCTTCTAGTTGTTGGAGTCGGAGAAGAAGTGAAGCGGATGCCGCTTTGGAGTGGTGGAGGTTAATCTGAACTAATCGCAGCATTGGAGCTACAATCAGGCGGATTTACCTCCACTACTGTAGAGTTTGCCTGTGGATCTGAGTCCGAAGCTAGAAGCTCGTCCTCACTTAAGCATATGATAGGCTCAATCTCCATATCCGAGAGCGGTTCTTCCAGGGATGGGGGGTGGGATTGGGATGGTGGTGGTGGTAGTGGTGAGTGTACCGTCTTCGAGTCATTTGTCATTGCACCGGATGACATCTGCGAGCATGACGGTAGCTCCGAAGTGGTTGCGAGGTCCTTGGGTGAGGGGTTTGACTCCGCTATTGCCTCGTCTTTTTTGTACACCTTAAGGGTGATAGAGTCAAACCCATAGCTTATTACGCCGTTGGTTTTTGCGAGAGGAGCCAGGGATTCCTGATTGATAACAATACAGGCACTCCTAAAGAGACCTCTGGCTTCGTCTAACCTGCCGATCTTCCAATTGTGCGTTGGAAGTTGTGGGTTGCAGAGTTTAATGACGCTAAGCACATCTGCGGCAAGAGGGATTTCGTTTGGGATCCAGACCCGGGTTCTTGGTCTGCTCGGGATATCCTCCTCTGCTACGACCTCCAACCTAGCACCTGGCCATATCTCACCCAATTGGCTTATTGCCAGCTTATAAAGCTGCGCCGATCTATCGTCAGCGCAGGCGACCAACTTCACATGGCCTTGATGCCATCCGTTGTCGCGACATATGGGGGGAGGACCTGGGTGATCCTTGAAGATTCTGAGGAATCCACTGTGCAACCGGCTGTTGACCAGCAGCCACCTATCAGGGGAGATCCTGCCGTCTGGATCGCTGCGGTCGATGACTGCAACCACCAAGTGATCCTTAAGAACCTCGCTGAAAGGCCTTGATGTGATGCTGGACGGCTTAGGTGTGGTGTTGTTCACCTAAGTTCTTTTTGAGTCCGGATGGGATTCGTCCAGCGACCTTTGTCTTTTTGACGCGGAGTCTGAAGACGCAGCGGGTGACCTCTTGGTGATTTTCATCGCCCAATCAAGAGAGGCCCTTTGCTGTGCTGATCTGGCCTCTTCTGGAATTTTGCCAATTCTTTCCAGTACATTGGCAGCAGTCTTACGGTCCCTATAAGCCTGCTTCGGTGATGGACTAACTCGGCCATTTTCTACCACGTGTCCTAAAAATTCTACCTTTCTTTGCAGGAACTTGCATTTGGACCAGTTAATCTTTAAATTATAATCGGCTGCTGTCTCCAAAAAAAAATGTTCAGCTTCTTCAGGTTATCCTCTTCTGTGTCCGCTGCTATGAACAAATCATCTATGTACGCCTTTAGAACTTTCTTCCTTATTAATTCGCGTAGGGTCCAGTGAACAAATCGAACGAAAGCTGCAGGTGCATTTGACAAACCGAATGGAACAAAGTTAAATTCGAATTGACCATCTTCAGTGACAAACGCAGTATATTTTTTGCTATTGTCTGCGACTGGAACATGGAAATATCCATCTTTCAAATCTAGTGTTGTATACACCTTTGCATCTTCCAAATCGTCCAGGAATTCCTCTATTAGCGGCATTGGGAATGGGTCTTTAATCGACTTTGCATTTAGCCTTCGGTAATCAATGCAGACTCTTGGGCTCCCATCTTTTTTCCTTACTACTACTACTCCACTAGCATATGGAGAAGATGATGGGCGGATGATGCCTTCGGCAAGCCACTTTTCTACTTGTTGCTTTACTACTAATTTCTCACTAATCGGAAGGCGACGCGACTGACAATAAACAGGGATATTATCGTTCAAAGTTAACGTTAGTTCTATTGGACACTGTTTCGTCTTGGTTGGGGAGTAATTTCTAACTAGACGTTTTACCTCGGCATCGTATGGAAAAGGGACATCGATATCAGCATGCTCGTTTACTTCTATCTGCATCACAAAATTGTCTCATTCTTCTTCAGAAGAATCATCTTGTTTGTAAAATTTCGGCCCCCCTTTATCAAAAATTACCTTTGCTTTGCGGATGATGTCGTTTCCAATAATAACCTCGAAGCTTATGGCTGATCTTGACACAACCATCAGTGGTGATTTTATGCAGACGTCATCATAACTTTGCCTCTAAAACTTCCTATTGTTCTAGTCTGTGCTGCTGCTAATCCGACCAAACTCACTTGAGAATCGCTGAGACACGTGTTGCGCATCTTGCGAAATGCATCTTCTCGTACCAGGGATACTTGAGCACCAGTATCAATTAAGGCCTGAAATGATACACTGTTAATCGATATGTTTTTGGTATTTAAAACTGATATTAAATTTGTTTCTTTTGGGTTATTTTTCCGTGGACAAGCGTTTGACATGTGCCCAACACCATTACACCTGAAACATTTCAGTTCAGCCTTACAGTCCTTCCGCAAATGTCCTGCTGATCCGCAATTGAAACAATGATTCGCTGTACGATTATTGTTGTATTTTATTGAGTGTGAACTACTGCTACGAGAATAACTACCGCCACTGCCGCTGCTGCCCTTACTGCTGCTGACCCCTCCGAAACCACTGCTGCCGTTACCGAAACCACCCGCATTGCTGCTTTTTACAACTTTTTCGTAGATTTCGTATTTTTCTTTTAATTCGGAAATGCTTTTGACGTTATATAGTAGCATTTTATTTTCCGGCCTACCTATCATGCCGTTCACGATATACCATATCAGCGACTTGTCATCCACATCTGCCAACTGGCCAAGCTCCTGCATCTTGTAGACGTACTCGCGAAACTGTTCCCCTTTAAACACTTTTCTATTTTGCAGCTTATTATAAATTTCCGCTTTGCAGATCGGCCTATCAAATTCTTCACACAGTTTTTTCTTAAAACTCGAATACGAGGAGCACACACATGTTCTGATAAAACTTCGTGCTGATCCCGTTAACTGCTTCTTAGCGAAAATAATTTTCTCTATCTCTGACCACTTTAGCAATGCAGCAAACTCCTCAAATTCGGCCAACCACACTGTCACTGACACATTATCATCACCATTAAAATTAGAGAGCAAATTTTCAATGTCTTTGACTGCAATTCTACCCATGGACTCTGCCCTGCTAACCTCTGGTTTGTCTCCAGTCGAGATTGTCTTGCTCTCGTGGTTTGCCATCGCTTTGCTTGTGTTATCTGCTTTTGTGGTATTTAAAGTCGTGTCCTCTTCACTGCTTTCAAAGTCCGTTTCACTTTGCTCATCAAGAGCTCTTTCAAGCCTCTCCACCAGCACTGCTTTTACACCCGTTGTTTCTAAATTCAGACCTGCAAGTCTTTGTTTTAATTGTTCAACAGTTAAATTTTTTGTCATTACGTCACTTTCGCTCGCTAAACAGGTTTAGGTTGAGCCCCCAAATATGTAGGAAACAGAATATTCAAAGCACAGCGGCGTTTAGTTTTCAATTAAACAATTCATTTATTATGTTAAAAGTATAAAATTAAAAGAAATGAAAAATGAAGTTAGAGTGTGAAACGATTAGTTAGTTTATGGGTTTATTAGTTAATGGGTATGTGTGAATTAATGTGTATCAGCTGACAAAGAACTGCTGCACGGCCGCCGGTGTAATGTGATGTAATGTTTGACAATCGCTGCTGCTTTCTTATATCGGCTTTTTACATAAAGTTTAATAACTGTCCCACAGTTATAATGTTTGCATCGACATGATGTGGATGATGATGATTGGCTGCTGCTGGTTGTTTGACCATGGTGTGATATGATGTGGACTCTACATATATATATGCGTATCTATCAATTTCGCCGAGTTAAGATCTACACTTAACTATGTGGCGGCCACTCTCCACTTAGAAATCTAATTTGTGGCCGCCTATGAACACGTACAAATTGCACTGACTTAAATTAATTTTTCCAAATAAACTGCCTAGACTTACCTTAGGACTTTCACTTATCATTGTTTAACACTTCGGGTTAGTTCTCAAGATTATTTATTATTTTAAGATAAACTTTTTTTTTCTAAACTGCCTATATCATATATATAATAATACGTTCTTTCATATTTTTTTTTTTTTTTTTATATAAGAAAAAACTTCTGCACACCAATGAATCTGGGGTTTTTTTTTTTTTTTGGATTACAACTGTCGTGCATGGCTATTGCTTTTGTCAAAAAAAATCCAATGATCAGGCCTACTTATGTACTACTCTCTCTCCGGATCATTCGATCCTGGAAGGTTCCTTAAATAATGGCCCCCCAATCTACAGCCGCCATCCCTGGATTACATATTATTTGTACTTGGTTTTGTCCCCAGATGGGATTGGGTTCTGTCCCCGGGTTGGGAAGAGAAATATTCCATCTGTTGTGGTCCCACTAAATGGATTTGACAGATAATTCATACGGACAGCGCCTCCTATATGTGAAACAGGCCGTAATGCTCCGCGAAAGTGTCAAATGCCACGTGCACCACTTGGCTTACAGAAAATGTAAACAAATGTACTGCGGAAGCCAAGAGAAATTCTAAATCTAATTATGCCACATTTCTTGAATGAAATATTAATAGATGTGACTTGCAAATACTACAATTTGCAATGAAATGAATTGGTTTATAAATTGATATAGAAATTTAGTGCGGTATTTCAAAGAATGTGCTGTATTTCGGGAACGAATTTTCTCGAAAAAATATACACCATAATAATGGAAGCCAAGAGCAATTTTTGATTTAATTATTGTACAATTCTTAAATAAAAAATGCCTAAATGTATTTTGATATATTTATATTTCTCAACTACACAAATTGGCTTATTTTATTACATAAATTGTTTCCTCGATATTTAAAGGAACATTTACTTATATTTATTTTGCCGCATACGGCGTAGGTTCACGAATGTATGTATGCAAGGTATGAAAATATCTTCCGTAGATGCAATTTTCAAGAAAACCTTGACTGTGAAATCTGTCCCAGTGAGCACTTATAAACCGCAATCTTGTAGTTGAAGAGAATGATGCAAGTATCATACTTACTTATTTTATGTGCGTACCTTAACTGAAAAGAAAAGCCACCTTGTAAGACGAGAATGTCTTTCAATTCTAAAATTTTAGGAACACGTTCGAGAAAAAAATACAAAAAGCATAGAATAAGAGACATGTCTGGTATTTTAAGTACATATATACATATGCATTTATTTTAATTGTCAACAAAAACGAGATACAAAACTTTGCTTGAAACTCAAACTACAATTATGTACATACAAACTTTACAATCATATACATACTAACACTTGTAAATCAAGCTACGAGATTTACATACAAATAAATATATCCATGCAAATGTAATAGAACCTATAATAATATAAAATACATCTTTTCATAATATCTTAATCTAAATCAGAATTATGTATTTGAACATAAACACAGGTTAGGACAATTTATGGATTATTAAAGTCAACTTACTTGCTAGGCGAAAATGTTCAAAATAATACGTACAAACATCTATGTTTAATTAAATAGTATATAATGTATTTACAACTACATATCTTAATTTCTAATTTTATTCGGAATGTATGTTTACACAGGGCCGGACCTTACATAGGAGCGAGTGGCGCAGCCGCGCCAGGCGCTAGAAAGCAAGAGGCGTAAAAACTAAAACTATCCAAAAAACAGATCTACTCGTTTGCTAATATGTATTTATATTCTTCGCAAACAAATATTTCTCACCGTACTTCTCAAATAACAATACACACATTTCAATCACTGTACTTTAAAAAATATACACACATTAAAATCACTAAATTTCCATATAAATATGCACATAATGTTTTTTTTCTATCCCTTCCCGTTCCCACAACATTTGATTCTCTTTCTTTCCATAGCTGCTAATTGGTATAACAGACCAGTTAGCAGATTTTTATCTGTACCCAACTACAACCAGAGACAAACATTGTCTCTGCTGCAGCCATAGTAGAGGACCTTTTCGGAAACGCAAACTTTGCAAAGCAAACGTTTTGCAAAGCAAGAGCAACAAAGCAGTTGAAACGTCAAAAGCATACGATTGCAAAGCATACTTTCGACGTTTACAAACAAATTATTTGCTTTTTTGCTTAAAAAAATTACAACGAGCATTTTGAATGTAACTCTTAACACTTTATTGGATAGTTGCAATATTAATATTAATAAAACGAATAAATGGGTTTCAAGAAAACTATTCTATTACTATTACCTTCCAAAGTCGAAATCAACAAGGTGGTGGATCTATGTGTGGTTTTTTCCCGTAAGTTTCATGGAAAAGCTGGAAATACTCCCACCTTGTTGCATTCCGTCCCGTTTTTGAATTCCTGTCTTTAATTCGCTTGTACGTCAATAGCAGATTGTTCCATTTACGAAAAATTTCATCTTATGTACAATGGAACTCCGGATTGATTTGAAGAGCTTCTTCGCGTACCCCACAACGTACATTTTTTTTCTTCCCGAGATAAAATCCATTTCAAATCGAATTGAAATAAGGAGTTTTATCTCCTGATGCGTTCAAGATCTACCATTTCTTAAATTACAGAAATTAAATTAATTGGTTTTTTTGTTTGTTCTCCGAATCAAACACCGCAAAGTCAACAAATGAAAAAAGCAACACGATTTTAAAATTTGCTTAATTTTGCATATATTTGCAAAAAATATTCGCGCTACTGCGTTTTAGAATTATTTGCTTTATCGTATATGCATTTCCGAATGATATACTTTGCATAATTTGCGCAAAGTTTGCGTTTCCGAATAGGCCCAGACTCTGTTGTTTTATATTAAATATCCAGTCGACCCTTTTAGCCTATGCCAAAAACGAAATTTTCACTGCCAACATGCTGTGGAGCAGTCGTATCATACCGCTCCATTTGCGCCTACCGAAATCCATACAAATCAACAAACATGTCGGATGTTGTGGAGCAGGATTCAAATTTTGCGCCAAGGCAATGCGCCTACCTAAAACGATACGAACTTCAAATTTGGTTTCGCAACCTTGTTCGATATATCAAAACGTTCGATTTGACTGAAGAAAAAGAGAGTCAAACTCAGTTCATACGTAGTAAAATTTATTGTTACATTATGTATGTACAGATCGCGACAGAAAGATAGCACATTTGCTTTTTTTTCTTGGATCCCTTTTGCATTGTCGTGTTTTCAACCAATAAAAAAACATTTCCGTCTTATATGTTGTGCATTTAATATTTAATTGATAGCAAAACAAGACTACATAGAAAAATGCAACCTGCGGTTACGAAAACAAAAGATGTTATTGAATTCAGAACATTAGCACTTCAAGTGGTAGATAGAACATTTTTAAAAATATTGAAAATTAGTATGTATGTAATTATATTAAATTTTCCCTGCGTTTAGTAATGCGTTGATTCTCATTGGCTTCGATTATAGTAGATTGTACGCCTGATATACATAAGTAGAAATGAGCAATTAACTTTAGTAGTAGTGGACCAAAATACGAAAAAGTTTAAAATTAGAGAATATTTTTTGGGATTGTTGCGAAAAAAAACAACTGGGTCTGGCTTAACTGATTTAGTTTTGAATGAACTTGCTGATTTGGATATTCTATTAGTGAATTGTAGAGGACAAGGTATGATAATGGTACTTATATGAGAGGGAAACATTGTGGTATGCAAGCGAGAACTAAGGTTTTGGAACCTAGAGCTTTGATGATGTTCAATGCTCTACTGATGCAGTTGCATTCTTCGATAAAGTCGAGAGTATCTATGTTTTCTATTCTATTCTATTATAAGTTCTGCAAGCAGATGGTCGGTTTTAAAAAAAACATCTTAGTTGTTTGACTCTTAGGCTGCGGTTATATATGTAGCAAGCGTGTAATACAAGCGCTTGCTCGCTCGAGCTCGCGCTTTAAATTATCAGAGCATTTTATCTCGCACTTGCTCGCGCTTACTCGCGCTTGTAAAAATTTGTTACACAACCACCATGCTCTAATAAACTGCATTCAATTTAAAGCGCGAGCAAGCGCTTGTATTACACGCTTGCTATATAACCGCAGCCTTAAGCAGAATAGATGCAATAAAACTACTAAAACTATACTTGGGAGATGTTTATAGGCTCTTGTCGAAATTTCAGAAAATTATGATCAAAAAGTCTAAAATATGCCACAAGTAAGCAAAGCGAATTTAAATTTATTTGTTGTATTGTTATTTTGGTACACAATATAAGACACAAAGCAGTATTTGCCTTAAGCTTGCAGTTGAAATTTTGTGCTCAAGTCGAACTAAGAACTAATGACAAGTTTTTTTGAATTTTTAGATAAGGCGAGACTTATAGCAAATGAAATTAAAGTTCCTTTTCCAGCAATTTCAACTTAACGGTCCCGAAAAAAAGTAGTTCAGTTTTCCTATGAGGATAGGAATGAGGTAATTTTAGACCATCAAGAAAAATTTAAGGTTGAATTTCATGTTGAAGTCAACGCTTCAATTAGGGTAAACTCGTAAACGTCAAACGACGATCTCGTCATAGTTGCGATGGCCATTTGCAGTGCTGTGACGTATGTGCATTGAAATGAAATCGAATCGTTGCACGATGTTTTGCCATCAGCTGCAGTGGCAATATGTTTTCGAATTGTTGACGGACGTACTAAAACGTTTTCTAATTCTTAATCGTGATCATCGTCATGCAATTGACGTTTACGAATTCACCCTTACTCTCTCTCTCTTGGAAAAGATCAAACATTTTTTAAGTTGCTTTTGGGGCGCTTATTTTTTTCCTGCGCCAGGCGCCAAAACTGTTAAAACCGGCCCTGTTTACAGCATATCTATGAAAATATGAATCACGAATTGGCCAACAGAACGATATTGTAAATATTTTGCCGAAACGTGCAGAGTAGAATACGAAGTACAACAATTATAATTAATAGCGGTATTTAATATTTAATTTGTAATTAAATGAAAAATTGAAAATTGAGAAACCGATTCACAATGAGAACATAAAAAAAACACTAAAAAACGAAAAATTTTCTTCATTTTTTTAGCACATTATATGCCTTCATCAATTACTAATAATTTTAAACCACATTTAACTTTTAATGATACCTATAACACTTTCAATTATTGAATTCTTTGTCCGGAAAGAATATTTATCCCGATTTTTCTCAGGTACGCGGCCGTGATATCAAACTGGTGAATCTTCATCTTGTGCTGAGATGCCAATGCTGTCGCCAGACGTATAGAGCTCAGTCGAGCCACATAATAAATAAACTTAGCTTGTACAATCACCACAACATAGAACTTTGATCTCGTTTGTTTTATTATTCTGATCTGATCCGCAATAATGTATTGTAGTTTTATTTAAAAGCGAAAGAGTGAGTATAAAAGAAAATGGCTGCTTGAGCCAAAAGTTTAAAGAACAATGATGTGACAGCGTAGACGTCAGAATGAAGTAAGTATACAGGATGACACGCAGTGTTCGGTTGTTATGTTTTTAAAGGGTGACACGTAACGTCTATATCCAATACTCCCCCTCGTTACGTGGAAAAGTTATGCATGCCGATGATGCATTTCCTGTGCTTCGGGCCAGCTAGACCTTTGGTTAAGATGTCCGCTCCCATTTCTTCAGTTGGCAAATACTACAGACGAATGTTGTTATTTGTCAAAGCCTCCCGCACGAAATGATATCGTATGTCAATGTGCTTTGTACGGGAGTGAAATACTGGATTCGAGGCAAGTTTCTGAGCTCCCATGTTGTCGCAGTGAATAACTAAATCCTTGGCAAGTGACTCCGATCCTAGCTCCCGGATGAATCTTTGCAAATAAACTCCTTCCTTGACCGATTCTGTAAGACTCATGTACTCTGCCTCTGTCGACGAAAGGGCGACGGTTTTTTGCTTACGCGACTCCCACGTAATTGCAGACCCGGCGAGAATAAATTTGTAGCCGCTGTATGATCGCCTGTCTCCTCGGCAGTTACCCCAGTCGGCGTCAACCATTCCTGTTAGTCCAAAATCAGATGCAGCATAGGCTAAACCTATATCTTTAGTTCCCTTAAGGTATCGCAAGACGCGCAACTCAATGTTCTTGACGATGATTCTCATTGAACTGACTAAGCCAGCTGACTGCATAAGCGATGTCGGGGCGCGTACCTATAGCCAGGTACATCAGAGAACCCACTAACTCACGATAGGGCACTCCATCCTGACCTGTGTCATTCGGCTCTTCCTCGTTGGTTAACACCGCACCTAGCGACATTGGTGTAGAAACTGGCTTGCAATCTTTCATCCCGAATCGTTGCAACACGTCCTCAATATGTCCTTTTTGATGAATGATGTATCCGTTGTTCTGCTTTACAAATTCCATACCAAGGCAGCATCCAACTTCACCGAGATCTTTAATCTCAAAAACGTTCATTAGACTATCCTTCAGGCGTGCGATGTCACTAGATGACCGAGATACAACAAGGATGTCATCGACGTAGACCAGAACCAGCATCAAGTCTCCCCCTGAACCTCGGACGTAGACACAAGTGTCGGATTTAGTTGATCGTAGACCAAGACGTCGAAGTTCCTTTTCCAACTTTTCGTGCCAGCATCGTCCAGCCTGTCGTAAACCGTAAAGTGCTTTCTTAAGCAAGCACATCTTGTTTCCCTCCTGGATGTTAGACAACATGTTTTTAACCTTGTCCTTAAAAGAACCATCCTGTTCGGTTCGAGCTTAGAACTGAAGAGTCTCCTCGGTTAACTCTGGAATACTCATATAAATTTCTTCGGATAAGTTTCCATTCAGGTACGCTGCCGTGATATCAAACTGGTGAATCTTCATCTTGTGCTGAGATGCCAATGCTGTCGCCAGACGTATAGAGCTCAGTCGAGCCACCGGAGCATACGTTTCATCGAAGTCGACACCTGGCCGCTGGGCGAATCCCCTGGCAACTATCCTGGCCTTCCTCCGTTGAAGTGTTCCATCCGGCCCGTATTTGTTCCTTAATACCATTCTGCTACCTATTACTCGATCTGCCAATGAGCAATCGACAATCGCCCAGGTATCACTCTTGATGATGCACTTCAATTCGGCAGCCATGGCCTCATACCATTGTCTTGCATCAGGACCTGAAACGGCTAGATCTAGATCTACTTCGGCCAACATGCCGTACTCCAAAGATTCACGTTTTACCCATTGCATGTTATACACCTTCTTCGGTCGTCCGTGTACGCCGCTCCGGACTATCTTCTGCCTACCACGACACCTAGTTGAATGCTTATTTGGTTTAAGCTTTTCATCAGAATGGTCACTTTCATCTTGTTTAAATTTCTGGTCCAGCTTTGTGTTTTGCACGTCGAATTCACTATCGGAAACTGTAACGTCATTCAACGATTGAATTGATGTCAATGGACGATCATCCGTGGGACTGGGATCCTCCGTGTTGTGAATCTCGATGGAGTTTTCCAGGAACTTCACACAACGCGATACTTCCACTCGATGTTCGTCCGGAATCCAGATTCGATAGCCTTTGTTCTCACTTGTTTATCCGAGAAATATTCCTTTTCGCGATCTAACATCGAATTTATCCTTATGCGGTGATTCTTTCCACATGAATAGTCTGCACCCAAATTCCCTGAGGTTACTTATGTCCGGTTTACATCCAAATCGAATCTCATACGGTGTTTTCCCTTTTAGTGACCTTGACGGACTTCTATTTCTGATGTAATTTGCAGTTGCGACGGCTTCGGCCCAAAATGACTTTGGCAACCCAGATTGTATGAGAAGGCACCTTGTCATTTCGATGAGTGTGCGATTTTTCCGTTCGGCAACCCCATTCTGCTTCGGATTGTAAGCGACCGACAACCGTCGACGAATGCCCTCTGAGTCCAAGAAATCATCGAAAAATTTGTTTCTATACTCGGTTCCATTGTCAGATTGGAAACACTTAATAGATGCACCAGAATCCTTTTCCATCAATGCGTTAACCGATTGAAATTCAGAGAGGACTTGACTCTTTTTTCCAAGAAAACGGACCTCGCACCATCTTGAATGGTCGTCGATAAATGTGATGAAATACCTTGCCTTTCCAAATGATTCAGTCCTCATTGGTCCGCATACATCTGAATGCACTAACTCCATAAGATTTGTTTTTCGAAATGAGCGTTTCGGAAACGGAGCATGCACCATTTTTCCTTGCATACAGATGTCACAGACAAAATTCTCTGTAGATTCGATGGAATCAATTCCGATCATCGTTCCATTTCGAGCAGCTTCAGACAGATCTTTTACATTAAGATGACCCAAACGACGATACCAAAGATGAAGCTTGTCGATGTGCATACGGGATCTTGGAGCATTACTCGAAGTCATACATTTTTCGTCGCTGCAGCTGGTGTTAATGAAGTATAATCCATCCTCGCGTTTAGCGGTTAGGATTTCCTGTCCATCTTCATTTACAATTTTTGCAGACTCTTTTTCAAATATTACACGGTACCCCCTGTCTGTTATTTTGCCCACGGACATCAGGTTTGTACGAAGATCTGGCACGTATAGTGTGTCTGACAATTCCACTTGTTTGGTTGGATTTTTGACTTGAATTTGAAGCAAGGCGCTACCACGTGCTTTAATTTCGGTTGATGCGCTGCTTGCCAAGTGTAATTTTTCTGCTGTGACCTGTTGAACATTTAAAAAATCGTTAGAATTTTTACACATGTGTGAAGAGCAGCCGCTGTCTAGACACCAGGACTGATCTCGATTAATACTCGTTACTTGAAAAATGTTACCAATGCTTTTACTGTCTGGTTTGTCTCGTGGAACAATCGAAGTGAGAAATAGAAGTTGTTCAGCGTTTTTCGCACTTTGATATGGTCTTTCGGATTTCTGGGTACATTCCGCTCGTTTGTGTCCTACCTTCTTGCAACGATAGCAGACCAGTTTTGATCCACTTTGACTTTCCGTCGAATCGTGTTTGACTTTATTTTTGTTTTTAAACTGTCCGCGATATTTCTGCTGAAATTTCCCCGCCACCATTGCGTTCGATACTTCGCCATGAGATTCGCTTTTACGTGCCTCGAACTCCTCGATGATTTTTACGCGCAACGTTTCCGGTGAGGGTAGATTATCCCGAGACTCGATTGCGCATCGAAAGTCTGCAAAACTTGACGGCAGGCTATAGAGAAGCATTATTGCAAGTAGGTCAGCATTTATTTGAACATCCATGTCCCCGAGCTTGTCAACCGCATCGAAAAACTTGTGCAGATGCTCTCGCACATCCTCGCTCTCGTGCATGCGTTGAAGGGTTAATTGCTTGAGAAGTGTTGCCTTGCGAGCGGGGCCTTTTGACTGGAAAACACTTTCAAGCTTCAGCCATACGTCCCGAGCAGTGTCACATCCTTTAACTTGCTTTAGTTCCGTCGAACTGATGGACAAAATTATGTCCGATTTCGCCTTTTGGTCGCCAGTGACCCACCGCTGGTAATCCGCGTTGTCGACCGCTTCTGGTTTGACTTTGATGCCATTGACATATCCCCAAGCATCATTTTTGATAAGAAGTGCTTCCATGTGCATCCGCCACGTATCATAATTGTCCTTGTTAAGGGTCTCAATTCTTGTGATACCCGCAGCATTCATTTTTCCACACATGTATTTATATATGTATATGCCAATGAGAAATCAATTTTCAAATTAAACTGTGTTATTTGTAATTGTGCGATTACCTGGGCCCATAACCTGTTGAGATGAGCTCTGAAATATTAAATTGAAAGGCGACAATCCAAGAACGCAATAATGTATTGTAGTTTTATTTAAAAGCGAAAGAGTGAGTATAAAAGAAAATGGCTGCTTGAGCCAAAAGTTTAAAGAACAATGATGTGACAGCGTAGACGTCAGAATGAAGTAAGTATACAGGATGACACGCAGTGTTCGGTTGTTATGTGTTTAAAGGGTGACACGTAACGTCTATATCCAATAGGCATGAATGCGCATACCTGTGTGTCTGCCCGTGTGATTTTATAAAGTTTTGAAATCCGCTGGCATGCTTGCGCAAACACACTGGCACAGCTATCCACAGGCTGGCATGCGTGCACAAACAAGAATTTGCGCTATCTTGAATGCCTGTGGCTACCCGGCTTAAAAGGCCATTCTACCTTCTTCATCTCTAGAGAAGCATCCATAGACCATCACACCTTCAGTTTTGCAGGCATCCGTAAGAAGCATTCAGAGCTCCGTCTTGCCATTGTCTCTCTTCGCGCATCTCCAACATGCAGCTTCAATTTGGATTTATCGGAAAAGATAACATTGTTCCACATGTCTTGAAGCTAATTGAGATCTCTCTCAGCCTAAATTAATCGTTCTTCTCTGACTTTCAATTGAAAATCCGCCTTCAGTACTTGCCTGAGTGCTCTAAATCCAGCTTTTATGAGCCTTTTTCTCATTGAGATTGCTAAAATTATTTATCCTTTAGCTCAGAATAGATAAATTTTAATATCCGCTGAAGCCCTAGAGCTAGACTAATACCAGCGGCTTTGGAGCACCAAAAAATGATTTTCCATTCAGGTCGTCTTTTTTGGCCTCTCTGAGCCTTTCCTTCTGCTGATAGCCACGGACTCACGATATTTTTTTTAATTCCATGCTACAGTTCGTTGAACAACATTAAATCTTTCAGAAATTTGATGGGTCGAATGAAATTTCGGTCGAAACTCACAAAAGGGGGAAAATGATTTCGGGCGGAATGCTGTTCGGGTGAATCTTACAATAAGGCTGATTAGATTTGCACTCGGAACTGTTTTTTCCCATTTTTTATTCTTTTAATCACTTTGGTTCGTTTTGGACGGCTATTACGAGCTAAATGCACCTCCATTTTTTAGCGATTTTTATTGAACATTATGTATATACAATTGTCTTAATATAAACTTAAAGCTATAAGATACATTATAATACAAATTTGTTGGCACACTGGGGGCCTAACCTCAGTGCCGGTTTTAGCGCTACCAGCGCCCTGGGCGAGATTTCTACGGCGCCCCCTATCTGCTATTCAAACTCATCTGAAAAAAATGGAGGAATAAAACAACGAAAGAAATGAAATAATTGTAATCATTTATTTGAAAAAAAAACTAGTAGAATTTTACTTTTCTTGCTTTTTTATCTGCAAACTCTCTTATTAAGACACCGAAGTCTATGTTTTCCGCAATTTCATTTTCAATTGACAAAGTTGCCAAGTTTGTCAATCTAGATTGCGAGATTGTCGATCGCAGATAGGTTTTTATCAGCTTACGCTTTGAAAACTCCTTTCCCCACTAGCTACCGTTACAGGTATAGTGATCAATATTCGCAATGTTATCCATACATTTGGATACAGTTCTTGTATGTTGCGATCTTTAATGAAATTTAAAATATATACAGGAGTAACAACATCATCTTGATGACACAGAAACGATTTCAGGCTTATGAGTTCATCACATAGCATACACCCGTCTATATCTGATTTCGAGCCTTCGGTTAATTTTAATTGGAGATCAATACAGAGTTTGAGAAGGTATGGTTTTTCTGGAATCTTTTTTATATTAAACAAAAAAGGCCAAGATTCTAAGTACTCGTTTAACTGCTCAAATCTTTCATTGAGTGAAATTAGTGTTGTGTCCAATAGGCAGTTAAAAAATTCAACTTCAAATTTCTTTTCTGGAGAAGTTATTGGCTCCTCGCGGGCAGTTTCACCAGCTTGGCGTTTAACATATCGAATCCTTATTGTGGCTTTAAATACAGGTTCACTTTCAAGTTCTTCAGACAACTCCTTTGCTGTTAAAATTGCGCTTTTAAAGCCCGACTTTCTGTACTCTTCCAAGAAACCGCAGCATTTTTTCAACATTTCTGTGCATTTTCTGAGATCCATGTCAATTGATTGCAGAGATTTACTCACGACATTAATCTGAAAAAGTATCTCATACCAAACAACCAATGAAACTATGAAGCTGAAATCTTTTAACTGTTCAGCTAGGGTAGTGGCCTAATGAGAAACTTGAACATCAGTTTTCTCAGTTCCAATAGCCAAAGTAATTAAAGCATCATGAATGGCACTAATTTGATAACGGACTGCTTTAACACTACTTATTCTTGATTCCCAACGAGTTTCACTGAGTTTTTTTTATGGTGTACAATCCTAAGTGATCGGTAAGAATTAATTTTCCATCGATGAACAGAAGCTGAGAACAATGTAAATAACCTCTGAAGTATCCCAAACAAAGTGACGGAGCTAACGGACGACTTAGCGGCATCGCATAGTACGAGATTGTAGCTATGGCAGCCGCACGGTACATAAATAGCTAAGGGGTTTAGGTCTAGAATTCTTCTTTGGACCCCAACATTTTTTCCTTTCATGTTTGCCCCGTTGTCATACCCCTGACCTCTACAATTGTCCAGTTCCAATCCGTGTTTATTTAAAACAGCAATGATGACTTCAGTCAGTCCTGCACCAGTCGACTCATTGACAGGTATAAATTCTATGAAATGCTCTTTTACTGTTATTTTATTGTAATCTGATGGTAAGTCAACAAATCGTATTGTCAATGAAAGTTGTTCTACGTGACCAATGTCCGGGGTGCAGTCAGCTATAATAGCATAATATTTGGATTTTTTGGAGCGCGATATGATTTCAGACTTCACTTTCTCACCCATCAGCTCTATTAATTCGTTTTGAATGTCTTTTCCGCAATAGTGGTCTGAGATATCACCTTTCAAAGCTAATCGCAAGTGCTCCTGCATAATTGGATCAAATTTGGCTAGTAGTTGTACTAAACCCAAGAACTTTCCATTATGCGGCGTATACAGTTTGTCTGAAGTGCCTCTGAAGGCCATATTATTTTCAGCTAAATAAAGTGAAATATGCATTAATCTAGATAAAACATTATTCCATCTTGTAGATTCTTTTCTAATCAAATGTTGTTGTTGACAATCTATTGTTTTTCCTGTTTTTAATCGTATTTCAGCATCAATCCATGTAAGATAAAATTTCTTATGAGAGGTGCTATTCTCATGAATTTTTAACATTTCAGACAGGTGTTTCCAGTTGTTATATCCTTCAGATACTAAACTGGACACGGAGCTACTATCAAATATTCGGCAACAAAAACAATAAACCCGATCTGTAGAAACGGAGTACGTTAACCAGCGACGCTGAATTGTTTCATTGTTTGCAAGTTTTTTCGAGTAGTGAGAATTGGAGAAATGTCGCCCGGTGTCATTCTTCGGATATATATCAATATGTATTTGCACTGAGTCAGTAGTTAAGATATGATCAATAGTTTTGCTATCTCGAATGGTTGCCCAAGTGGCTGGATCCGCTATATTCGTGGCAACAGCACTACCGTTAAAACTTTCTACATTGCTATCTAGAACTTGTAAGTGTACCTCACCAGTGGCGTCATCTCGAGCAAAGCTTGATATTGTAATACAACATGTCTCCTCACATTTATGGGAAGCTTCGCTCACAATCTCTTCAACAGTTACCTGACTTGTTAGAGACTCAACGACCGATACACCTGTTTGTATTTGAGATGTGGAAACCACGTTCAGGTCTTGATTTTTTATTTTAATATATTTATTATATTCATGAACTTTTTTGTTTTTTGAAATTCCTTTTCTTTTTCTGCCTTCCGTTTTCTATATTTTGACCCAGATGGCTTTTTAGGAAAGGATCTACGTGTTCGGACATTTTAATGCCATTAATTAATTAGTACAATTTCATTGAAATCTGCAACAAAATAAAAAATCTGTAGGTATAGATTCTTAAAAGAAACTAATTTATTCGTATCTTCTTGTTTATTAAGATGCAAATAACTGATAAACCGATTGTATGATACGCACCATTTAAGAAATAAAATGTTAAATTATAACTATCTCCTGGACTGCAACGAAACAAAATTAACAATTTACTGAATTTCTCTCTAAATATGTATTCACTTTTATTATTTTCGTTTTGAAATTAAACTCTATGAACAACTAAACTTCCAGAATTATATTTCGATATTTTTATTTCTAAACGTTCTGATGTTTTCAAATAATTTTGACGAACAGTGATTTTTGCTTTGCTACCGACCTGAATATCGTTATCATAATATTTCAACTTTAGAAGAGTAAAGAACATTATAATTTTATTATACCTACATATCATTAAATTATAGCATCGCAACAATGCGTGGATCATCTGATTGTTATGTTTGTTTGTTTTATAATAAATTTAATTTATTCAAGTTAGTCACAACACACAACTGGATGAGTGGATAGAAATGATATCTGATATCTGGCGCCCTGGGCGGTCGCCCAACCGCGCCCTACCCTAACGCCGCTATTGCCTAACCTAATACATTGACTTAGAAATAAAAAATATAATTATATATTGTACATGAAAACTTAAAATTAAAAGTCGGTTGACTTAGATGTCCTCGGGGTGTTCCGTCCCGGTTGTCAGTGGCGAGTTAGGTGTAGGTTGGGAGGGGGTTGGCGTTTAGCCACGGCGGTGGGCTGACCCTGTGTCAGCGTAGAATGCAACTGCTTCCTCGTTGTCAATTGGGGCGATGTCTTCATCCAAGGTGTCCAGGGCGCAGAGGTACCACGGCTGGGGTAGTCGTTGTTGGGTTGTCATCCTTCTTATTAGCTGGTTGGGGTGGTTGGCTGCGCTTCATACTAGCTTCTTAGCCAAAAGTAGTAGGTACTTGTCGATCGGTATTCACGTCTATCACAGAATCCGTCGTACTCGGAAATTTGCTACGAACCCCGAAAGAACTATCACAGAATCCGTCATAGTGGAATCCGAATATGCATTTCCGCACTTAACAACTTACCACTTTCTACAAAATTCGAAATTCGTAGCAAAAATGTCCGTCGTAGTGGATTCTGTGATAGTTCTTTCGGGGTTCGTAGCAAAATTCCGAGTACGACGGATTCTGTGATAGACGTGACTATCTTTGCTTCTGAATATAGATGATCGTTCCTGCAGTATTTTTGCCGCTGTTGGTCGAAGAATAGTCCAGTGCATATCCTTAGTATCTTCCTTTCAAAAACTGGGAGTTGTCTCATTGCACCTCCATTTATAATTACATCGACTTTTATGCACTAATTATGCACTAGCTATCCAGTTCAAAAAACATCGTAGCTCTCATAAATTCCAAGAACTGCCATCCGAAAGAGTAAGAAAAGGTTTGAGCAAAATTTTTCGAACAGCACTGTATGTACTAGAAAAGCATTTTCTCCAAGTCTATTGAATTCACACCGCCTAAGAACTCACATCTGGTTTTGTATTTGTTCTGAAATATAAGAGCATCTACAAATCAAAATAAATATAAGCGATGTTCAATCATTACTGTTTCTTTATTATTTTTCTTTCTTTTTTCAAGTACAATTTATTACTTATGTATGTATATTTAAAATGCGTCTACAAGCCTAGTGAGTAATATAATAGAAGTGAATTAAAAGTAAACTTACCTTTAGACGCTGCAAAGTGGTACTTTTACTAATTTATGGGTTGTTATCATTTATAGGTGGAGGTACCATGGATTGTATTTTTTTTTTTTTTTTCATTTAGAGAAAACTGTTAGAATTATAATTTTTGTTGTGTTGATTTTTGCTTAAATTAATTTTTTATTTATTTTCCTTTACGGATTATGAATGCACGTTTGTTTTGTATATATGCATATACATATATATAAGGTGCGCGGTAGAATGAGTAGCAGTCCAAAATTTTTCAGGAGGGAAAAAACTTTAAACTTTGAATTTTCCATTTTTTTAACAGTTAGGCTACTTAAACCACTGCAATAGACTCATACCGCTTTTACCAAACATGACATAAAAAATTTGCAATCGAATGGTGTACTTATCTCAATTTGACCAAATACTCCTTCTACCTCCCACCTTAGATGTACATACATAATGTAGGTATGTGTAGTTTCAAATTTTAATTATTTCTTCTTCATATTGCGCAATGGATAATTATTAATTTTTAAAAGTGTGTCATAAGTGTCATATGTTTGTCAAAAAATAAATTTTGGATTTTTATTATTTTTTTTTTATAAATTATATATGTATTAATGTTGTTTATTGGTATTTTCGGAAAAATGCAAACGGGGATGATTTTGATAGGCCACCGCTTAATGTCTCACGTGGACGCTTCTGGGGGCTCTGATATCTTTGTGGTTGTTGTTGTTGTTGTTGTGGAGGTGGTCGCTTCAGTGGTGGCCTTTGCGACATTTGTCGCACTATAAAGTTAATTATTATTTTATTTATTTATATGTTATTTATTTCTTATAGAAGATACGGTAATATATTTTTCTGTTGTTTTTTTATTAGGTAGTTATACAGTATTTTTTATTTCTTTTGGATTATGTTTGCCAACAAAATTATCATTTTGCAAATGTATTCTTAAGAATTGAAGTTATAAGTCAAGTACCACAAAGTAGCATGGATGCGAATGAAGCAAAATTACATATTTTATACTTACTTGGCGGATATGAGGTGTAGCTGTGGCTATCATCATTGTAATCATTGTCTTCATACTCATGCGTTTCAAATGACTGACCAGTGATTTTCTGCAAAATACTCACTCCTCCTTTATGCTCGTAGCTTCCTCTAAATGACGATCTGCAAAATTCAATCCGTAAACCATATTTTTAATAAAAAATGTTTTGCTTTTTACCTTCCATTTATTCTAGCTGCGAATTTCGCCGCCTTTTGTGCAGATTCAGGATCGGCTAAGATCTCTTTCAATTGACCCTGGCTAACTTCGTCATTTTTGTCAGGAATTAAGTACTTGCGAATCTCTGCTAAAGCGTATGCTACTCGGGCGTAACTTTCAGCGGGTGGTGCTACCGTTGAGATTTCTACGTACAAGTCTTTATGTAAGTGCGCATGTCGTGGATCGCCGGATTGACGAAGTTCCTCCTCCTTTGTGCTGTCACGCATTGAATTGCGTCCCTTAATTCCAATCTTGCACATTGTTTCTTCCTGCAGTCGACGCAGTGAGTTACCCTTTGGTCCGAGTATCTTTCCATTAAAATTAAATTTAGGGAATTGTTTCACCGGTACAAACACTTTTTGGGTAACCTTCATCGGCTTTTGTTTGAAGACATCAGCATGCATATCGCGGCCAGGAATACGACCAGTTGTCTGTACCCTATCGATAGCTTCGTCGATCAGCATAGCGGCTAGTAGGTAATCTTTACCCAAACGTTCCTTCTCTGCAATGCATTCGCTTATGAACTTCTTCGATATGTCATTCAGCCGTGGTGCATATCCTTCCTCATGGGTATCGCTCTTTGCTGTAATGTTGCTTGTTTGTGCCATTTCGAAATATTTTTTTCTGCAATGAAATAAGGGGGAATGCTTGTAATAATTATGTGCGCAATTGTGTTGTGTAGCTCAACTTCAATTTTTGGTATTAACACTTTCGTTTTAGAAAAAGAAAAAAAAAACGCTTTAATGGAATATCACGAAGAGTCAGCAAACTCTATTTGCAATCATACCTATTCAGACGTATTTTCCATTCTTGTATTACAGATTGAATGAAATATCATGTATGTATATGTACATATCTATGAGCTAACAACCAGTGCTACCGCTGAGAATTTTCAAAAAGTCGCAAAAAAAGTCGCACAGAATAAAAAAAAGTCGCAAAGAAAGTCTCAGAGATTAACGATTTAACGATTTTTATTGAACAATATATATATACAATTATTGTCTTAATATAAACTTACAGCTATAAGATATATTGATAATACAAATTTGTTGGCACGCTGGCGGCCTAACCTTATACATTGACTTAAAAATAAAAAATATAACTATATATTGTACATGTAAACTTAAAATTAAAAGTCGGTTGACTTATATGTCCTCGGGGTGTTCCGTCCCGGTTATCAGTGATAAAGTCTCAGAGCACAGATAATATAGTTAAATAGATATCGCACGCAGAGTAAAGAAAAATGACCACATTTTTAGCGACAAAATTTACTCGCAACCTAAGGATTGTTGCGTCAATCCAATAGATTCGATTCAAACCATTTTGAGTTCTATGGTCGTGCGAGTCAACCGTTTTCCAGTGGGTTGTGACTTCCGTATACACACGTTTTTTTTAAATTCCTTTTTGCTGCAACCGTTAATTTCGTATTTCCTCTCTATCGAACCGAACGAACGAACATATTTTTCTGTTGTTTGATTTTATTTGCACATTTAATTTTCATTCGTCGTCAACGAAAATAATAATGAGAAACTGGATAGCAATTTCGTATTCGTATGTTTGTCTATATGTAAGGATGTCTATGGACCGGATGTCAACAAATGAGGTGTCCTTGGATTCGTCTTGATCCGGAGTCTCCTAGGCCATGTGACGTCGCAGAAAAATTCAATATGGCGGGCGAACCAAGCAAGATGGCGGATTACCTCTTTTTCCTTTCTCTTTCTTTACTACCGCCAGGATACTGGTATCAAATGAAAGGGTTTGGCGAGTATTCATTCTAAATTCACGACACCCCTAAGATGGCGGATTTCCGTTATCCCTAATACCTTAATATGGGTATCAAATGCAAGGAATTGACAAGTAGAACACGACATTGCTTACGTACATACACTTAATATTTTCTGAAACTAAAAAGTTGTTAATAAATCTTGTTACAATAACGTATTTATATAATTACGCATTTATTGGACAAAGCGGCATTCGACCACACTTGTACTCTGAAAATCACAATTTCGTTTCATCTTGTTTCGTATTTTTTAGTTAGTTTTCCCGTAGTCGGGTTTTACTTTTCTAAACCTAATAATTAGCCCTGTGCGGGAACTGGGATGAGTGAACGAATAATACAGTTACTCGGAATACAGACACGGTGACTGTAGTCCTCACGGACTACTGCATGGAACCAGAGCTAAGAGTGTTCTTTATTTTATTTTTTTTTATTTATTTATCTACAGAGTATACTCAACAGATTACTAACAATATTTACAATAATTGTATGTACATAAACATATGGATATGAAAAGTACCAAAATATTTTTTATTTTATAAATTAGATTTTAATAAATAAATTAAATGTAATATATACTATACCTATACTGCACCTATTATAGAAAGCTAGATTAAAGAATTATGTTGCAAAGCTTTGAATTCAGTTCGATTTAGGAATAAATCTAATTCAGTGCATATGGAGTTGAATAATTTAACACATCTGGTAAAAGGCTCATTGCATCCATAATTAAACCTATGACTAGGAACATGAAACAGTTGCCTGCGGCGCAGTTGTCTTTCCGGAACGTATACATCAAACATTCTCAAAACATCAGAACACTTAATACGATAAGAGAAAACATCATGCACAAACATTATACACTGAACAGATCGTCGTTTTTCTAAGATCTCAAGACCAATGAGAGCACACCTAGCTGAATATGGGGGCATTTGCTCGAGATTCCATTTAAGTTTATGAATGACAAATCTGGTGAAAGATTTCTGAACTCTTTCTATGCGATGTGTTGAATTTACATAAAACGGGTACCAGATGATGGAACCATATTCAAGCAACGAACGAACTAAGGAAATAAACACAGATTTGAATGCATATGGGTTACTAAATTCGGAACAAACACGTTTTATAACGCCACTCATTGAATTAGCTCTAGCTATTATGTAGTCAATATGAAATAAAAATGTAAGCTTAGTGTCAAAAATGATGCCTAAATCCTTAATTATACTTTTGCGTATTAAAACAGTATCCATGATATTGTAATTAAAAACGATAGGAGACAAAAGACGACTAGCAGTAAAAATATAGCATTTTTTTTGAATTCAGGGGTAAGAAGTTAGTCTTACACCAAGCGACAATGCTGTTCATATCGTATTGAAGCTGAAGCCGATCAGATACATTCTTCACCTTAAAAAATAATTTAATATCATCAGCATATAATAAACAACGTGAGTACCTGAGAATTGAAGGTATTTCATTGATAAATATATTAAAAAATAAGGGTCCTAGATGACTACCCTGGGGCACACCGGATAGGACCTTAATAGATCTAGAAGTCACACCCCCAATTTTAACGATCTGCTTTCTATTACTGAGGTAGGTATTAACCCATTCCAGCAGCGTACCTTGAATTCCAAAAGATTCTAATTTCGAAAGTAATAAGCTATGACATACAGAATCGAAAGCTTTTACAAAATCCATATAGGCAACGTCAACCTGATAGCCAGATTCTAAAGAATTAAAAACATAATTTGTAAACAAACAAAGATTAGTCGTTGTTGATTTACCAGACACAAATCCATGCTGCTCCTTGCAAATATATTCCTTAACACTGAAGTAGAACGGATCTTTGACGACAAGTTCAAAAAGCTTCGGAATAGCGGACAACTTCGAGATACCACGATAGTTTTCGACTTTGGATTTTACCCCCGCTTTAAATATTGGAGAAATGAAAGAACATTTCCATTTTTCCAGAAATAAACCAGAGGACAAAGATAAATTAAAAATTATGTGAAGGGGAAAGGATAAAGAAGATTGACATTGTTTTAACACAGACGATGGAATGTTGTCAGGACCTGCGTTAAAGCTGGAATTTAAATGACTTATTCCATTAAAAACGTCCATCTCTGATAGATTTCAGCAGCCGATATTAATATCATTTATTTTCAAAAAATGAGCACTGACGTATCAACTGAAGAATGATTTACATAGACCGATTCAAAAAAATTTGCGAATAAATCACAAGTTTCCTTAAGATTTGTAGATTTTGTCATTGAACTCCATGCTCTCTTGAATGAAACTGCAATTTATTTTATTATTTAAAAATGACCAGAAGGCTTTGGAGTCACTAGATACACGAGATTGAATGCTAAGCATATATTGTTTATATAAATACTTGTTCAAAAAATCGAATTCTTTCCTAAGTTGACAAAAACGTCTTCTATCAGAATCCAAATTTGATTTTTTTAACACTTTGAACGCTTTATTTTTAGCATTTTTTAGATTAATGAGTCTTTTATTGTGCCATGGGAGCTTAAAGTGGCGGTACTTACTCAATTTAGGAATGAATTTCGAAAAGCCATTGAATAATATTTGTAGAAAAGAAGCATATGCCGCTTTTAAAGATAAATCATTAAGTCTGAGAGACCAATCAATAGAAGACAAATAATTATTGAATGCAAAGAAGTTACCCTTTTTAAAATTGTGTAAATGTTCTTTAGATTCCTGGATACCTGCAGCGTCTTTTAGGCAAAGTTCTAGCCGTACTTCCTGATAATGAAACGAATATCCAGATATTGTTATTAACACTGACAGTCAGGTTGCAATTACGGAGCTAGCTTAATTCACTACCGAATCGGCACAAGTCAGGAGCTGCGGAATAATGCTAAGGGCATTATGCAGTATGCAGAACTAGGTAAGACTATGTTGGGTGCCTGGTCAGTCTGTTGTAGAAAGCAACGAGTTTGCCTATGAGTTGGCAAGGAAAGTAGAGGAACTGTCGACTTTGGAAAAAACTAACTGAAAAGTACGATACAAAATGAAATGAAACGATGATGTTGAGAGTACAGCCCGCTCTCAATTTTTCTCGAAATCTTTTACCATTATTTATTAAAATTAAAAAATGATTTTAAAAAAATAACTACAAAGTTAAACCATTAATGGTAAACAAACCGTTTTGGCACATTAGTAATATTGTGCTGGCGTCATATATTTTCGGTTGTTTGAAAATGTCTGATTTTGTGCCAAATAATTGTCATTTGCGGGAAGTTTTAATTTTCTTCTTTCATTCGAAGAAAACGGCGGTTGAAGTGCATCGAGAGTTCCAAAAAGTTTACGGAGATGCTGCTCTAAGTGTGATGACGTGTCGTGATTGGTTCCGTCGCTTCAAAGACGGTGATTTTGATGTTGACGATCGTCCGTGTAAATGAAGGCCAAAATCCTTCGAAGACGCTGAATTGGAGGCATTGCTCGATGAGGATCCGTGCCGAACGCAAGAACAACTTGTATCGACTTCAATTGATGCGATTGAGCCGAGTACTGCGCGAAAAACGGCCACAATACGAGCAGAGGCACGAAAAATGATTCTACAGCATAACAACGCTTGGCCTCATGTTGCCAAACCCGTTAAAAACCTACCTGGGAATGCTGAAATGGGAAGACTTACCCCTCCCGCCATATTCCTCAGATATTGCGCCGTCCGATTATAACCCACTTGTTCCGTGCGATGGCACATGGTCTGGCTGATCAGCAGTTTCGCTCATATGAAGACATCAAAAAATGGCTTGATTCGTGGATAGCCTTAAAAAATGAATACTTTTACCGTAACGCACTTTCGACCTAGGCTAGGATGGAACAAATTGTAGATAGCGATGGGCAATACTTTAAATGATTCACTTGTAACCATTCTTTCACATTAAAGATGCATTTTCATAAAAAAAAAACATCGAGAACTTAGTTGCGCACCTAGAAGATATCTTGCGAAATCTATTTTCTATTATTCGCAGTAAAGGTGTTAATGGCCTTGGAATGTATAAGATTAACAAACATCAGAGACTCAGACTGGGTTGATGAGCAAAACTCATGCTCTGTGAATCGCAAATAACTTTTTTACTTTGTTCTCCTGCGAAAACATTGTGCCTGGAAAATACAAAAAAGTTTTACCTACATAGGGGCAAGAAAAATCAAAAAATTGAAATTTTGTCAGGAAACGAAAATACAAAAAATATAAAGAAACTCCTCGCATTGAAAGAAAAAAAAAACAAAAACAAAAACACAACAAAATAAAATGAATGAAAGGAAAACAAAAAATAAAAACATAAGAACAAAACAAATAAGCAAAAACCAAAAGCAACTAGTTGAACCAACAAATTTTTGGAAGAACATCATGTCTTATGCTGACCATACACCATTCAACTCAACCGTCAACTTAGTCGGTTCGTGGTGAAATCAACCCGTGTGTGGCGCTGTCAGTGATCGATTTGAAGGTTGACGAGCTGGTTGGGGTAAAATTAAAAGATTTTGATTTTTGGAAGTTGATTTCAACTCAGTTGACTGTGTGTGGGGAAGTCATTTGATTTGCTGTCAAATTGAGGGGAATTTGTACTAGGCTTGTGCAATCTGTGAAAGTGTGTGTGGGCGAAACGTAAACAGTAAGATGACTTTAAACGCACACATAAAGAAAATTCCAGATATTTGTGGCATTTTATACATAGTCCTTCAACTCAGTTGGTGCAGTGTGTGGCCGAATATAAATTCATGTGTAAGCTCAATTGACAATTGAATTGATATGTGTATGGGCTGCTTTAGCTTGATTCGAACGAGTTCAATCAAACTGCGACGTAGTAGTAAGCAGCGTTGCCACTTTACTGCAATTGCAGTAGATCTACTGCATTTATTTCGAAATTTGAATCTACTGCCAAAAAATTAAATCTACTGCATTTTTTGTAGTATGCTTTGTGTGGACATTTATCCCTTTTAGCACAAAACTTCACAACAAAACTTTTCGAAAAAGTTGAATTCCCTATCTGAACGCAATCACTACTCACTATCCATAAACGAATCCATTCACATTTCAAAAATTGACTTTATCGTACCGTTGATTCTGTTTATTTCTCCCAAAAAGGGATTCACACGATCCGCCATATCTGACAGACTTGGTCGGATGGATGTTAGACAGACTGATGTCATTAGCGTTCATATGTCCAACATTTTGTCAGACTTCACTTCGTAAATGAATTGCAAAGATGTCACACGTACTGATAGCAGCGCTTATGATTGATACAATTTTAGAAGAAGAAGAAAGAAAAGGCAGCGGATTTGGATATAGGAATTTATAAAACAAATCGACCAAAGTCTTGTTCTGTTAATTTGCTAAAAGAATTACAATTGAATTTTCCAGTGGATTATCAGAATGTTTTTATTTCCAAAATGCAATATTTTCATACACAGCCATTTTTAATTTGCCAACAACGACCACACTGCTAGAAATACATTTCAGAAATGAAATTTGCTCTAGGTCAGACAGATAAGCGTTCACATTATCAGATATGTCCGCCCGACCACCACAAATATCAGAAAAAAAATTTAAAACCATCCTATATTTCTGTCCGACCGTGCGTCGTTACTTGCGTTTACATTGTCAGATTTGGTCATTGAATCCTGTGTACCCCCAAAATGAAGAACATTACAAAAATTCGTAAGTAAGTTATTTGTTAAGAAGTAACTTACTTTTATATTGGCAAAAGCCAAAATAATAGAAAAGAAACAGAAACACAAGCCAAATAGTGTTAAAATATTTTGTTTTTTTGCTGAAATAAAAATATACTGCGAAAAAATTCAATCTACTGCATTTTTTAGAGAATCTACTGCAGAAAAATAGTCCTGAAGTGGCAACGCTGGTAGTAAGTCAAATTTGACTGAAAATGTGGAATTATTTTACCTATGGCGTGCGATATCTATGTATACTATATTATCTGTGCTCAGAGACTTCGAAAAAGTCTCAACATATTGAAATGCTCTTGGGTGTAGGACCTTTTTGGGGGGGTATTCAGTACGTCAGATGTTTTATTTAATTAAAACATTAATTAATAACAAGTTAGCAAATTCATATTTATTTTGAAGGAACTATGTACACATATTTATTTCATTTTAAAAACAAAATAGACAAATAATTAAAAAATGTAAATAAATATAATAATTAGTATTGCAACGAATAGAATATTCGGCCTTAGGCGGAATACCGAATATTCGGCCATATTAAAAAGCCCTGAAAAAGTACGAACATAGTATTGGTGAATATGGTTTGCATAAACGGCGAAGACGATAAAATCATTCCACTCAAACTTCATTATTTTCGGGACTTAACACGATTCTCATCGCTCCATTTGATTCGCGTTCTTCCACGAAAAATTCATTTTCACTCGACCATCATACAGAGTTAACAAGTCCACCACGAACATGAAGAGGAATAGCGGGTCTTCGAGGAATTTTTTTTTTTTTTCTACAAACTTTTGCGTCACTCTGACGCTTTTTCGGCGATGGGACCGGGACCCCACTTTTCAATAAGACTCCGATTTTGACGCATTTTGAAAATATAGGACCCTTTTTTCATTTCCTGTTTTTATTTCGTGTTTCTTTTACTTGTAAAACAAGGTACTGTACTCTTAAAACACACCCATTTTGTTCAACCAGTGATGAAATCAACAAAGTATTTTTGTTAGTCAGAATTTCCCTCCCAAAAACTCGTTCTGCATACATGCTTTTTTTATCTTTGTTATTTTTTTCCCAATATTTATTTTATTTTAAGTTCAGCAATAGTTTTTCTAAAAATTGCATTTTTTCATACAAATATAAATGGGAACCCTTTTTGCTTCTCGACTGAAGAGAAAGAAGAATAGACAATTGGCGCGCAAACTGTATAGCAAAGATCGGTAGTTCCTTGCTATTTTCTACTCCTATTTTTAGGTATTCGGTTAGAGCTGTGTCAATCGTTCAAATTTGAAGATCGAATCGTTCAAGTATTGGTTTCAAAAATGATTCGGTCTTTTCAATCAATCATTCAGTCAATGATAGAGATAGAATTTTATTGTATTGGTCCACTTCATTTCAATACAACCAAAAATCTCAATCATCAGAATACATTCGTTCATTTTAGTATTGGATAGAGATACCGGTTTCATATCATACTTCGACTCTTCGAGCGCACAAGGGATGATTTCTGATGTGTATACTGAATTCTTTTTCACTGTGCTAGTATGCTAGAATTTTTGTGTATCTTATATTTTAAGAGTTGTGCACGTATTAGTTTTCTACCCCATTCATCCTCTTAAACGCAGTAAAATATATTCTTCTGGTTTGGCTGTACAATATTGTAATTCTCTTTCGTTCTTTTTTAACCGAGAGAACCGAACCAATCATATGAGCGAGAAAAATATTGGTTTTTGTGAACGATTGACTTGTGGTTGTGTGAATGCAATAATCAATACTTTTTGGTGAACGGGTCAAAATGATCGAATCAATCACGATTGACACAGCTCTATATTCGGTATTCGGCCGAATAGGGGGGTACACACGATACGACCGATCTGACGGACCTGGTCGGATGGATGTCTGACAGACCAATGTCGTTAGCGTACACATTGTCCGACCTCACTTTGCAAGTGGATTTGAAAGATGTCGGACGTACTGAGAGCAGCGCTTATGATTGATAAAATTTTAAAGAAAAAATCTAAGAGAGAAAAGAAAGAAAAAGGAATCGAATTTGGGTACAAGAATGGATGGAAAAGCTAAGAAAGTTTTTTTTATATTAATTTGCTAACAGAATTACAATACTGAATCCTCCCGACGATTATCAGAATTTTTTATATTTCCATTTTTTTTTTCCAAAATTCAAAATTTCCATACACAGCCATTATTACTTCTCCGCTAACAACCACACCGCTTGAAATACATTTCAGAAATGAAAATTGCTCTAGGTCAGACGGACAAGTGTACACATTATCAGATATGTCCGTCCGACCACCAAAATATCAAAAAAATTTGAAAACCATCCGACATGTCCGTCCGGCCGGTCGTTTCGAGCATACACACACGTCAGACTTGGCCGGACAGAACAAGTCCGTCAGATCGGTCGTATCGTGTGTACCCCCCAGCCGAATAGTGAAAATGGACCGAATAGACCGAATACCGAATAGTAACCGAATATTCGTTGCAACGCTAAATTAATAACAGAACATTTTTTTTAACAAAGTAAAATATAAAGCTTATAAAAATATTTTTTTTCCGAGTCACCAATATGTGACTATTAATTAAGGCTTGGGGCTTTTAGGTTTTTTTTAGACCTTTGTGGATTGTTGGTAGAGGTGGAACCGTGTCACCTTATCACTGCGGCCACAGATGGGCCTCATGTGATTTCCTCCACTTATACATCATAATGTACATAGTAGGCCCGTCATGATAACATATAATCCAAAAATATCTTTGATGGCCGAACTGTCAGATACATATGTACATATTATGTATTTCCTCTGTCTCGAGGTAAAATTTGCTTATATGACGATGACGTTTTCTGACTACACAAATAAAGTGACACACAATATGTACTGCTGATTCTTCGTCCTCGTTGCACATCGAGCACATATTGGTAACTCGGAAAAAAAAATATTTTTTACTTTTTACTTCATTAAAGCTTGTTTTCGAAAATATTTTTTTTATCTATGTATGTATTTTTTTCTACTTTTTAGTATCTGAATTTTTTTTACAAATTTACGTCGGTACGTATGCACCATTTATTGGCTTGGGTGGGTTTAATATGAGAAAGTTTACTCAGAATATTTGAGATTCTGCTCGTCAAATCTTTCCATTTGATACCCATGTTATGGGGACTGTGAAGATAACGGTAATCCACCATCTGGGGCGTCCGCCATATTAGATTTACAAGATCATCAAATATACTATACACTTATACCTCGGTTAACGGCCTAGATACGTTCCAGAAAATCAGGCCGTAAAGCGAAATGCCGTATAACGAGTAATTTTCTTTTTCATACAAAATTCTTTAGATTGGTTCAAAATCTTCAAAAGAATAACCAAAAATTGATGCCTTACACCGATTTATTGGTGTCCACTGTCGATTCGCAGCGTAAAGTAAGAACATTGAAAGAACATTTTAGGAAATTTGGTTTTTTTGGCCGTTATAACGAAAAATATTGGCCGTAGAACCGAAACAGAGTAATAAAAAAGAGAGGCCGTTAAAGCGAAATGCCGTAAAACGAGCGGCCGTATAGCGAGGTATGGGTGTATTGAGTTGTCGCCGGACATGCAAAATTTCAGCATAATCGGAAAGTGGGTGTAAAATCGATTCCCAGATTTGTCCCTCACAGAAAGTAAAGTTAGTATAAATCTTGTAAAAAAATAGATAGATTTAGTATCTATCTATTACAATTCAGTTTTCAATTAAATAGGTAGGTACATTAAAAATTAAAAAAACCATAGAGAAGGTCACCTAGTATTAAATAATATTAAATAATTCAGTTCGTAAAGCTTATAATATAACAAAAGGTGCAATAAATTACTTCCCAGTCCTTTCTTTCCTGTATTTATCGAAGCCGAAGCCTCAATTTAATTTTTTCGAGAAGGTTCAGTGCAGATTACATATTATTACAATGTTTCCACATGTAAAGGGTTGGTTTGCTTAAACTGTAAGCTTTGAATAAACCCTTTGCGCACAAGTACTACTATACGCCATGCGCTGCGGTAGTGTCAAAAAATTTGCAACGAATTTATATACATTTGAAAATATATGGTTACCGAGATGGTTTTCAATGCCAATACTATCTATCGATTAACAATAATTTTGGGAAAATTAAAGACTATCTAAAATTGTGCTGCCATATAAAAATAATTAAAAAAAATTAATTGAAAATACGGATTTTGCCAGGAAACGAACCTGAGACCCCTGAACTCAGCTACACACTCAGCCGCGTTCTTAAATGTTTATCCAATTTCTCATAGTGAATAATATTACTGATAATAAGTTTGTAAAGTGAATGTAGAGGTGGGTCGTTTTCGTTTTTTGTGTTAACGAAACGAAACAGTTATTTAAACAAAATATAGATATGTACATATGTAATTAATCTTAAAACTACGGAACCCTTTGAGCGCGAGTCTGACTCGCACTTGGCCGGTTTTTTTTATTTAAAAAATAGATTTGTTATACTACAATCACAATTCTCCAAACAATTTCAAGCGAAAATAGGAAGTAAATGGCGTTTTTGACGTTTGAGCTGTCGACTCAGCGCTTCCTATATGTGAAACAGGCCGTAATGCAGCAAAACTACACGTGGAGCTCTTGGCTTACAATTTCGTCTGCCAAACGTCAAATCGTATAGAAAAATCGGGAAATCCATACTTTCGGGAAAAAGAATGTCCAAATTAACAGTGTTGTGAATAAAAGAAAATAGTGGAAATGGCCTGAAATATTGAGCGCACACGACGTGCCAAAAATGTATATACAATTTTTTTGTTTAATGTTTTTTTTTTTTTGACTTTAAAGTGTTCTCCATACGTGTTTCGGTTTCAATGGTTGCCATCGCATAGTTCCTTTGTATTCCCTAAATGTTTAATTTTTACAATTTTGCGAATAAAGTGCGCGAATTATATGTTTCGATATAAATTTGTGTATTCCTAAGAATCATTTTTTCTGATTCGCGTTTTTAGCGTTTTCAATAGTCAGTGTATTTGTGAGTACATATCTAATGTGCCTATTGTTTTTTTTTTTTTTAAGTGAATATTGTATTTTATAATAATATAATATCTAATTATGTATACTATATAAAGTTATTCTAAAATTGTCTTTATTTCTTAAATTATGTATCAACATATAAATTCTATCTCCTTTATTTTGTTAATTATTCTAAACTTTGTATTGCATATGTACTCCTGGTAGTTTATATATTATCCCTATTTTCACAATTAAAGTGAACCAAATAATATGAATGCTAAGATCTTTATAAATGTACTTCTTTTCATAGTTAACATACACATTAACAATTATCGAAACAATAGGATATTTTTTAATAAACATAACATATGTATATCTATATATAGAAATAAATAGGTAATAAGAATCCAGTCAGTTATAAATATCTGTGTAACATAAGTACATTTTGGTCCATATTAATTTTTTGTATTTTTTGTATGTCGAACTTGTTAATAAATAACATCTACTTAAAATAAAAGTCATGTCTTTTATTCTATGCTGATTGTATTTGCTTCTGGGTGGTGTTCCTAAAATTTTAAAATTGGAAATATTATACATTCTCGTATTAGAAGGTGGCTTTTCTTTTCAGTAAAGGTACGCACATAAAATAAGTAAGTATACTTGCATCATTTTCTTCATCTACAAGATTGCGGCTTATAAGTGCTCACTGTGACAGTCTTCATAATCTAGATTTTCCAATAGTGGTTCTTCGGAAGATATTTCTATACCGAGCATACGTACTACGTATGTATATTGTACATATGTATATGCAAACCTTCCTACATGCAATATGCGGCAAAATAAACCACACTCACTGAATTATTTAACAAAAAAATTCGTAAACATCCCTTTAAATATCAAGGAAACAATTTATGTAATAATATAAGCCAATTTGTGTAGTAGCGAAATAAAAATACATCAAAACACGTTTAGCCATTTTTTATTTAAGAATTGTGCAATAATTAAATCAAAAACTGCTCTTGGCTTCTATCATGATGGTGATTTAGAAAGAATTACTCGACAGTCGATCAAATATTTGCATTACTTAATATAGATATTAAGATATATAAACAGAAACATAAAAAACTATATGCCTTTTTCGTTGACTTTCGAGCGGCTTTCGACACCATAGCGCGCGATGCTCTGATCTACAAACTATATAATATAGGTTTCTCAACGAAAATAATCAACATTTTAAGAGCAATGTATGCAAATAATGTGGCGTATGTATGGGATGGGGAGTCCATTTCTGGAGAATTCACAACAACGATGGGAGTGAAGCAAGGATGTATCTGGAGTGCGTTACTATTTATCCTTTTCATCAACGACATATCAGATACTGTAAAAGGTGGAATCGAGTTTGGCAACATACAAATTCCGGCTCTTAAGTATGCAGACGACATCGTTTTTCTTTCCGACACTGTAGATGGGTTGCAGCTAATGATGAATAGGCTCAGCGTTTACTGCAAATACTGGGACCTTAGCGTGAACTTGAATAAATCGAAGGTAATGGTGTTCAGAGGCGGCGGTGGCAGATATTCTCAAAGTGAAAGATGGACGTATCAAGAAGAAATGGTGGAAGTTGTTCGCGAATACAAAGACTTAGGAATTTTGGTGTCTTCGAACTTGAATATGAAGAAACATCTAGAAACCAAACTATCTGAAGCTAAACGAGCAATCTCATCGGTATGGGGTCGCTGCATCAACAACAAGTATTTAAGCCATAGCTCGAAGCAGAAACTCTTTCGCACAACTTCAGCTTCAGTTCTTTTATATGGAGGTGTGGGGATACTGTTCCTTTGTTGAAATAGAAAAGTTTCTTAGATATTTCTTAAAGCGAATATTTCGTTTACCAAGTGCTACGCCTAATTATATGCTGCATCTAGAGACTGGTGCACCGCCTATGTTCTTGGAAACACTGAGACTACATTTCGACTACATAGTAAAAGTTATGGCAATGAGTAATGACAGACTGCCAAAAGTTGTACTCAAGAGGGTAATAAGAAGTAGAGCAAGCTTCATTCAAGAATGGGAACGCCTTGCATCAGATTATGGAGAAACCATAACGATAACACCCGATGAGCAACCTGAACATCTAAAAGCACAACTCAACGTCTTATTGCAAAAATTAGGTCGAACTATGTATGATCGATTTGTAACGGAAGCACAGTCTTCCCAATATAGGACATATTACAGCAAGTTGAAATACGATCTAGCAGAAAAAACTTACTTTTTAAACTGTAAATCAATAGAAAAGATCAGCGTAATTTTTAAAATCAGAGGAGAGCTATTAAATTAAATTTGAATTTCATTCCACACCGTCCAGAGCTACCTGTCTTGTGCAATCTTTGCAATATGAAGATATGAGAGGATATATTTCACTTCCTTGCAATATGCCCAGTTTTAAAAGAAATTCGATTGAGATTCTTCGATTCATATACACTGGAATTAGGTGAAGCAATTGAAATCTTAAATGGAGTCCGAGGCTGGGATTTACTTTTCAACTACTGTGCAAATGCTCTTCGTTATCGAAAATGTATAGTTGAAGAAGATTTTTAATGTTTAATGTATAAACATATTGCCTTTTTCTTTGTTCTCTGTTAAAAACAAAAATAGAAATGTAACTATTGTCAATCTGGTAGACGGCCATAGGCCAAACCATAATAGACTTAGAATTATATTGAATATTATGAATTAAAAATGAAAATAAAAGTCATATAAACTAACTAACTAAACTCATGATGGTAAACATTTTTCGAGAAAATTCATTCCGGAAATACAGCACATTTTGTTCAAATAACGCACTAAACTTCTATAGAAATCTAAAAACCACTTTATGTTATTGCAAATTATAGTATCGGAAAGTCTCATCGATTAGCTTTTCATTCAAGAAATGTGGCATAATTAAAGCAAGAAATGCTCTTGGCTTCCGCAGTACATTTGTTTACATTTTCTGTAAGCCAAAAGGTGCACGTGGCATTTGACATTTTCGCGGAGCATTACGGCCTGTTTCACATATAGGAGGCTGGAGGCTGGTCGACTAGATATCTAGTCAAAAAGAGCATTCACGATTCCAGAATATCTAGATATTTAGTGACTAAAATCCTGAATGTGCCTATTAATTTTGCACACTCTTTTGTTTGTAATGATTTTGTTTTTGCGCCGCATAAGCACATAATAAAAAAAAGTCAACTGAGTTAAACAACCTCATTATATGATAATGTATACTGGTCAAGTGGTCACTCATAAGCATTTTTAAACTGAAATCCTTACTATAATAAAAATGTAACTTTTTTTCGACTGCAAAGACTTTGTTCCCATTAGTCTTAAAAACTACTGCAAGAAATTAAATCCGGTTTTCACAGTTGGATTGCAAAATGACTGGAATATTTTGTTTTCGTTATCTACTATCCAGAAGCGGAAATCTAAACTGATATCTGGGCAGAGATTATTTTAGGAATACCTTCAAGCTCCTAGCTTTAGAATACCTTGGCCGATGGGAATGGAATTTCTTTTATTATAAAGTTCAATTTTGTACAAACATTTTAAGATATAAATCATCTTCGTACGTTATACAGAAGTTGAACAATAAGCATTAAATTAAAATTAACGATCAATTAAAAATGACATACGATTCAAGAAAAGCTGGAATTTAGCAACGACCAGTGGAGTTAATTTCGTGTGTGCGCAGGTTTTTTTTTTTGTGCTGTTTTTTTTTTATTTTGGAACTGTTTGAATGCACATAACGCAGAAACCAATGGACGGATTTTGATGAAACTTGACATAGTGATTGCTTATGTTCTGGTCAACATTTTTTATAATTTGTTATCCCCCAAAATGATCTGGTTTTAGCAAAATATTGAAAAACACTGCATATCTGTAACGAAAATTATAATTATTCAGCCCTAGCTCAATAGTAGCTTATCGGATTGAAAAACAAAAAAATAGGTGAATTTAGTAAATTTTCCACTGATTCATTTGAGGTATAAATCATCCTTTTGTGTTATACTGGAGCTGAGCTATGCTCAAAATAGTTCATGAAATATTCGCCAATAATTTTCCATCAGTGGAGACCACAGACAACAACCGTGCAGCTATGGGTGACGTCAATAAGTATGAACCTATATAGGTATGTCGTATGTATATTAGAAGTAATATTTGTGTGTTCGACTTTTATGCGTTCGCGCATCGCTCATCCGTTTGCGATAAAACTTGGGGCACGTGCAAAAAAAAAAACATTGTTGTTGTATGCACCCAGGGGAAGGTTCCTTCTACGTTGGGGAAGGGTCTCCACTTCATTGCAATTCCATTTTTCTATTTTTTTCCAAAAGCAAACGCATTCATCATGATCTTGAATCTGCACTCGGTGGAGACAATAATATTAGGTCTGTTCCCGTACTGTTGCAAACAGCCGAAAACTACACTCTCTTCTGTCAAAACATATGAAAAGTCTTCGTACGGGAACAGGATTTGACTGATTTCGGCTGTTTTCGACAGGTACGGGAACAGACCTATTATGTACGGTCGAATCCCTTTATGTCGAATTTTCACGGGCGATTAAAATTGGTGCAAGTTAGACGGATTTTTGATAAAATTCGATCTAGAACGTGTAAGGAATTATCTTAAAATAAATTAATTTAAACCACCCTGTGCATGCTCTCTTTATATAATGTTCTATTTACTTTGTCACCATACTGTAAAATCGCGAGATCTATGTTAACTGTCATAATATATTGAAGAATGTATAAGCTTAGTTTTACTTTTAGAAGAAAAAAGAAGTAGTCGTAATAAAGTATGCGAAGAAGAAGTGTCTCTGAGTTTCATTTAGTTTATGTCAGTTTTCATGTCGGAATAAACCTTTACAAACGATTATCACTTTTTGTTGAAAACGCATTTATTCATAGATCAAAGTGGAAGTTAATAAAAAAAAACAGAAAGAAAAAAAACCTTTAAATGAACATTAATTAATAACAGAATTATTTGTGATACAAAGTAGATACCAGTGAGTTTCAGATTTCCTGGTATGTTAGAAAGTTAAAAACATGTTTTTTTTAACACTTCAGCTTCGAAAAATCATTTGGACCTACCACAAAAAGCATTTAAATACGAGGAAATATGTAGGCCAAGTTTTGAAAATCAGAAAAAACATGGGAGGCGGGCGAGACAAGGCGAGTACGGGTCAGCTAGTGACAAATAAAAATGAAACGTCTGGGTAGATTGTTATTAATTTATTGTTTAGGGTCTTAGGGAGCGACTCACAAAGCGTTTCATTTCTCATACATTTTTTCATTTTTTTCCGACCGTCGAAGGGTTCACATCACGGAAAACTCAAAAAAATAATTCTCTGTGCAGGACGGAGCACGGACTCATGAGTCAACGTGTGGATTCCGACTTATAAATTTTTAACATTGATAGATAAAAGCAGTAAACTTTTCTATAAATGGACGGATGAGTGTATTGTATACATAAGATATTTTATTCCGGCTGCCTAGAGTAATTATTTCCTTTACGTGCGGGGGTGTGTTAATGACCACTTTACACAGCTAATCAAATTTTTATTATTTAAAAAATAATAAGATGGGCGTTGTATCATAGTAATTATTAATAGATACAAAAATAACTACTATCACAGGTAATACATTCACTTTTGAAGAGTTTAATCGAAATTCGTCTTAACTTCAATAAAACAATTTGCAACAAAATGGCGTGACTGTTCTTCACAAAAGTAGATATAAATTATTAATTTAATTCGAAAGGCATATTCTACTGGCTTCTTTAACCATCTACCTTTTCGTTTTTGATGGTTCACAAAAATTTGTTATAATATTCTACACACTGTTTTCAACCCGCGCACCCCAACCGAACAAGTCGAACCAAATTTTCAGAATAAAATAAAAATATCGTTCTTCGTATCTGAAGCACCACTTAATTGACGGATGGGATGTATTAGCTTCTAGTACAATTGCATATAATTCGGTGGCTGCGATTCTAGTACAATAAACTTTATACTAGGGCCGGTAGTTATCGACGGCTCATAAGTTAAGAGCCTCATAAACCTATTCACCAACCGCTATTAGTGCGTATTTACGAGCGCTCATAAAGGCTGACCTATAATAGTCGAATGGGTTCGTACGAAAAATACCTTCACAACTATTTTTTTCCACTGTGAACATGATGTGTCAAATGAAATATTTTTTTTCGGTGTAAACACCTTTTTGAGGTACCAAGATTTCAACCGCGAAATCTCGGATTTCGTTTTGGTGTAAACGTAGTAATAGCTAAGTCGGAATCCACACGTTGACTCATGAGTCGCGACTCTTTTCTATTTTCTGTTTTCAACTGTCATTCGGTGAGGCGCTTGCATCCACACGTTGACTTTTGAGTCACGACTCTTTTAAAATTTCTGTTTTCGTAATTTGACAGCTCTCTTTTATTTTGTCTTCCGCTTTTAAAATAGTAACACCTCTGTATTTGTTAGTTTCTATGAACAAATATTGCACACATTTTTTAATTTTCCTAAAATAGTAGCTTTGGAGGCTAGTACATACTAGGTGTTATACAAATTTGGATGTATTTCATATATGCATAATTATTTAAAACATCAATTTTTGTTCGTCTAATTAAATTCTTTCGTAATTTTGAAAATAAGCGCTTTACGCGCAACGAAAAGAAATGAAGCGGAATAACAAAATAACGAACAAGTAAAAGAGAAACGTCAAAAAGAGTCTCGGAAAACTCTGCCCGTGACTCACCGGGCAGCTTGTTTTCTATCTCATCGTTCTTCTCTTTCGTACTCGTGTGAGTCGCGACCAGAGATGGCAGAGTAAATTACGTGAGGTAATCTACTCGATTAATTACGCGTAGTAATTCAAATAAACTACATGCCCCATTTGTTTCATTTACTACCTACATTTGTTACCTGTCCTACCTACATAGAAAACGTTAAATTTCAAATTGAAATTTAAATTTTCAACGAGTGGACAACAGAAAGACACAAAACGACGAAACAGGAGTGAAACATGGCATTTCCAAGCTTAAATAAAAAAAACACTGCAAACTTAATATTCATCTGATTTATTGTTATCGTGCATTTTAAGCGTATAATGAATATCTACAAGTTTTTTTTTTGACGTTCCTGGCTAAGCCTATTCCGGTTTTGGTATGACTAAGTACTAAACTACTGAATTGTTAAAAAATCTTACACACGGCACACGTGACACGACACGTGAAAACAAACCATTCATTTATATGTTTCACAAATTACAAATTCACAACTGAACTGACGTTATATTGACATCTCAACTGCATTTTGACACTTAGCGATACGTCTACTACATTTTGTTACGTCTACTACATTAACTACCTTAATGATGTAGCAGACGTAACAAATGTAGTTATTCGAAGAAAGTGCCATTTTCGCCATCTCTGGTCGCGACTCATGAGTCAACGTGTGGATTGCGACTAAAGTATCGAATAAAAATAAAATTGTACTAGAAAAATTCTACTACAACTAATAAAGTGACGTTTCTCCGGTTGATTCAAATACAGAAAAATATTATTTTAGTTAAATTTAGAAATATTTGAGGCGGGTTTCCATTATGAACATAACGGTAAATTTTTTTTTATTTTTTTTCTTGTCTATTTAGGGTCTAAATAGCACAAATATAATAATTTTTTTGCGAGGAAATTAATTTTTTTTTCGATTCTAACTTCAAAATAAGGGTCGCTTTCCAATATGCCAACCTTCGGATCTAAACAATCTTTTTTATAGGCCCCAAATGACCCCTAAAACACAAAAAAAAATAAAATCAAAGTGAAGAAATAACAAATAAAGCCAAACTAATTTTTTAAACTTTCGAAATTCTAACCTCAAAATACTGAAAACTAACATTTTATTGAATGAAAGTGGTCATTTTATGAGGAAATATAGTGAAATATGTATATACATATTTGCAATTAATAAATAATGTAAGTCCCAATCCACACGTTGACTCATGAGTCGCGACTCACATGAGTACGAAAGAGAAGAACGATGAGATAGAAAGCAAGCTACCCGGTGAGTCGCGGGCAGAATTTTCCGTGACTCTTTTTGACGTTTCTCTTTTACTTGTTCGTTATTTTGCTATTTCGCTTCATTTCTTTTTGCTGTGCGTAGAGCGCAATTGTTTTGAAAATTACGAAAGAATTTAATTTGACGACCAAAAATTGATGTTTTAAATAATTATGCATATATGAAATACATCCAAATTTGTATAACACCTAGTACATAGCCTCCCCAAGTTATTATTTTAGGGAAATTAAAAAATGTATGCAATATTTCTTCATAGAAACTTACAAATACAGAGCTGTAACCATTTTAAAAGCGAAAGGAAAAATAAAAGAGAACTGTCAAATTACGAAAACAGAAATTATAAAAGAGTCGTGATTCAAAAGTCAACGTATGGATGCAAGCGCGTCACCGAATGACAGATGAAAACAGAAAATGAAAAAGAGTCGCGACTCATGAGTCAATGTGTGGATTCCGACTAAGCAGTTGAATGCCTGGCGCGCGGAGCCCGATTTCAAAAAAAAAACTATGGACAGGACATCGACTGAAATCATTAAAGAGGTTGCCGGGTCCTGTATGGCTGTTGCTCCGTTAAATGGGATTCACACTAGCGTCGAAATGAGATAATTTCGAGTTTCAAATAAAAAGTGTTCATACCTAGGCTTGCTAATTTCGTGAATGGATGCATTCAGTTCCGATAGTAAAACTATGACGGTGCCATGTTATAAAATGTGTTAATATTAAATTATTTTTTTTATATACATAAGTATAGGCATAACGTATAGTAATAATAGTAGTTGGATGTTATTGTTAAACAGTTGGGTAGATAAAGTCAACTATTATATAGCTAACATTGGATAGATGTGGCGCTGCTTCGGGTTAATATGTTAAAATATCACTTTTCGGGTGGGTTTTGCCACTCCGGGTATTTCAACAATTGTCAGGCACTCACGTGGATATCAAGTCGACTATAGAGCCAACTGTACAAAAGTGCCCCAATGGGCGCGCAGCTCAAATAAATGGACAGATATTGTGTATGCACGAATCTTATGGCCGACGCTCTTTAGCTCCACATGCAGTTGATCTGAGTGCCTCTATGCGGCGAACAAATTCAATTTCTTTTTTTCAGATAACATCCCATATTTATTAAACCATTTCATGAGATATTGATGTTTTGTATGTTATTCCATTATATTTTTCGTTTTTATATCACTTTAATTGTGCTGAGCGCGGCCAGTAGCTTTGACAATTGTAATCTCAACCACATAGTTTATTTACGGAAATAACTACTAAACACTAAATATCTCCTAAACTAGCGATATATTTTTTTTTTAGTACTGAATAATTTTTCTTTTGTGTTTAGATCACCGAGATCAATAAGAATCCGCTGTTTAATCTTTGCGCAGCGAAAACTTTAATATTCCCTTATTAATTTTTTCTGTCATTGAGCGGGTGCCGAATTTTAGATTTCGTTAGTCAACGGCCTCTGATTGGTCGAGAGACCCAAAATTGACTAGACGTTTAGTCAACTTTTTGTGAGGTCGTGGACTGGACTTTTAGGCAAGAAAATTCTCCCTAAACTATTAGCACAGACAATAAATATACAGATGTCGCATTCATATGGGAAGAACTAGTATATGAAAACGCAATCTGTTTTAAAAAAAATCTCTTTTTTTCTCCTTCCCTCTGTCTACTCCATTCCGTCAAAAGTTCGCATCACACAGAACATTTTTTTTTCTCCCATATTCTGTCACACACACACAAACCACAACGTTGCGTTGGTTACCTCGATTGCAAGAACAAAACAACGGAGTGCTGATGCCGGCACGTTCGTTGGTACGGTGGATTTCGTAAATATTGACCTGTGTAGATCGCATAGGTACGTGTGTAGATGTTTGGCTATATACATGCTTGTTATTTTGTTTGTAGCTCGATGTGAGTATTTTTTGTTTTTCATCGATATCGTGTAATTTGTAATTTCAAGAAGCGACCAAAAGTTTACAATACTTTTTAATGGATTATATCTTGGTTGAATGATTTGAATCAAACTGCAACATGCTACTTTTTATTTATGTGTAATGTACATATATCATACATTACCTTCATAAAAAATACTAATTTCTCTCTGTAAATAAATTAAGGGTTATTTCATTCAGATTAAGTTTACTATACAGCGAGTTATGAAGTTAAATGTTAATTCTTTGGGAACTGATTCTTGGGTATAATCTAAGAAAAAAATCATTCTACAGAAAGGGTCTATCTCCAATGTGGACATCATTTATCGAGCATTTAAGAAAAGACCTACTTTGGTGTACCTTGACCCATGCTAACACAAATATCTCCGCTAATAACAACTACAGAAACTTCACTTAGGGCTTTAATTTTAGAAAAAATAATACTCTTTTTAACTGCTTTTAAATAAAACCGATAACTTTTTTGGCTTTCCAGATATTTTATTTTTAAGTCAGTACTTTATATTGCCTATGCAAATGTATAATTTCAGGTCGCTTTTCTACAAAAAATGCGTAATAAACATACCGTTTTATTATTTTTTTCTTATGAATGAAACAATTGTTGACAAAAAAATCTGTGATAAGTATACTGAAAAACTCACAGATTTTATGATACTTCGAAAAAACTGCAGCAGGTAAAACAAAAAATATGATTTTTTACCTACTTTTTTAGCCACAGTTAACAATTAGTGCGATTTTCCAACTACATAATTCATAATTTTGCAGCTCATAATTTTGCCGAATTGCCCAATGAATGCGTTCTTATGAATCATGAAAAGAATTCGTGTATTTTTCCTAAAATTAATACCTAGTTGCATGACCTTTATTTGTCGGACGCCGGACGCGAACCCCTCAACAACGGAAGCGAGGCACAAAATTATGTTATAAATTGTACTTCGCAGAAAGCCCAAATTTAGGGATTTCCTGTTTACGATTTTCAATTATTCTGCCTACATTGCCTTATTCAGTTTTGGCACGTTTAAGTGAGTCTTATTCAATAGACAATGATATGACGAAAGAAAATCCAGAGCATGAGATTCATATTGATTGCACGAGTAGCGAAACAGTAGACGTAGACGATACAATAGATTTTTAGGTCGCAGTATCAGCCTTGGGGCAGGATCCAGTTAATAAAAAAAAATACTGTGCAGAATTTGCACATACATACATAATATGTTAATATATATTTCTATGTAAATACTAATTATTTTCTTAATATGTACATACATATGTACAGCTGAGAGCAAAAAAATAGCAGTGCCACTAAAGAAGTTGCATTAACTTGAAAATACAACAAACTAAGCAATATTTTTTTAAAAAATTTACCAATAATATAAACTGCGTTATTTTCTTATAATATCTACATTTTTAGTTTTTGATTTAATTAAAATAAATTAACATAAATGCATTTTATCGAAAGGAACTTCAAAAAACGGCGAGCAAAAAAATAGCAGTGCTCTTTCTTCGTCAACAATAAATTTATTGTCTGTGGCCATAGGGCTGTTTGGTATCTTTTTTCTGTGTAAGACTTAACTCGCCGTCAAATAATAAATAATTTGAGAAGTGGGGGAAAATCCTCTCAACCAGCGGAAACTTGTTTTTGTTTTCCACCAACTGAAGATTATGACATTTCACAATTGTCAGATGGCTGGTCTGACAGAGTTGTTCAAACCTACGCGAAGAAAAAGACTGTGTAGGATTGTGTACGCTCTCAGTGGAGGGGAATTTTTTTCAACTGTCGTTTGGCTCTCTCTTTCACGAATATTTTGGGTTAACAAACACGAAATGTGTAGGAATCTTACGAATGTGTACGAATGTGTAGGTTACCAAACAGACCTCATGGTATAGTTTCTATTCCCCTTCCCACATGCCCCTTTACAATTGCTTATCTCATGGGCCAGCGCACACGGGATGATTTCTGCCGGCAGAAAAAATTGTGTACATAAACTGCTTTTCACTGTGGTAGTATTGTTGCCGACCAAAATATTTTGAAAGATGTATATGTATTAGTTTCTTACCTCGTTCAACAGCTCAAACAAACTCTTACTGCAGACCTCAGCCCCTTCGACCACAAAACCGGTTCTCTGCCGGCAGAAATCATCTCGTGTACGGTGGCCCATCGTTGGCTGTGTCACAACACAATCACAACACATGATGAGAGGGAAAAGCTTTTCCCACACAAGTGAACGGAGCGAGTAAAAGCAAAGAGCTTTATTTGTTATACCTATTCTGAAAGCTTTGTCGGCCATGGCTTGTCGGCTAAGGCAAAAAATTAGAACCATTTTTTTGTACAGGCATGAGAAAACTGTATATTTATTGTCTGTGCTATTAGTCTAGTTGAGAAATGTCAAAAACAGCTGATTTGATGTAAGATTTTCCACCGCGCGGTTGTTCTTTTTAATTTGTGTAAGTGAATTTGTGATTTCAATAAGTATTTAATTTAATTATGGAATTTAATATTATCGCATTATTAATAATTTTATCGCATTAATAATATTATCGCAGTCCATATAATGTTGAATTTTGTAAAACAAAAGATGAACTCAGCAAATCATTCACAGCAAATAATGCAACTTGACTAAAGAAATAAATAATTTATATTCCAAACACATGTGTAACCTACCTTACTACGTTTACACCAAACGAAACCCCGAGATTTCGGCAAATTCATCCAAATCTCCGAGGTTCCGCCATATATTTTCGAGCTTTCGAAATCTCGAGATTTCGGCGAAATCTTCTTGAAATCTTTTTGAGTTCATCCGTCCGTGAGAGGTTGTCAAAGCGAACAAGTCTACAGCGTGAACTTCGGTTTATTTTGGTGTTCATTAATAGATGTCAAAATATTAAATGCCAAAATAATTGTGTCCAATTGACAGGACACAGGTAAGTTTGCAAGAGAATATTTATTTTATATAATTTGTTAATCTTTTCCGGCAATGGGCAACGAAAAAGTACAGAAAAAAAAACATTTTGGTCGCCAACTGAGGAATGTCAACAAACAATTGTTTGCTAGAGATGGGCAATTGCGAATAAAAACAATCGAATAATTCGATTGTTCTCCAACTGTCTCTGTTATATTTTTCATATTTTACCCGTTTCTCTTATATTTTTATACTCTGAATGAGTCAAATGAAAGAAAATCGGATTTATTTTCAGTTTCAATAAAATTTTGACAGGCGGTACGCGGTCAACGTAGCTTGCTGCGGTACAAAATTGTAAACCACCTCAGTGTGTGCACCTATATTTACGGCAAAAAGATTTCATACCATTATACCGCTACCGCGTAACGCTCCGATGTGTGACAGGAATCGACAGGAGTCGATTGTTCTAGCGCGATTGTTCTGGGCGATAGTTCGATTGTAAATTAGGTTAATAAACTTAAATTGAAATTGAAGAAAATCTTTTTATTTTAAATATCAAATTGCATGCGTTCAGATTTCAGATCCAAATTCAAGTCACACTGGTATCACGATGAATAAATTGAGACATACATTTCTACAGTCGACTAATTAGTATACTCGCCTAGTAAAATAAATTTTCTGAAATACGATTTGATAGTTATTCGATTGTTTTCGGCTAACACCGAATTGTCTTTGTATTCGATTATGAAACTAATTCTCAATCGCTCATCCCTAGTTTTGCCAGCTACTTCAAAATTGACAGCTGGAACCTCTTCAAATCGGTGTAAACGGGTTACTGATGTTTCGGTGAATGTTCATCGAAATCTCGAGATCTCGGCTCGGTGTAAACGTACTATTAACCACTAGTTAATACCCCTATTACGGTTAGCGAATCGAACGTTCGACTCGAGACGAACTCCCAGGCGAATTTCTGCTGTCGAGGTATTACGGTTAGCGAACGTTTTCATTCGCTAAGAGAATTCAGGGCTGTCTGAGGAAAAACCTCAAATATCAGCTGTGAAGTGTCAGAAAGCAGAATTGTTTTGATTGTTTGTGAAAGAAACTGCAATTTAATTTGAGATAAAACTGTAAATTGATTTCGGTGGTTAAAGAAAATAAATAAAATTATTATTTGTGATGATTTGTCCCAGAATTTAACGTCTCTAAGAACGTTTAGTTACTTTCGCAGTTTCAGAGTTCATACACTGGCCTCGTCTCTTGTCAACACATCACTGGACTGTGGAAAGCAAAGCAAGAGCAAGTAGAAAAACTATTATCCAAATTCTACAACGATGCCTTATTATCAGAAGCACTTGGAAAAGATCCTAAATTATTCGATCCAGGGAAACCAGTTACACCATCACAAATATTGTACTAATGTTGTGTTTATTTAAAAAAAATAAATATATTCGTCCCTGTGATGAATTTCGACCGGTTTGAAAACGGACGGAATTACAAGGGATGAATTCGGAAAAATCCGTTAATTTTGAATTCTTCCCTTGTAATTCCGTCCGTTTTCAAACCGGTCGGAATTCATCACAGGGGTGAATGTTCTATAATTGTTTGGTAAATACATATGTATACGTGTATTCAATGACATCAGAAGGAATGCCTAGTGTAGCAATAAGATCTTTGGTTTTCATTGTTGGCTCTATCTCGGAAGAAAATTCTCCAATGGGCGACTCATTTCCAGATGTTGATCACGTATTTTAGTTCTTGTATCTTGCCTTGCTGATTTTGGTTGCTTTCAAGTATCTATTCTTTATTCACAAGTTCTTGGAGAATGTCAACAGGTCCTTCTTTTAATTCTGGCAAGTGGATGTTGAATTTTTGCCAGTTTTACTAGACGGACTCCATCAACACACCCAATTTTTCAAACTGGCATATACATATTTCAACACATTATTTTATTGTTAACAATATTATTTAATAGTAATTTTATTAATTTTTCATTTTTCTTCCACTCATTACACTGTTGCACTACCTAGTCACCAGAAAATTCCATTCGACTGATTTTGACAGAAGAAATTGACTTCTAGTCGAACGTTCGCTAACCGTAATAGAGTGAAGTCACAATTCGCCTAACCTCTGACATTTGAGTCACATAAAATCTCGGCGAGTCGCTAACCGTAATACGAAATAGTCACATTCGCCAACTTTTTCGTTCGACTCGCTAACCGTAATAGGGGTGTAAGATCTAAAATCCGGAAAGTACCCATTGTTATTCAGAATCATTTATACCCCTATTACGGTCAGCGAATCGAACGTTCGACTCGAGACGAACTCCCGGGCGAATTTCTGCTGTCGAGGTATTACGGTTAGCGAACGTTTTCATTCGCTAAGAGAATTCAGGGCTGTCTGAGGAAAAACTTCAAATATCAGCTGTGAAGTGTCAGAAAGCAGAATTGTTTTCATTGTTTGTGGAATAAACTGCAATTAAATTTGAGATAAAATTTTAAATTGATTTCGGTGGTTAATGAAAATAAATAAAATTATTATTTGTGATGATTTGTCCCAGAATCTCACCTCTCTATAAGAACGTTTAGTTACATTCGAAGTTTCAGAGTTCATAAACTGGCCGTGTCTCTGGTCAACGAACCACCGGACTGTGAAAAGCAAAGCAAAGAGCAAGTAGAAAAACTATTATACAAATTCTACAACGATGCCTTATTATCAGAAGCACTTGGAAAAGATCCTGATTATTCGATCCAGGGAAACCAGTTAGACCATCACAAATATTGTACTAATGTTGTGTTTATTTAAAAAAAAAAAAAAAATAGCTACATTGTTCTATAAATATTTAATAAATACATATGTATACGTGTATTCAATGACATCAGAAGGAATGCCTAGTGTAGCAGCAAGATCTTTGGTTTCCATTGTTGGTTCTATCTCGGAAGAAAATTCTCCAATGTACGACTCATTTCCAGATGTTGATCACGTCTTTTAGTTCTTGCATCTTTCCTTAGTGATTTTGGTTGCTTTCAAGTATCTATTCTTTATTCACAATTTCCTGGAGAATGTCAACAGGTCCTTTTAATTCTGGCAAGTGGATGTTGAATTTTTGCCATTTTAACTCGACCGACTCCATCAACACAAACAATTTTTCAAACTGACGAGCATAGTTTTGTTAAGATTGAGATACATATTTTAACACATTATTTTATTGTTAACAATATTATTTCATAGTAATTTTATTAATTTTTCATTTTTCTTCCACTCATTAAGCAGCAAATACACGATACAATCGTTGTACAACGGTTGTATGCGACGATTGTATCGTGTGTTAGCTAGCTTACGACGGTTGTACCGATATCGCACGGTTGTACGCTTTGATTCGAAAACCTGCGGTTGGATGCGCCGTTGTATGGAGATCGCACGCAGATTGTATAGTGTGTGTGCTACTTACAACGGTTGTACCGATATTGGTACAACCCGCGGTTGTACAACGATTGTATCGTGTATTTCCAGCTTTACACTAGGCGTGTTTTTTTGCAACGTAGCTGGCCAGTCGTTCATTAAAACGATTCCCAGCCAGCCGAACCCAGCTGACTTACCTCCAAGTTGGTGTATGTGATTTCGGTCATATGTGTGTGATTTCGATCAGCTGTTAAGTGTGAACAGTCAAAGTATTCGGCATTCAACCAAATCGATTTTTTGTTATTTGTTGTGAAAACAATTAATTTCGGTAATTTATTCAATGGATAATTTACATAAAGTGATATGAGATCATAATATAGTGGATTATTTCTGAGAAAGATCATTTAGTAATTGAAATTATATAATTTTCGTACACGGCAGTCTGTCAAATGTTCTACAAATCGCTTTAAGCGCCACCTTGCCATGAGATATCGCAACATTCCTAGCCAGCTGCTTTTGGCTGCGGATAAAATCAAGAGTTGTAGCCAGCTGGTTGTTGTATTTGTTTTACGTGTGAAATTTGACTTTGCTAGCAACTACTGGCTAGCTACGTTTCAAAAAAACACGGCTACTGTTGCACTACCTAGTCACCAGAAAATTCCATTCGACTGATATTAGGCGTGTTTTTTTGAAACGTAGCTAGCCAGTCGTTCATTAAAACAATTCCCAGCCAGCCGAACCCAGCTGACTTACCTCCAAGTTGGTGTGTGTGATTTCGGTCATATGTGTGTGATTTCGATCAGCTGTTAAGTGTGAACTGTCAAAGTATTCGGCGTTCAACCAAATCGATTTTTTGTTATTTATTGTGAAAACAATTAATTTCGGTAATTTATTCAATGGATAATTTACATAAAGTGATATGAAATCATAATATAGTGGACTATTTCGGTGAAACATCATTTAGTAATTGAAATTATATAATTTTCGTGCACGGCAGTCTTGTTGTAATTATTAAAAAGACCAGAAACAATTTAATGTATAAAGAACTTTATTGTTAAAGAGAAACAAAAGGAAAAATTAAAAGGCACATCTGCCGGCCACAAAAGAATACAGAGCAGTCGTTATTTTGAAAGTGACATTTAACAAAACAACACGAGCACGAACGCCATCGTGCGTTTGGAACTTAAACTAAACTAATGGCGTATACACATTTACTTATAATCTCAATACTCCCACTTTTAGTTACAAGTTTCAAAAATACAAGACAGAAAACAATGAATTACTTTACCTTTTTTTTTATATCAAAAAAACTTAGTAATCTATCTTTCCAAAAACTAAATCAAAAAAATATTGAATTCGAAATTTAAAATAACGTTTTTTAAATATTTTCTTTGATTATATTCGAATTCACTTTTCTTGGAACTATGTTCATTTGCAAACAAAAATATTGGTGTTTTACCTTCGGTAAAGGCTTCGTCAAGACATCCGCTAGTTGTTCACTCGTTGGCACATATTCAAGAATAAAAATCCCATCTTCGAATTGTTCCCGTATAAAATGGTAGCGTACATTTATGTGTTTTGTGCGCTTGTGATATTCTGGATTCTTCACCAGACGAATCGCACTTTGAGAGTCGATGTAGAGTAATGGAGTTGTAAGACCCTCTTGTAACAACTCCTTCAGGAGGCTTTTCAGCCACATCAGCTCCTTAACTGCATGCGAAGCAGCCATATATTCTGATTCTGTTGTGGACAGTGCAACTGTCCGCTGACGCTCTGATCCCCAGCTTATAACACAGCCACCAAATAAGAATACATATCCAGAAGTCGATCTGCCAGTCCTTCTACAACCTGCGTAGTCTGCGTCGCTGTACCCTTTCAAAATCAAGTCGCCGTCGCCTTTGAAATGCAATCCTAGGTAAGATGTTCCTTTGATATATCTTAGAATCCGTTTTAATGCATTAACGTGTGCTTCAACAGGATTCTCCATGTACCTGCTAACATTTCCAATTGCGAAACTGATATCTGGCCGTGTTCCTACAGCCAGATACATAAGACTGCCAACTGCTTCACGGTACGGAAAAACTGATTTCTTGCTTGCATCAAAATCACTCAAGTTTTGTGAATTATCCGATGGAGTTGCGACTGGATTACAATTTTCCATTCCAAAACGGTGAAGCACCTTCTCTGCGTACGCTCTTCCACTGCGATCATTGAAACCCATTGGCTGTCTCATAAACACGTTCTCAGTTAGGTCTCCATTCAGGAATGCGGTCTTTACATCAAACTGCTTTAACATCATACGCTTCGAAGCCGCTAGTGCAAGTATGGTACGTATTGATGTAAATTTAACCACAGGACTAAAGGTTTCCCGATAGTCAATGCCATATTGTTGTGTAGAACCTCGCACAACCAAACGTGCTTTGAAGCGCTCGATACTGCCATCTGTTTTCTGCTTCAACCTATACACCCAACGATTATCAATTACCTTATGATCCTCCGGCGGTTCGACCAACGTCCATGTGTTATTTTTCGAAAGTGACTCGATTTCTTCATCCATCGCCTTCTCCCACTGCTTGTGGTCTTGTGATGTAATTGCGTCCTCATATGACTGGGGTTCATCATAAACTGCCATTAAGGCTGCTGCTTGATTAGCTGTTTCATCAAAAATTATACGTCGACGTGGAGGCGATGCAACTCGATCTCGTAGACGATTCTTCACTATATTTTTGTTGTCTAGACTACAAACAGCACCATCATATATTTGATCCACTGGCGTTCCTTGTGAATCCAATTCAGGTTTATCTGCTTCAGCACCATCTGACTCCAAAAAATCTTCACCGCCTACGTCATCAGTATTCTGCTCAACGTCGCCAGTATCAACAACAGCCATTGCTTCTTCCATAAGAAAAATTACGTCACATGCCACTTCTATATTGTTCGTTTCCGGATTCCAGACTCTATACGCCTTCGAGTTGTCGTCATACCCAACAAACACACATTTGACTGCTTTCGATCTAGTTTATGCCGCTTTTCCTTCGGTATATGTTTGAAGACGTCAGATCCGAAAATGCGAAGATGTTCCACTTTCGATTGTTTGTTGAACCATAACTCGTACGGTGACTTATCGGCAACTGTACTCGTTCCAGCGCGGTTTAAAGTGTGAACTGCAGTATTCACTGCTTCCGCCCAAAACTTCTTTTCCATTTTCTTTGCATGAAGCATGGTTCTTGCCGATTCAACAATCGTCCGCATTTCCCTTTCCGCACAGCCATTTTGTTGTGGCGTATAAGGGACTGTACGTTGATGATGAATACCCATGTCATTGAAAAACAATTTCAACTCATCGTTGACAAACTCGGTCCCATTGTCGGATCTCAAAACACAAATATTGTGGCCTTGCTCTTTTTGTGCTATTTTCACAAATTTCTTGATGTAACTCGTTACTTCTGATTTGTGCTTCAAAAAATACACACGACGAAAATGAGAGAAGTCATCTTTCAGCAACAAAAAATATCTCGATCCACCAAGTGAGTTTTCTTCCATCGGTCCACATACATCTGCGTGAATAATTTGTCCACATGCTTTCGATACTTGTTCACGACTTTTAAAACTGCCACGATGATGCTTTCCATAGACGCATGCTTCACATGTAAACTTCTTGTTGATGAATTCGATACCCATTCGTTGTAGAAACTTTCTCACATATGAGAAGTGTTGATGCCCTAGACGTTCATGCCAAACACGAAGTGAATCCTTTTTTGTTATCACATTTGCATATACTTCGTCGTCTTGTGTTGTCTCAACCACTTTGAAAAACATCCTGAACAACTTGTCATGTCGTGCTCCCACTGCAACAGTTTCGTCTCCATCCAACAGCTCACAGCATTTGCTATCCGACCGTAACGAATACCCACGATCCATAGCCTTTCCTGTTGAAAATAAATTCAGATGAATTTCTGGAACATACAACACATCTGTTATGTGCTTTCGAATCCATTTACTGCCGTTGTACGCAAGAATTTGGATGTCCCCTTTTCCTTGAGCTACGATTTTCATACCATTCCCAACAGTAACGTTAATCGATGCTTTCTTGAAATTCTGGAACCACTCACGATGATGACTCATGTGGTCGCTTGCCCCTGAATCTAACACCCACATATCCTCATTAGCAGGATGAAAAACGACGTGACTAATAAAAGCACCAGACGATTTTGTTTTTGTTTCGTTGTGCTTACGTGGACAGTCACGCTTCCAGTGTCCCTTTTGACCACAGGAAAAACATGCTCCTTTTGGCTTTTCATGTTTCTTATTGTTGCTGTCCTTGGCTCTGTTGGACGAATTGCCTTTTTTCGTAAAATGTCGCTTACTAATCAACGCTTCCACACTTTCCACTTCACCTTGCGCTTTTAATCGAAGTTCCTCTGCCATTAGCCTGGCACGCAAATTTGGCATTGTCTGCTCAGCTGAACTAGTTGATTCCCAAGCACTGTGGAAATGGTTGAACTTAGCTGGAAGTGACATGAGGATTTTTGTCATTACCATTGAATCGGAGATTATTTCCTTCTGATCCCGCATCTGTTGGACAATTTCCATCAGCTTTGACAAGAAAGTTGCAATGTCATCACACGGATCTTTGGAGAAACTATAATATCTTTGTTGTAAAAACAAAATATTAGATTTCGAAGCCTGTTCATAGGTGCTCTTGAGTGTCGTCCACATATTGCATGCTGTATCACAATTCATTATTTGTAACAGCGGCTGCTTGTGACATGCACCGGAGATTGCACGTCGTGCCCTTGCATCAGTCTTCCTCCAAGTAGCAAGTTCTGCTGCATAGTTTGTAGCACCAGCTATCGGAACAACTGAAGAGCCATCTACGACGTCCCACAACTCACCTGCTTCCAAAAACTGCTTCATCAGGAATTTCCATGTAAGCCAGTTAGAACCTCCTTCCAATCGGTCAATGTTAAATCGTTCTCCTTCCATGTTTCGATGTTATTAATAAGCAAACAAATTTTAATTTTATACTTTAAATTATTTTGGTATGGTCTGGGCCCAAAACCTGTTGTAATTATTAAAAAGACCAGAAACAATTTAATGTATAAAGAACTTTATTGTTAAAGAGAAACAAAAGGAAAAATTAAAAGGCACATCTGCCGGCCACAAAAGAATACAGAGCAGTCGTTATTTTGAAAGTGACATTTAACAAAACAACACGAGCACGAACGCCATCGTGCGTTTGGAACTTAAACTAAACTAATGGCGTATACACATTTACTTATAATCTCAATAAGTCTGTCAAATGTTCTACAAATCGCTTTAAGCGCCACCTTGCCATGAGATATCGCAACACTCCTTGCCAGCTGCTTTCGGCTGCGGATAAAATCAAGAGTTGTAGCCAGCTGGTTGTTGTATTTGTTTTACGTGTGATATTTGACTTTGCTAGCAACTACTGGCTAGCTACGTTTCAAAAAAACACGACTACTGACAGCAGAAATTGATTTCTAGTCGAACGTTCGCTAACCGTAATAGAGCGATGTCACAATTCGCCTAAACTCTGACATTTGAGTCACATGAAATCTCGGCGAGTCGCTAACCGTAATTCGAAATAGTCACATTCGCCAACTTTTTCGTTCGACTCGCTAACCGTAATAGGGGTGTTAACTGAATTCAAGTTAAGTTTGTTCGATTTTATTTTCACATAATTTTGAACGAATTTCAACGAAATTATGTTGAAATGAGATAACTTCGATATGTCAATTCGTATGGGAAATTATCAATGTCGCCATTGTTAAATGTAGCAAATAGCGCCCATTTCTGCAATTTTTAATGAAATTGCTTGCATTTTTATATGCAAAATCAAAAACTTTAAAAAAAAAATAAACAATAGAAAAACAAGTTTCCTCGCAAAAATGTTTATGCAAAATATCTTAAATAAATCAGTTGAAACAAAAATTATAAACATTTTTTTTTACCGCAATGTTCATAATGCAAACCTCAGCCTAAATAATTACATATTAGTTTATTTCAAAAACCACAAAAAATCAATTTTAAACTATTCACATAATTATTTTTGTTCGCACTCGACAGCCAGGTGCCAGATTGTTCTTGTTTTTTTCCCCATTGTCTCATTTTCATTTGTTCCCTGAAAATTAAACTCATTTATTTAATTGTACCTACTCAGCTAGGCGATTCGAAACAAAATTTTCATGACTATTTTTGTTTGTTCACTATAACAAAATGATGGTGAATTATTAAAACGTGTGTTCGATTTGACGATCTGCCAACTGCATTGAGATTTCGGCAGGATTTCACGAAATCGGTGACAGGAAAATGTATGGCGAAATCTCCTCCAAGTCGAGATTTCGCGGTTGAAATCTTGGTACCTAAAAAAGATGTTTACACCGGAAAAAAAGATTTCATTTGACACTTCATGTTCAAAGTGGAAACAAATTCTTATGAAGGTTTTTTTCTGGAAACATAATCAGCACAGAAAAGTTTGGAGAATTGTAAGTGCAATGTTTATTTTAAATTAATAGTATGCAATTATAAAGAAAAATAAATATTTACAGCGATTTACAGAGGTACTTTCTGAGAAAAAGAAGTAACATGGAGAGCAAATCGGACAACAAGACATTGAAGTTGATGGAGCTGTGGAGCAATGCTTTAGTTAACGTGGACACCCGGACCGAAGGTCCACTGAGTGACATGTCATCTTCGAAAACAAAACGAATTAAAATACATACACTTTTATAACCAAGCGATTCGTTTACTTATCAATGACAATGCTGTCCTCGACGAAGTGTTCTTCCAGTTTTCCGAGAATGGCACTTTTATTTTGATATTAAGTGACCATTCTGATGGAGAATACCCCGAAGAATTTTTAGCTTTTTTTTCTTTTCTACACAAGAATATGCAACCTTTATTTATTTATCAGATTGTGTAGTTTAATTTTAATATCTTCGGGCGTAAAAAAAATATTTTTTTGCGCAAAATATGATGCCATTTCCTTGTGGTTGTTTTTTCAAGCACCACGGGGATCAGCGTATGTTTCCTCCCACAGTACAATGCTAAATTCTTCATCCTCCAGGTGCCAGATTCTTCTTGTTTTATTGTTTGTCCATTGTCTCCATTTTAATTTGTTCCCTGAAAATTAAATTCATTTATTTAATTGTAGCTACTCAGCAAAGCGATTCAAAACAAACTTTTCATAACTATTTTAGTTTTTCACCATTACAAAATGATGTGGTGAATTATTAAAAACGTGTGTTCGATTTGACGACCTGCCAACTGCATTGAGATTTCGGCAGGATTTCACGAAATCTCGATGAAATCCAAGATTTCGGTGACCGAAAAATGTATGGCGGAATCCTCTCGAAATCTCGAGATTTCGTAAAAAATCTAGTACGTTGCTGAAATCTCGGATTTCGGCTCGGTGAAAACGTAGTATTATGTCTGCTACATCGTTGAGGTAGTTAATGTAGTAGACATAACAAAATGTAGTAGACGTATCGCTAAGTGTCAAAATGTAGTTGAGATGTCAATATAACGTCAGTTCAGTTGTGAATTTGTGATTTGTGAAATTTATAAATTAATGGTTTGTTTTCTCGTGTCGTGTCAAATCGCTTATAAATGTTGTTTTCTGTGGTTCTCAAACTTGAAAAAAACGAGAGTGATGGACGACACGAGACTGGGAATGTTTCGCGAAGCATCATTTCGTCGACGTAATTTCACCGACGTTTGGCGACCACACGACTGTACCAAACGTCTTTTTCCAGTTTGAGAACCACAGAAAACACCATTTATAAGCGATTTGATATTTGCTGATGAAGTCATAATTTGATATTTGTGATTTTGGCGGCATTTTCATATTTCATATTTATTATTAATTAATATTAAGATCATTTACAATAGAGTAATGAAATCTTTAAGTTATATTTAATTTTTTTTAAATGAAAGGAGACGATGTATTTTCACTTTAAATTGTTTTTTTGAAAATTATATTCGTTATTTTACAAATGAAATTCGTATTTTTGCCAATGAAACCAAATTCAATTACAAAAAAAAACCAATTTAAAGTGAAAACGCACCGAAATTGCATTAAACACAGGAAAACGACAGCTAAATAGCTATCGTGCTATTATGCTCACCGAGACGATTGTACTTGACAGATCTTCTTGTTAAGTGAAGTCGATCGGTCGATTGTACGAAGTTTCGCTGTCGTTAACGATGTCGAAAACGATGACGACTGTCTTACGTAATGAGGGCCCAGGCTATGGCCATACGACTGGATAATTATCCAGTTTTCGTAAGCCTATATAGGCTTAGTTGTTAGTGTAATTAACATGGAAAAAATTTGCTAAGCCTGTATAGTTTTGAAAAAAACACGCCTAGTGGTGTTCAACCTTACCCAAAGAAAAAGACAGTGTAGGAATTCGTAAGGTGGGGAATTTTTATACTCATTTTCCCCTCACAAGACAGGAAATTCGTAAGAACTTACGCATTCGTACGAATTCATGAGTTACCAAATAGACCTATTATGAAATATGTTTGACAAGCGCGGCTGGATGAATGTTGGATGTATGGAAAGCATTCGTCTGCTTTTATACTTTAGACTTTTGAGGCTGGACTTTTTTTGAATTTTTCTTTGTTATTTTCTTTCCTGAGTGTTGCGCTTTTACACTTTAGACTTAACTCTTTTGACTTAAATTTGACATTCCTCTTTTATTATTACAAGCAACCGAACACAAATACATAGAAAATCCGACTCCTGTGCTCTAAAGCAACGAGAACATATGAAGCACGCAATGATAAAGTGAAGAACAGAAAAGAAAAATGTCAAAAAGAGTCGTCGAAAAATGTACCTACCCTCGACTCACAGAGCAAAATATTTTCCTTCTCATCTTTTCGAACTTTCTTACTCTTCCGCACTTATGTGAGTCTAGACTCACAAGTCTAAGTGTAAAAGCAGACTTAGTGTTCATACTTGTCAAACTTGCTGTCAAACATCAGAGCTATTCGAATTTCAATCATGGCGGACGTTATAATCGCAGCTCTCGTAATCGACGAAATTTTGGAAGAAAAAAAAGAAGAACAAATGCGAACAAATAAGAGGAAGCGAATTCGCACTAAGGAATGGCTAAAAAGTCGCCTAAGCTCATATGCTCTATTATTTTTTTATTTTTTTATTTTCTTTACTTTTTATTTGCCATGTCAGGAAAAATTCTATATAATTAAAAAAATTCTCTCCAAAAACCGCAATTTCCATTTACAGGCATTTTTATTTTCGCTGGTAATGGTGCACACCGGTTGAAAACCTTTACTTACTTACTTAGTTGGCGCTACAGCTCGAGGTGAACCTGGGCCTGCTTCTCGCAACCATTTGTGTGTGCGTGTTATATTTTTGCACGAATGGAAGGGACCTACAGTTTTTTGCCGACTCCGAACGGCGAGTTGAGAAGCTCAATCGTGACACATGATACTCTTTGATGCTTGTCAGGCATTCGAAAGAGGTGGTACCGTGAAAAAACTCTTTTAGGTGTTAGACCCGGCCAGGAGTTGAACCCGGGCAGCATTGCGTGGGAGTCCAACGCACTAACCACCACGGCCACGGCGACCTTGAAAACCTTTAGCAAATGAAATTTCCTTGCACGGCTTGACAAGCACGCGTTCACATTATCAAATATGTTTGACAAGCCAGCAACATATAAAAAATTTTGGAAATCCAGCCAGCATGTTTGACAAACCGCTGGATGGAGCGTTCACATTATCAAAAACAAGGCAACAATGCCGCGCTTGTCAAATATGTTTCATAATGTGAATTTATTTGTGAACTCAATTGACAATTGTATGGTAGTGATGCTTAAACATCCATAGTCTATCGAAAGTATCGATAATAAAAAACTATACAGTGTTATTGTCATTGACAATATATATATGAACCGCTAGTGAAATGTAACTTTCGTACAAGGTCTGCGTAAAATTTGGTTCCTTCCAACATAACTAGCGCTACGTGTTTCGTACGGACATCAAAGTGAAATAATTTATCAGCCATCATGTAAATATATAGCGGATACCTGCCTCCGTGTAAACATCCACTACTTTGAATTTTACCTGAAAATGTCTTTTAATTATAATGTAAAAGTCGACACAAAAATATAAATTAAATTAAACTTTATTTATACGCAAAAGAAATTACTGAACACAAATTAGCAAACTACGTGGTTGAATATCCAACTGCGAACGAACTCCTTTTTTCCAAAACTTCACGATTATGTCTCGTTGTTTCCTTTTAGCGCCGCAGTCGCCAGTCAGTTCACCCCGGTCCCCTTAGGAACTACTATTTCGTTTGACAGTTGTTGCCAAAGCACTCCTCCCCAAATGACAGAAGCCGTGTTTTTTTTAAAGTGAGTACATACTCACTTTTGGAATCATAAAAAAAAACGGGTATACTCACTTCTATACTCACTTTTTGTACAGCTGTTTTGTGATTTTCAAATTGTCACATTTCTATAAATTCTTGACATATGCATGTCAAATTAAATTGTTTATCTATGTTTACCAACGTTTTGATGGTCAATAGTTTGAAAATATAAATGCATATGTATTTAATTAATATATTAATATCAAATATTCAAATATTTAATATGAGTTTCAAATTAGATTTTTGACTTTTGTTTCATATTTTTTGCTTGATATCTAAGGAGGCTATGTTCATAAACATACACCTTTTTTTGTTTTTTGTTTTATGATTCACTCACGATAAATTGGTTTAAGGGATTTATGACTATAAAAGCTACTATGGAGAACTATTCATTGGTCCATGTTATAAAAACAAATATAAGAGTGTGGGTCTATATTCAACACTCACGGAGCTATGCACATGGGCACAAAGTTCATTCAGAGAAGTAGGTAGGCACCAATAATAATTATTCAATTTTAAATTCTGGTGTATTAAGCCCAGAGCAACTAAAGTGGGTCCGTGCGATAGATAGTTGATCAATGCTTCCCATGGCTGTTACTATTTCAGCTTTCATTTTCGAGTTATTGGAATTCAAACACACTTTTTTTTACATTTATTTTTAATCAATTTAAGTGAAAATCGCATTTATCTCGGGAAAGTGTGTTAATAACTTTTATTTTTTGTCTTATTTTGGTGCGCTATAATATTACCTACAAATTCACCATACAAAGGACTTATAGTTTTGCATGTACAAAGGTATTATTATAATTTTTTTAAAGCTTTTCAATTCAATACAGCACGAAAAAATATTTTTTATCAAATGCTATCAATCTGATCATTATTTGCTAACAAGATAAGTTCATATTTATAAAATAAATGTATTTTAACCAATCAGAAAAAAGCACTGCATTTATCAACTTCATTTAAAAAAAAGGAAAACTTATGGACACATCCAATTACAAATGCCAAAAACAAATTTTCCTCCAACCTTTAACCGACTTCAGCGCCATTGGTATTCAGAGTCTGAAACTGCTGTACCAAGTAAAGCGTTTACTTGGAGAATCTTACCTAGTGTTATATCAAGCGAATTTGTTTTTGTAGTGCGGGTAAATTGAAAAGTGAGTATGTACTCACTCAGTAAAAAACACGGCTAGAGTCATGGAATTTACCTAATTAATAAATTAATTATTTTTGTTTTCAGCTGTCTTTAATTTTTTTAGATTCTGAAGAATGGATTATTCATATTTTCGTAAGGACCGTCGTATGGTTGCTCGCAGGGTTTTTGTACTGCATCAACCCTGATATATACATGAGTGCAGCAATACAAAGTGCGATGTGCGAATGCCTTGTTACGGGAATGATGAGCTGACGGTGTTGATTTGACCTGCGCATATGCTGTCGAAACTTCTCCACAAATATCTGTGGATTCGTTATGATATCTTCGTGGATGAAAAAACTCACCCAGCAGTCTCAGCGTTGTTCCGTAGACAAGTTCTGCAGCCGTTGCCTTAACATCTTCTTTGAAGCTGGTGCGGAGTTCCAACATGACAGTTGGAAGTACGCTCACCCAGTCAGATGATTCATGGCACTTAATGGAAGATTTGAGCGACCTATGCCAACGTTCAATCATTCCATTTGAAGCTGGGTGATATGCAGTTCTAATCCCAGTGCTTCCGATGAGTTTGGCAAGTGCATCAAACAATACGGACTCGAACTGTGTTCCCCTGTCGGATGTTATTGTGCCAGGTGCACCGAATCGACACACCCAGTTGCTGTAGAAGGCGTCGACGACAGACTCGGCAGTGATATCTTTCAACGGTATCGCTTCTGGGCATCTGGTGAATCTGTCTATCATTGTTAGCAGATATCGATAGTCGCGTACCAGTGGCATTACGACGATGTCAATGTGAACGTGCTGAAAGCGCTCACTCGACATTGGAATAATATTTACCATGTCGATGGCGTTGATACGGGAAAAGGTGTCAGCAACCACGTTCTCTACTCCTGTTTTGTTCTCGATTCTCGTTGAAAAACGGCCAATTTCCTCCAGTTGCCTTGCAACGCGATCAGATTTCTGGTCGAATGCGTCAATGATGATGATAAGTTCACGTCCTTCGATGAGATGTCGGAAGTGCTTAACTGCTTGGTAGATGGCCAGTAGTTCACGATCGTTAACTTTGTATCTCTTGGACTTAGTTTTTTGGAGAAGAAGCCAAGTGGTTGTAGTACATGCCCGATTCGTTGATCGAGAACGGCCCCAATAGCGATATCTGAGGCGTCGCAACGTAGCACAAGAGGCACTTCTAAGCATGGATGAGCGAGTTCCACAGCGTCCTTCAGCTTTACTTTGCATTCCTCGAATGCTCTGTCGGCTTCGGGTGTCCATTGAACAGGCCATGTCGCGTTTTTTCGCCCGAATCGTCAAGTTGGCTAGGGGAGCTTGAGTTCCTGAAGCGACAGGCATACAACTTCGGTAAAAATTCCATGAGCCCAGGAACTTTCGCAGTTTATCCGTCGTCTGCGGCTTAGGAAAGTTTACCAAAGCCTCGACTCTGTCGATGGGAGGTTTAATACCTATCTTGTTGACGGTGTACCCTAGGTGTCTTACCTCAGTCTGTCCGAAGAAGCATTTGGAGACGTTGATGATCTGACCGAACTGATTCAGTTTTTCGAAGATGATGTGGAGGTGTTGTCGATGCTGTTCTTCGTTAATGGATGCAATGAGAATATCGTCAATGAAACAAAAACAGAAATCCAATCCTCTTAGCACGGTGTCCATAAAACGCTGCATCTTTTGAGCAGCGTTGCACAAGCCGAACGTCATTACTTTAAATTCGTAAAGGCCGAATGGTGTTATGACATCCGTCTTTGGTTGGTCCTTGGGAGCAAGTGGAATTTGATGGTAAGCTGCTTTTAGGTCTAGGGTAGTAAAAATGGTACATCCGGTTGACTGGTGGCTGAAATCTCGGAGATGTGGTATAGGATATCTATCCGGCACGGTGATTCAATTGAGGCGGCGATAGTTACCACACGGCCTCCAACCACCGCCTTTATTTTCTACCATTTGCAGCAGTGATGCCCACTCACTCTTGGATAGTTGATATCTCCCTCGGTGCATCATATTTTGAAACTCATCCTTCGCCGCTTTGAGTTTATCGCCGGCAATTCGGCGAGCTCTTCCGCAACTGGATGGCCAACGACGATAATGTGATGCTGTACACAGTGTTCGTGAACGCTGAGGTGGTTGTCTCGTGTGATATCAACGAATTCGCCCAGGATATCAGCAAACTGGTTGGTTTCATCGATTGTTCTCACCGTCGGTTGCGAGCTGTTGGCGAAAAAGTTGGCGAATGTGACTATTTCGTACTACGGTTAGCGACTCGCCGAGATTTCATGTGACTCAAATGTCAGAGTTTAGGCGAATTGTGACTTCACTCTATTACGGTTAGCGAACGTTCGACTAGAAATCAATTTCTTCTGTCAAAATCAGTCGAATGGAATTTTCTGGTGACTAGGTAGTGCAACAGTAGACGTGTTTTTTTGAAACGTAGTTAGCCAGTAGTTGCTAGCAAAGTCAAATTTCACAAGTAAAACAAATACAACAACCAGCTGGCTACAACTCTTGATTTTATCCTCATGACAAGGTGGCGCTTAAAGCGATTTGTAGGACATTTGACAGACTGCCGTGCACGAAAATTATATAATTTCAATTACTAAATGATGTTTCACCGAAATAGTCCACTATATTATGATTTCATATCCCTTTATGTAAATTATCCATTGAATAAATTACCGAAATTAATTGTTTTCACAACAAATAACAAAAAATCGATTTGGTTGAATGCCGAATACTTTGACAGTTCACACATAACAGCTGATCGAAATCACACACATATGACCGAAATCACATTCGGCTGGCTGGGAATCGTTTTAATGAACGACTGGCTAGCTACGTTTCAAAAAAAACACGCCTAGTGTAATGAGTGGAAGAAAAATGAAAAATTAATAAAATTACTATTAAATAATATTGTTAACAATAAAATAATGTGTTGAAATATGTATCTCAATCTTTTAAAAACCATCCTCGCCAGTTTGAAAAATTGGGTGTGTTGATGGAGTCCGTCTAGTAAAACTGGCAAAAATTCAACATCCACTTGCCAGAATTAAAAGAAGGACCTGTTGACATTCTCCAAGAACTTGTGAATAAAGAATAGATACTTGAAAGCAACCAAAATCAGCAAGGCAAGATGCAAGAACTAAAATACGTGATCAACATCTGGAAATGAGTCGTCCATTGGAGAATTTTCTTCCGAGATAGAGCCAACAATGAAAACCAAATATCTTGTTGCTACACTAGGCATTCCTTCTGATATCATTGAATACCTACACGTTTTCATAAGGTATTTACCAAACAATTATAGAACAATGTATTTCTTTTGTTTAAATAAACACTTAACATTAGTACAATATTTGTGATGGTCTAACTGGTTTCCCTGGATCGAATAATTTAGGGTCTTTTCCAAGTGCTTCTGATAATAAGCCATCGTTGTAGAATTTGTATAATAGTTTTTCTACTTGCTCTTTGCTTTGCTTTTCACAGTCCGGTGGTTCGTTGACCAGAGACGCGGCCAGTATATGAACTCTGAAATTGCGAATGTAACTAAACGTTCTTATAGAGAGGTGAAATTCTGGGAGAAATCATCACAAATAATAATATTTATTTTCTTTAACCACCGAAATCAATTTAACATTTTATCTCAAATTAAATTGCAGTTTATTCCACAAACAATCAAAACAATTCTGCTTTCTGACACTTCACAGTTTTTCCTCAGACAGCCCTGAATTATCTTAGCGAATGAAAACGTTCGCTAACCGTAATACTTCGACAGCAGAAAGTCGCCTGGGAGTTCGCCTGGAGTCGAACGTTCGATTCGCTAACCGTAATAGGGGTATTATACTGCCTTGTACGCTTAGTTTGGTGAGGTTATCGATGAGCATTTTCTTACTAAGTCGTATGGTTAGATCGTTAGCTTAACGTCGGCGATTGTGAAAAGCCAACGAAATTCTCGTCGAAGCCCAAGATCTAGAACCATTGTCTTAGTACCATATGTCGAAATGCTGGCACCGTTGGCAGCAAAAATTTTTGATATTGTTGTTGATTGGTTGTTGGCGTATTTTTCGGGTAGAACGGACATGTCTGCGCCGGTGTCGATGAGATATGTGCCTCAATTCCCGTTGTCGTTAACGCCACTAGTCGTTTGTCGTGTCGTGTCGTTTATTAATCGGTATTCTATAACCTTTTCGACACGACAGATTTGTATTAGAATCGTCAACAACAAAATTGTAATAAAATCTCTAAATACATGAAGTTGGGTACTCTTGTTTTAAACGTCAGTGTCGACGACCAAAATATTACCTGAGCAAGAAATAACGTCAAAACAAACAGAACTATTAAAATCCCTTTTTTCTTCTGGTACTTTTATTTATTTTGTAAGATTGGTATCCCTGATCAAGCCAAAGTTCTGTTTTCCGTTTTTAAATAGCATTATTAATGGATTGTTAACGAAGTTGAGGACAGGGTACCAATCGGTAAGCTATTATAAATTAAATAATCCAATGTAAATTCACTAACCTTTGTATTTTAAAATGACAGAATAAAAAACAACACGTCAAACGATAACCAAATTGATGTTCTTTATTTGGTTCCATCAACCTCAACAACAAATTTTTTATTCGATTGTCTGAATCGCCATTTACGATTGCCATTCGACGCCATTTTATGAATGCATCAATCTAAAAAAGGCAACTTGCGAAGAAGTCTACGCAATAAAAAAGAAAAGCCGCCTCCAAAATTAAATAACCCAATTGTCGCCCAAATGGAAGAAGAAAAACCAGACCTCAACGAGGGAGATGAATCCAAAGCTGAGACAAATTTCCAAGCGCAACTGGTTAGGATGGAGCGTATGTTTTCCACATCGCTGAAACAGCTACAGGAACAAGTTAAGAACTTCCAACTATCAAGTGCTCAGGTAAATACTACTCCATTCCCCCCCCCCCCCCCCCCTTTATAACCCAGCCGTAATGTTGCCTCCAAATGCCACGTCACCCGTCAAAATTACTTCGTCTTTGCACCAACCGCCCTTTACTCAAAGCGAGACATCAAATAGTGCCTTTGCTGCCATGCAACCAACCGCTTCGCCAAGTATCAGAACGCCAATCTCGAACCCCGAACGTTTTCCCATCACCACCACGTTTCCTTTATCTCATGAGCCACAAATTGATACCAGACGGATCCTGTATGATTTACAACACTTGGGAGGTCTACCTGAAGAATGGCCGGCATTTATATCTTCATACAGAGACAATACAAGATCCTATAGATACACTCCTCTTAAAAATCAAATGCGTCTTCAGAAATGCCTTTACGGAGATGCCAAACAAGCTGTGGAACCCATTATGATCTATTCAGAAAAAGTGGATGACGTAGTTGCCAAATTGGAAGCTAATTTTAGACGCCCCGAGCGGTTGGTAAAAAGTCAGCTGAATAGAGTGCGAAAGATTTCATCGATTCCGGAAAATAGATTAACAGACATCGTTACTCTCGCCATGACAGTTAAGAGTTTGGTAATATTCCTTGAAGCTGCCGGAGCCTCTCAACATCTGTGTAATCAAACCCTTCTAGATGAATTGACTGCTAAGTTGCCAATGAGCAGAAGATTAGAAATCAAAATTAAATCATATCCAAAGCTCCAAGACTTTAGTAGATGGCTGGACGAGGAAGCAAAAATAATCACCCCAATTACATTTGTCGGCAGTTGAAAACGCCTCAAGTCGGCTGTCGGGTCGGGTCGAAGAAAAATCTAGATTCTATAGTTTTTTCGACCGACAAGTGTAGTAGATTTTTTTCGACTAGCTAGCACAATTTTTTTTTTGACAGCTCACTTGAAATTTGTTATCGTGAAAGGCTTTGTGTTTTGGGGAAATTAAAACAATAAATAAGAAAAAATAAAATAGTATAGAAATAAATATGTTAAGTATTGAGTACTTTATTAGTAGCAATTAGTCTTTCCAGCAACTGCTCTTTATGGTGCACTTTTTTTCTTGGCGTCGAGTGCACCGGATGAGGGTCTGAGATGGAACGTGAGGTTGATGGTAATTTGTCTGCCATCGATGTTAGCTGATTTGGGGTTGAAGAAGTCAATGCTTGATCTTCACACAAAATGACTTGGTCTGGATTGCCGAATGAATGACCTTCAGGCTGAACCACATCATTCACCGATAGCATAGCCACCACAGATTCCTCCACAGCAGAAAGAGCTTCTTGTTCAAATGGACCACCCCCAGTCGCTTGTTTTTTCATTTTGTTTTTGACCAACTTCTTTTTTGTTTTGTATTTGAAGTCGCTCCACATCTGTGTTCAAAATTACATTAAGATTTTCAATTTCAACTTTATTAACAACTTCATGCAAACATTTTGCCAACCGTCACCGTCTCTTGATGGAGAACCTAAACTATTTAATTTAGAAGCGAGCGAACTCCACTCATTCTTCACATCAATTTTATGAACTGATTTAATAAAGCCCTTTGCCAGGTACGGCTTTTCTAGCATGAATGCAATTAAAACCTCAAATTGCCTTTTGTTTGTTACTTTCATTCTCCTATTCAACCTTTATTTACCCCTTCAATAAAAAAAATTAATATGTTAGACGTACAGGTTTTTTCTATCGACTCGAAATGACATTTATTTAACCGCTACACGCCAAACAGAATCACAGCTGAAGTTGAAAATATCTTACAATCTACTACAATATTCAAAACCGCCAAATGGAATGTGCTTGTTTCGAGTCGGTCGAAATCAAGTCGATTATTAGTCGAAACCGACAAATGTAATTGGGGTGAATATTTCATCACAACTTTTATATACAATGTATAGGCCCAATGATGAACATTCAAAATTGTACTTCAAAATTGTTCCGGTTAAACTGTTTGGTAGTGGTGGGTTGGAGATAGACACTTATGCATATTTTGATGATGGTGCTATACCCTCGTTGATTGAAGAGGACGTTGCAAAACAACTTGGCCTGCAAGGAGAACCTGGTAAATTAAAACTTCAATGGTTGGGAGACTACACCGTTGACTTACCAACTACTTACGTATGTTTTGATGCACAGGGAATAAATGGTAATTGCACAAAGATAAGCTTGACTAATGTCTGCACGGTAAAAAATTTAAATCTCCCTGTACAATCAATGAATATTAATAATTTGAAGTTTGAACTGTCAAAACAATAATTATTTAAAACAGTTGCCGATTCAAACGCAAGGCCTACTATTTTGATCGGTATGACAAACGCTTATTTGGGAGTGGAAAGTCAACGTTTCGATTTAGGATTATAAGGACCCTTTGTAGCTGAAACTAAATTAGGGTGGGTTGTTTATGGCCCGATGAACAATTTTGAAAACAGTTTAATGTGTTCTGATACAGTCTTGCAAATTCAAAATTCAAAACAAAGATGATGAAATCCACACAATGGTTGCAAATTATTTCTCAATTGAAAACATGGGAATTGTTAAAGCCAAAGAAAAATTACTATCGAAAGATGATAAGAGAGCCTTAGAAATTATGAAAAATACAACAAAAAAGGTAGGAAATCGGTATGAAGTCGGAATGTTGTTGAAGTCGGACAGTGTGAAACTTCCAGAGGGTTTTGAAATGGCAGTAAAAAGACTTGAGTCAATTGAAAAAAAAAGCCGGCACTAGCAATTGCTTATGAAAAAAAGATTGAGGAATATCTACAAAAAGGATATGCTCATAAACTGAAGCTGGGTGACATCAAAACAGATTCAGCGAAAACATGGTATTTGCCGCATTTTTGTGTACGTAATGCCAAAAAGCCTGATAAATTAAGACTGGTTTTTGATGCAGCGGCACAAGTAAAAAATGTATCTTTAAATGACGTCTTATTATCCGGTCCTGATATGAATCAAACACTTTTGGATGTACTTTTTAAGTTCAGAGAAGCTGTCATCGCTGTTTGTTCTGATATCAAGCAAATGTTCCACAGGGTTGGTGTACGTTACGAAGATCAAGAGTGTCAGCGGTTCTTATGGAGACACGGTAGTCCGGAAAATCCTATGGAAGTATATCAAATGCGAGCGATGATTTTTGGTGCCACTTGTTCTCATAGTTTGGCTCAATACGTTAAGAACACCAATGCCAAATTGTTTCAGAAAGAGTATCCCAGAGCAGCTGCTGCAATAATGCAAAAACATTATGTCGACGATTACATTGACTGTTTCGAAACAGAAGAAGAAGCGATTTCCATTATTAAGGATGTGATCTGGATCCATCAGCAGGCAAACTTTGAATTGGCAAATTTCGTTTCAAATTCAGCTAGAGATGAATTTACATTTTTACTAAAATTTCACAAAGTACCAACTCATGAATGAGTTGAATGGGGAACGAATTCCAACCAAACGTGAAATGTTAGGTGTAATCATGAGTGTTTTCGCCCCCCTTGGATTTGTGGGTCATTTTGTCATCGGTGCTAAGATACTTTTGCAGGAGGTTTGGAAAAGTGGAATTAATTGGGATACAGTATTGCCAGATAACCTTTTTAATAAGTAGAGGTTGTGGTTCGCAGAACTTGAAAACGTTGGAAAAATTTACTTGCCCCGATGCTATTCACCGTTGTTTAAAAAAGGACGAAGAGAGCTTCATGTTTTTACTGACGCAAGTGAAAATGCATATGCTGCTGTTGCTTACTGGAGAATTACGGACAACGGCGATGTTGATACTGCGTTTGTTCCTGCAAAAACTCGATGTGTTCCAATAAAACTGATGTCAATTCCACGATTGGAGTTACAGGCTGCTGTACTTGGAGTTCGTCTTAAAAGTTCTATAATATCTGGACACAGTGGAATTGTTGATCGAATTTATTTTTGGACGGACTCAAAAACAATAATAAGGTGGATACATTCAGCAAGTCGCCGTTTTAAGCAATTCGTAGAGCATCGAATATCTGAAATTCTTGAAGAAAGTGACGAGTCAGAATGGAGATGGCTTCCGACAAATGAAAATGTTGCTGATGAGGCAACACGGGCAAGGTTTCCGGCTAGGCTAGATTTATCTTCAAGGTGGTTTCATGGACCAAGCTTCTTACGTTTGAGTCCGAACGATTGGCCTACAGAATATATTGATGTTAAAAATATAGACGAAGATGAGTACCTTGAGACGCGAGCTCCAGTGTTTCATACTTCTAGAAGGAACAAAATTAATTGACATACACAGGTTCTCGAATTACTCTAGGCTTAAGCGTACAGTAGCTTGGACTTTACGTTTTGTTAATAACTGCAAAGGAAGGGAACCCATAAATAAACACGAACTGACTCCTCAAGAAGAGTTAAATGCAGAAATGTACCTATGTGCCCAGATCCAGAAAGAGACTTTTTCGAAAGAGTATAGCAGCCTATGGCTTACAAATAGTGTACCCAAAGAGAGTTCACTAAAAACCTTTAATCCAGTTTTGGATGGGGAACACCACGTTATTCGAGCTGAAGGTAAGTTGCAAGCTGCTTCTTCTTTGCCAATGATTACTCAGCGCCCAATTATTTTGCCAAAAAACCATTATTTAACAGAAATTCTTGTTGCTTTCTACCATGGAAAATTTCACCATCAAAATCAAGACTTAATCACGTGTGAAATAAGACTAAAATTTTGGATACTGTCATTAAGAATCTTAGTAAGAAAAGCAAAGTCCCAGTGTCAAATATGTCGAATCCAATATGCTAAACCACGTCAACCTATAATGGCTCCGTTGCCAAAAGATCGTGTAACACCCTATGTTAGTCCATTTAGTTACACAGGTGTCGATCTTTTCGGTCCAGTTTTCATAACAAATCGAAGAGGTACAGAAAAAAAATGGGTGTCAATATTTATATGTATGACTCGATTCACCTCGAGATATGTCGTCATCAGTCTACAGATGCCTTTATTTTAACTCTACGCAATTTCATTAACAGACGAGGAGTTCCCGTGCGAATAAGGAGCGATTGTGGTACCAACTTTATCGGGATTAATAATGAACTTAAGAACGTACATGACTTTCTGGATCATGGGACGAATCAGTCCGCTATGACTCCGTTGGGTATATATATAGTGTCCGAATGCGGGTGGATGTTGGGAAAAACTAATTGGCAGTGGGAAAAGAGTCTTAACTGTCGTACTGAAAGAAAAGGCACCGCAATTGGAGACGTTATATGCTGTTTTATGCGAGGCTGAAAACATAGTAAATAGTAGACCTCTTACAGATATTCCCGTAACAATCGAAGAGCCTGAGCCGATTACTACGAATCACTTTTTGTTAGGCAAACCAAATTCAACACAAACACCAGCACCTTTTGATTGGAAACTTCTGTGTATGCGAAAGCAATGGCGCATTTTACAACAACTGAAGAATGTGTTCTGGAAGCAGTGGATTCATCAGTATTTGCCAGATTTGACCCGGTGAGCAAAGTGGTGTCAACATTCAGAACCAATCCGAATTGATGATTTGGTTTTGTATGCGATCCAGAATGTGCAAGATCTCAATGGCTGCGAGGCAGGGTAACGGAAATCTATCCTAGCAAAGATGGAGGCATAAGAACAGTGGACATCATGACGGTGAATGATACCAAACTCCATCGTCCCGTATCTCGATTGGCAGTTTTGGACGTCGAGGCACATTGCGGTGAATCCTAATACTAAGGGGTTTCACGGGGGGTGGAATGTCGACGACCAAAAATTTACCTGAGCAAGAAATAACGTCAAAACAAACAGAACTATTAAAATCCCTTTTTTCTTCTGGTACTTTTATTTATTTTGTAAGATTGGTATCCCTGATCAAGCCAAGTTTTTTTTTGCGTTTTTAAATGGCATTATTAATGAATTGTTAACAAAATTGAGGACAGGGTACCAATCGGTAATTTTAAAATGACAGAATAAAAAACAACACGTCAAACGATAACCAAATTGATGTTTTTTATTTGGTTCCATCAACCTCAACAACAGTTAGTTTGTATTTATTTGGAAATTATATGAATTTATTTCAAAAGTTACGTTAGCATTGAAAGTTAAATAACAAAAGAAAGATTGAAATATGGACAGTATAGCGAATTTTTTTTCTTCTTCATCTTCTGATGGTGAAAATCATGAGTGCCATAAAAGGAATTTGACAATTATCCGAAAAAAAATAAGACAACACTCGAATCTTTTCGATTTGCCTAATGAAAAGTAAGCTTAAAAGCTAAAGTAAAATTTGATTTTTTAATAGATGAATTTGTTCTAGGTTTATACAATATTTCCGGTTGTCCAAGGAAGCATTTCGAAGTGTGCTGGAGGTTGTAATTAATAATCTTCCCGGCAGTCTGCGATCATCATCGGCACTTCCTGTACTGAAGCTAGCGGCAACGTTCAGGATTCTTGCTGAAGGTTGTTACCAAAGTGGAAACGATTTTAACTTGGGACTAGCTCAACCAACAACAAGCAAAATATTTGGGCAACTAATCACAATTCTTGAAGCCCATATTTGCCCTCAGTGGATCAATTTTGAAATGACAGAGGAGGTAGAAACCAAACAAAAAAGAACTGACTTTCCTGTGGTATTTGGGTGTATTGATGGCACGCATATCAAAATCGTACCACCGAAAAAAGAAGAGCAGCACGAGTATTTGAACCGACAAGGATTTTATAGCCTAAATAAGCGGCCGATGCTGATGGAATTGATAGGCCAAAAGCTACACCTTGCGGATTTATAATTTTGTTGAACTGCATTAAATCAGCAACCGTTTCTTCTAATGGAGAGAGAATATGTTGGTTAAACTTTCCTCCTCCTATTGCTTTGTTTTCATTTTTATTATGAATAAGTTTTTTTTTTATTTTAAACTTCATGTCAGCCCAAACCTATGAAAAAACAATAATAATAATGAAATTGTTTTAAAAACGAAGGTTTTTACTTACTTTTTGCCAGCCCTCCCATTGTCTCATCGGTGCTCCCAGGCTATTCAAATTAGTTGCTACAGAATCCCATTCATTTTGAAAATTTACTTTGTTAACTTTCTTGCCAAATCCCCTAGCAAGGTAAGATTTTTCCTGCATCACAGAAACAAGATATTCAAATTGTTTCTTGTTTGTAATTTTTGTCTTTAAAAATTCAAAATAAATTGAGATTTGAAATACTAATTTAAAATAATAAATCAAAAAATTAATTTTACTAACACTTTTTCAGCCATCTTTCTCACTGTCGTCAACTTAAATGCGAACGCCGAAAATAATCGTTTTTTACGACCTGCGGCGTTTCGTTTTTAATTAGGGAATACAAACATGGCGTTGGAAATTTCCTAACAACGCTTGTCGTTTCGTTTCGTTAAAAAAACGATAAAAGGAATACCGATTTAGTCGTGTCGTTTTTTATGCTGTCGAAAACGCCAACGGGAATAGGGGCAATGATATACCGCTTTTCTGTTCGACGATTTGTAGACGGTGGCGATCGTTGTTGCCGTGGGCGACCGCCTGTACATCCGACGGCCGTTTTAGTTTTCCGTCCATTTGGGACAGCCCGGTTTGCATGCCCGTGCCTCATCGCCGAACTTTTTGTGGTAGTAGCACAACTTCATCTCACCTGCCCCGGGTCGTTTACCACGGCTTTGGGATCTGTTCCTCGATGACGCTCTGCTATTAGAACGACCACTCAGCTTCAAAGTTTGGATTTCTCGCTGCAGTATCTCGATGGATTTTTTTAGTTGGTCGAACAGAGTTTATTCAGTAGGGGAGACTGGGTACGGTTGAAACGATCTTTCTTATATCGTCCATAGTATTTCCATTTATAAGCCGAGCGATGATGGAGGTATGTTAAATGAAACTTCGTGTTTTTATCTACCAATGGGCAGTGTCATTTAAGTACCAGGTCCGTTATTTTTAGTAGTACATCAAATTAAGGAAAAAAAATTCAATTTGTTTTAACCGTCCCCATACCAGGTGCGGTTCAAACAGTGATTGGGGCCAGTTGAAACACATGCAAATAATACAAAATATAATATTGTTACCTGTCCTATTCATTATTTATTTTAATTATAAGAATAATTTTAGCATTTTTTGACAATATCTATTAGTCTTTAATGTGTATTTATTTATTTATTTATACAAACAAAAACAACGAAACATCAGCAGTTTTTGTTTGAACAAAACAAACTTAACGAAAATAATTTAAAATTAAACTCAAAGAAATCGTTACTTCACTAGGAGTTACTAGTTGAGCACTTGTAGAGAGTTTCGGCGAAGTTTGCTGCATAATTATGCTGATGTAACATTTAGGTAGTGTATTCAATAAGTCAACATATTGTTTCAACCGTCCCCAACCCCCCTTTTTGGTTAAAAAATGTATATAGTAGTAGTAACAGTAATGACACATTAAAACCGGTCATCATGTTGTATTCTACACTCTTCACTCCGAACACAAAAATACACTCAATACTCTCAGATGAATAGAAACAACAGTTATAGAGAAAAATGTCCGAACAAAAATACTTACTTTAGGTTGTCAATATACAATAGGGCCTCCCGTAAACAGCTGAAGCGCGCGATGAGCGAAGCAAGACTTAGGTTCGTTTGAACCCGTTTCCGCTTCGTAGATCCTTTAGACCCATCCGCCCACCGCATACGGTACTCGAAATATTTGAGTTGTTTCAACCGTCCTTTGTTTCAACCGTACCCAGTCTCCCCTTTGTGATATGGCCTGCACAGTGACTGGTGCTGAAGTGGAGACTGTGCACAAGTGGGCATTGGTCATGTCGTAAATTTTGTCTCCCACTTCGGCTAGCTTGTCGAGGTCATCTTGGCCGGTTGCTATCAAGACTGTGCAAATATTTTCAGGCAACCGGTCGAAAAAGAGAGTTCGCATTACAGATGGATTGCAATGTCCATCTGCGAGATGTCTCATATGTGCGAGGATAGCTGATGGTTTTTTTCCAGCCATGTCTTCACCTCGCAGCATGCGCCGTAGCTGAGACTCAGATGTGGGAGCAAAATGATTGATCAGCCTATCCTTCAATGCTGAAAATTTATTAAATGTAGGTGGGCGACTCACCAAATCACCTACCGCTTGCAGTGCGTCGCCCTCCAAACTAACCAGCAAATTGGAGTATCGATCATCACCGCTGAGTACACCACGCATTTGAAATGCAACTTCCACTTGCGCAAGCCATAGTTGGGGGCACATAGCATTAAATTTCGGCAGTACAATGCATTGCGCCGAAGGACGTTGAACTCCCAGTCTCACACCAGATGTGGATGGTTCGTTGCTGTTATGATGATGTGGTTGTTGTTGTTGTGTACCTAATGTTTCGGCTTGCGGTGCAGTTTGCAATGATACGGCGAGTGTCTGGGCCAGCTGAGTTTTCTGCATTGCTTTTATAAGCTCGTGCGCTGCTTGAAGATCTTCACGTAGCTGGTTGACTAGATCGGTGGTTGGTTCTTCTGGTTGCTGAGACATTTTTGAATTATTATTCGTATTACTAGTATTGAGTGAGCAGTCTATGTTGTCATCTGAGTTGGAAGATTCGTCGTCGGTGAAAACTAATCTGATGCGTAAATTATATCTTGGTGGCATGAGAAAATGCAAAAAATGTTTTTTCATAAAAGATAGTGTTTTTTTTAAAAATGATGTATGGATTGCTAATAATATTTTTATATTCTAAGCTGGCAACATTAACCCTTGACAAATGTCGATAATACAGCAACATTCACAAAGGAAAGTGTATCATAGTGAGAAATAGGCGAACTAATTTTTGGATCACGAAAATTGATCTTGATAAAAACCAAGATCTCGTTGTTGTTGTTGTAATGGACACAAACTTATGAGTTGATCTGATCCGGATCAGATCACGGGGATAATAAAACACGGCTTTTGTTATTTACATCCGTGAGTCTTGTGCTTTTACACTTCAGACTATTTTCCTTGACATAAATTTGACATTCCTCTTTTATTTTGCAGTTGATGTGAAGATGACTAGGTGGTGGGAAGCAACACAATGATAAAACGAAGAAGAGAAAAGAAAAACGTCAAAAGAGTCGCCAAAAACTTTACCCTCGACTCACAGGGCAAAATATTTTCCTTCTCATCTTTTCGATCTTTCTTACTCTTTTGCACCCATGTGAGTCTAGGCTCACATGTCTAAGTGCTTGGAAAATGAAAATTGACCCGAGCACTAAAAATTGCTCGAGTTAAAAAGAAAATTGCTTTTTTCGTCCAATCGAAATCGACATAAGTTTCCATACATCTCCGCTACGAAACAAGAGGGCTAGTGCTTATGTTGGAACCAACGCGAATTTTGTGTTTCAAAAAATGTGTAATTGTTTGTATTTGACATTTCTACCATTACAGCCTTACTGAATTGCTTACAGTACGTTTACACCGAGCCGAAATCCGTGATTTCAGCGACGCACTAGATTGTTCACGAAATCTCGAGATTTCGCCATACAATTTTCTGTCACCGAAATCTTGGATTTCATCGAGATTTCGTGAAATCCTGCCGAAATCTCAATGCAGTTGGCAGGTCGTCAAATCGAGCACACGTTTTTAATAATTCACAACATTATTTTGTAATGGTGAAAAACAAAAACAGTTATGAAAAGTTTGTTTTGAATCGCTTTGCTGAGTAGCTACAATTAAATAAATGAATTTAAACAAATTAAAATGGAGACAATGGAAAAAAAATAAAACAAGAAGAATCGGGCCCCTGGGGGATGAAAAGTTTAGCATTGTATTATGGGAGCAAACATATGATGAACTCCGTGGTGCAAGCAAAAAAGAAACACAAAGAAATGGCATCATATTTTGCACAAAAACATGTTTTTTTTCGCCCGAAGAAATTAAAATTAAACTATGTACTTACTTAGTTGGCGCTACAGCTCGAGGTGAACCTGGGCCTGCTTCTCGCAACCATTTGTGTGTGCGTGTTATATTTTTGCACGAATGGAAAGGAACTACAGTTTTTTGCCGACTCCGAACGGCGAGTTGAGAAGCTCAATCGTGACAAATGATACTCTTTGATGCTTGTCAGACATTCGAAAGAGGTGGGCACTGTGAAAAACGTTTAGGTGTTTGCGGCGGGATTCGAACCCAAGACCTCTGGCACAGTAGTCCGACGCACTAACCACTTGCGCTACGGTGCCCAATTAAACTACACAATCTGAAAAATGAATACAGGTTGTATATTCTTGTGTCAAGTAATCAAGTGCCATTCTCGGAGAACTGGAAATAAATAATTCAGAACACTTCATCGGGGCCAGTATTGTCATCATTGATAAGTACACGAATCGCTTGGTTATAAAAGTGTATGTATTCTTATTCCTTTTTTTTCTGAGATGAAATGTCACTCAGTGGGCCTTCGGTCATCGATTCCAGAGTGTCCACGTTAACTGAAGAATTGCTTCCCAGGTCCATCAACTTCAATTCCTTCTGGTCCACTTTGCTCTCCAGGTTACTTCCTTTTCTCAGAAAGTACCTCTGTAAATAATATATTTTTCTTTGTAATTGCATATTATTAATTTAAAATAAACATTGCATTACAATTGCCCAAACTCTTTTTTGCTGCTTGTGTTTCCAGAAAAATACCTTCACAACAATTTTTTTCCACTGTGAACATGAAGTGTCAAATGAAATCGTTTTTTTCGGTGTAAACACCCTTTTGAGGTACCAACATTTTAACCGCGAAATCTCGGATTTCGTTTTGGTGTAAATGTAGTATTAAGAGTTATATTAAACTTTTATCATTTAATTATTATTAATTTTATTTACTTGATTGGGTTTCGTTTTATAGTTTTTGTTAGATAAGAAATATTTTCAAAAACTATCGATAGTATCGAAACCGCAAACTATCGATGTTTAAGCAACACAAGGCGTGTTTTTTTTTCAAATCTATAGTCGAGTTCCACTTACGAATCCTCAGAGATTCTCCTTTGCTGCCTCAGCAGAGATTTTTCTATAAGTGGAACAACATTCTCCGCAGAGGAGAAATTTATCCGTCAAAATTAGTACTTCTCTTCAGTAACATAGTTTTTCAAATTCATTTACTTGAATTAAATATGCAGAAATGAAAAACATTACAATTTTCTCACCTCACATCATTTAGAACTATGGATTCCTTTCATGAAATGTCCAAAATAACCACATTTTCGATTTCAGCAGAAAGAGTGAGGAGACGAATCCAAAAAAAAATAGTCTCAGCAAATGCATAAAAATCTCCAGGAGAGATGTCGGAGCGATTCGTAAGTGGAACTCGACTTATATAGCGGAGTTCACATTATCAAACATGTTTGACAAGCATGGCATGTTTGCCTTGATAATAGGCGTGTTTTTTTCAAAACTATATAGGCTTAGAAAATTTTTTTCATGTTAATTACACTAACAACTAAGCCTATTTAGGCTTACGAAAACTGGATAATTATCCAGTCATAGGTGCTTAGCCTGGATAGAAAAATGTGCTAGCAAACTGTTTTTCGTCGATAGTTATCGAAAATTGTACCAAAATGTCAAATATGACATGAAAGTGAGGGAGAAATATAAAGGCCGGTAGCTATCAACCGAAATCTGCTGTCATTTCAAATTTAAATTATTTCTGTTCATTTCAAAATGGGTAGAAAAGAAAGAATTATGAATTTATCCGACAAGGAAAAGAAAATTATAATTAAAAAAAAATTATAAAAATTAAGTGAACATGTTATTAATGAGCGCTTGATAACTATCGGCCTAACTCTCAAGGAAAACAATGCCGATGTGAAACTGCCAAACGTCAATTAGCATAGTCCTGCCAAGTCACTGTTCAGCATTTTTTTTTCTCATTTTCCGCTAAGATTTGCAAAAAAAACACGCCTTATGTGAACGCTCCATCCAGTGGCTTGTCAAACATGCATTATGGATTTCAAAATGTTTTGATATTTTGCTGGCTTGCCAAGCAAATTAGATAATGTGAACGCTTGCTTGTCATGCCACGGAAGGAAATTTCATTTTCAAAAAGTTTTCAAACCGTGCACATCATCATAAGAGAAAATAAAAATGGCTGTAAATGGAAATTGCTATTTTTGGGGATAATTTTTTGAATTGCATCGAAGTTTTCATAAGAAATGGCAAATAAAACGTGAAGAATACGAAAACATAATAAAAAAAAAATAAAGCATATGAAATTCTTTTGCAAGAATTAAAATAAATAAAACCAAATGTTACATTGGATACACTCAAAAAGAAAATAAATACAATTCGAGCTTCGATTAAAACGTCCGTCATGTTTACAATTTTAATGAGAACTGATGTTTGATAGCATGTTTGACAAATGTGAACGCAAATTCCTTCCATCCATCAAACATTCATCATGCCGTGCTTGTCAAACATGTTTGATAATGTGAACCCCCCTTACAGGCTTAGCGGAATGAGAAAAAAAACGCTGAACAGTGACTTGGCAGGACTTTGCTAATTGACGTTTGACAGTTTTATATCGGCATTGTTTTCATTGAAAGAAAGGCCGGTAGATATCAATCGCTCATAAATAAGTTGGTGGACAGAATTTTTTTCATCAAATTTAATTCAATTAATTAGTAAAATAAGGAACATTATAATTTTCTTTTCCTTGTCGGATAAATTCGTATTTCTTTCTTTTCTAACCATTTTGAAAATCAACAGAAATAGTTTAAATTGGAAATGACAGCAGAGTTCGGTTGATAACTACCGGCCTTAATTATTTCTCCCTCATTTCCATGTCATATTTGACATTTCGATAAAATTTTCTATAACTATGGACAAAAAATAGTTTGGTAGCACATTTATATCCAGCACATAATTATCCAGGTTTCGTAAACCTATTTAGGCTTAGTTGTTAGTGTAATTTACAGCCCTATTATGGTTAGCCAATCGAACGTTCGATATGAAGCGAACTCTTTTGCGAATCACCCGTATCGTGGTATTATGGTTAGCGAATGGTTTCATTCGCCTGTGAGACAACTGCTGCCACATCAAAGAAACAAATTATGACAGTTGCGAACGTCAAAAGCAAATTTGTTTTGGTTTATGTGTTATTGTATTTTAGAGTATTTTCATTTAAAAGGATTTAATAGTGAATTTATTAAAAATATAGTAAAAATATATGATAGGCTATTATAGGACAATCACAATGCGTAGACTCCGAAGAATAATTCGGGATAATTCTAATCAATGGTTCGATATGACTTGGCAAGTGTTTCACGATGATAAGAATTTTGTTGTTGCAGATCTTCTTCAATTTCTCAAAGAAGAACTGTCCCCTTTTGAGGTACCAACATTTTAACCGCGAAATCTCGGATTTCGTTTTGGTGTAAATGTAGTATTAAGAGTTATATTAAACTTTTATCATTTAATTATTATTAATTTTATTTACTTGATTGGGTTTCGTTTTATAGTTTTTGTTAGATAAGAAATATTTTCAAAAACTATCGATAGTATCGATAGTTTTTTGTCAAACACGATCGAAACCGCAAACTATCGATGTTTAAGCAACACAAGGCGTGTTTTTTTTCAAATCTATAGTCGAGTTCCACTTACGAATCCTCAGAGATTCTCCTTTGCTGCCTCAGCAGAGATTTTTCTATAAGTGGAACAACATTCTCCGCAGAGGAGAAATTTATCTGTCAAAATTAGTACTCTTCTTCAGTAACATAGTTTTTCAAATTCATTTACTTGAATTAAATATGCAGAAATAAAAAACATTACAATTTTCTCACCTCACATCATTTAGAACTATGGATTCCTTTCATGAAATGTCCAAAATAACCACATTTTCGATTTCAGCAGAAAGAGTGAGGAGACGAATCCAAAAAAAAATAGTCTCAGCAAATGCATAAAAATCTCCAGGAGAGATGTCGGAGCGATTCGTAAGTGGAACTCGACTTATATAGCGGAGTTCACATTATCAAACATGTTTGACAAGCATGGCATGTTTGCCTTGATAATAGGCGTGTTTTTTTCAAAACTATATAGGCTTAGAAAATTTTTTTCATGTTAATTACACTAACAACTAAGCCTATTTAGGCTTACGAAAACTGGATAATTATCCAGTCATAGGTGCTTAGCCTGGATAGAAAAATGTGCTAGCAAACTGTTTTTCGTCGATAGTTATCGAAAATTGTACCAAAATGTCAAATATGACATGAAAGTGAGGGAGAAATATAAAGGCCGGTAGCTATCAACCGAAATCTGCTGTCATTTCAAATTTAAATTATTTCTGTTCATTTCAAAATGGGTAGAAAAGAAAGAATTATGAATTTATCCGACAAGGAAAAGAAAATTATAATTAAAAAAAAATTATAAAAATTAAGTGAACATGTTATTAATGAGCGCTTGATAACTATCGGCCTAACTCTCAAGGAAAACAATGCCGATGTGAAACTGCCAAACGTCAATTAGCATAGTCCTGCCAAGTCACTGTTCAGCATTTTTTTTTCTCATTTTCCGCTAAGATTTGCAAAAAAAACACGCCTTATGTGAACGCTCCATCCAGTGGCTTGTCAAACATGCATTATGGATTTCAAAATGTTTTGATATTTTGCTGGCTTGCCAAGCAAATTAGATAATGTGAACGCTTGCTTGTCATGCCACGGAAGGAAATTTCATTTTCAAAAAGTTTTCAAACCGTGCACATCATCATAAGAGAAAATAAAAATGGCTGTAAATGGAAATTGCTATTTTTGGGGATCATTTTTTGAATTGCATCGAAGTTTTCATAAGAAATGGCAAATAAAACGTGAAGAATACGAAAACATAATAAAAAAAAAATAAAGCATATGAAATTCTTTTGCAAGAATTAAAATAAATAAAACCAAATGTTACATTGGATACACTCAAAAAGAAAATAAATACAATTCGAGCTTCGATTAAAACGTCCGTCATGTTTACAATTTTAATGAGAACTGATGTTTGATAGCATGTTTGACAAATGTGAATGCAAATTCCTTCCATCCATCAAACATTCATCATGCCGTGCTTGTCAAACATGTTTGATAATGTGAAACCCCCTTACAGGCTTAGCGGAATGAGAAAAAAAACGCTGAACAGTGACTTGGCAGGACTTTGCTAATTGACGTTTGACAGTTTTATATCGGCATTGTTTTCATTGAAAGAAAGGCCGGTAGATATCAATCGCTCATAAATAAGTTGGTGGACAGAATTTTTTTCATCAAATTTAATTCAATTAATTAGTAAAATAAGGAACATTATAATTTTCTTTTCCTTGTCGGATAAATTCGTATTTCTTTCTTTTCTAACCATTTTGAAAATCAACAGAAATAGTTTAAATTGGAAATGACAGCAGAGTTCGGTTGATAACTACCGGCCTTAATTATTTCTCCCTCATTTCCATGTCATATTTGACATTTCGATAAAATTTTCTATAACTATGGACAAAAAATAGTTTGGTAGCACATTTATATCCAGCACATAATTATCCAGGTTTCGTAAACCTATTTAGGCTTAGTTGTTAGTGTAATTTACAGCCCTATTATGGTTAGCCAATCGAACGTTCGATATGAAGCGAACTCTTTTGCGAATCACCCGTATCGTGGTATTATGGTTAGCGAATGGTTTCATTCGCCTGTGAGACAACTGCTGCCACATCAAAGAAACAAATTATGACAGTTGCGAACGTCAAAAGCAAATTTGTTTTGGTTTATGTGTTATTGTATTTTAGAGTATTTTCATTTAAAAGGATTTAATAGTGAATTTATTAAAAATATAGTAAAAATATATGATAGGCTATTATAGGACAATCACAATGCGTAGACTCCGAAGAATAATTCGGGATAATTCTAATCAATGGTTCGATATGACTTGGCAAGTGTTTCACGATGATAAGAATTTTGTTGTTGCAGATCTTCTTCAATTTCTCAAAGAAGAACTGTCCCCTTTTGAGGTACCAACATTTTAACCGCGAAATCTCGGATTTCGTTTTGGTGTAAATGTAGTATTAAGAGTTATATTAAACTTTTATCATTTAATTATTATTAATTTTATTTACTTGATTGGGTTTCGTTTTATAGTTTTTGTTAGATAAGAAATATTTTCAAAAACTATCGATAGTATCGATAGTTTTTTGTCAAACACGATCGAAACCGCAAACTATCGATGTTTAAGCAACACAAGGCGTGTTTTTTTTCAAATCTATAGTCGAGTTCCACTTACGAATCCTCAGAGATTCTCCTTTGCTGCCTCAGCAGAGATTTTTCTATAAGTGGAACAACATTCTCCGCAGAGGAGAAATTTATCTGTCAAAATTAGTACTCTTCTTCAGTAACATAGTTTTTCAAATTCATTTACTTGAATTAAATATGCAGAAATGAAAAACATTACAATTTTCTCACCTCACATCATTTAGAACTATGGATTCCTTTCATGAAATGTCCAAAATAACCACATTTTCGATTTCAGCAGAAAGAGTGAGGAGACGAATCCAAAAAAAAATAGTCTCAGCAAATGCATAAAAATCTCCAGGAGAGATGTCGGAGCGATTCGTAAGTGGAACTCGACTTATATAGCGGAGTTCACATTATCAAACATGTTTGACAAGCATGGCATGTTTGCCTTGATAATAGGCGTGTTTTTTTCAAAACTATATAGGCTTAGAAAATTTTTTTCATGTTAATTACACTAACAACTAAGCCTATTTAGGCTTACGAAAACTGGATAATTATCCAGTCATAGGTGCTTAGCCTGGATAGAAAAATGTGCTAGCAAACTGTTTTTCGTCGATAGTTATCGAAAATTGTACCAAAATGTCAAATATGACATGAAAGTGAGGGAGAAATATAAAGGCCGGTAGCTATCAACCGAAATCTGCTGTCATTTCAAATTTAAATTATTTCTGTTCATTTCAAAATGGGTAGAAAAGAAAGAATTATGAATTTATCCGACAAGGAAAAGAAAATTATAATTAAAAAAAAATTATAAAAATTAAGTGAACATGTTATTAATGAGCGCTTGATAACTATCGGCCTAACTCTCAAGGAAAACAATGCCGATGTGAAACTGCCAAACGTCAATTAGCATAGTCCTGCCAAGTCACTGTTCAGCATTTTTTTTTCTCATTTTCCGCTAAGATTTGCAAAAAAAACACGCCTTATGTGAACGCTCCATCCAGTGGCTTGTCAAACATGCATTATGGATTTCAAAATGTTTTGATATTTTGCTGGCTTGCCAAGCAAATTAGATAATGTGAACGCTTGCTTGTCATGCCACGGAAGGAAATTTCATTTTCAAAAAGTTTTCAAACCGTGCACATCATCATAAGAGAAAATAAAAATGGCTGTAAATGGAAATTGCTATTTTTGGGGATCATTTTTTGAATTGCATCGAAGTTTTCATAAGAAATGGCAAATAAAACGTGAAGAATACGAAAACATAATAAAAAAAAAATAAAGCATATGAAATTCTTTTGCAAGAATTAAAATAAATAAAACCAAATGTTACATTGGATACACTCAAAAAGAAAATAAATACAATTCGAGCTTCGATTAAAACGTCCGTCATGTTTACAATTTTAATGAGAACTGATGTTTGATAGCATGTTTGACAAATGTGAATGCAAATTCCTTCCATCCATCAAACATTCATCATGCCGTGCTTGTCAAACATGTTTGATAATGTGAAACCCCCTTACAGGCTTAGCGGAATGAGAAAAAAAACGCTGAACAGTGACTTGGCAGGACTTTGCTAATTGACGTTTGACAGTTTTATATCGGCATTGTTTTCATTGAAAGAAAGGCCGGTAGATATCAATCGCTCATAAATAAGTTGGTGGACAGAATTTTTTTCATCAAATTTAATTCAATTAATTAGTAAAATAAGGAACATTATAATTTTCTTTTCCTTGTCGGATAAATTCGTATTTCTTTCTTTTCTAACCATTTTGAAAATCAACAGAAATAGTTTAAATTGGAAATGACAGCAGAGTTCGGTTGATAACTACCGGCCTTAATTATTTCTCCCTCATTTCCATGTCATATTTGACATTTCGATAAAATTTTCTATAACTATGGACAAAAAATAGTTTGGTAGCACATTTATATCCAGCACATAATTATCCAGGTTTCGTAAACCTATTTAGGCTTAGTTGTTAGTGTAATTTACAGCCCTATTATGGTTAGCCAATCGAACGTTCGATATGAAGCGAACTCTTTTGCGAATCACCCGTATCGTGGTATTATGGTTAGCGAATGGTTTCATTCGCCTGTGAGACAACTGCTGCCACATCAAAGAAACAAATTATGACAGTTGCGAACGTCAAAAGCAAATTTGTTTTGGTTTATGTGTTATTGTATTTTAGAGTATTTTCATTTAAAAGGATTTAATAGTGAATTTATTAAAAATATAGTAAAAATATATGATAGGCTATTATAGGACAATCACAATGCGTAGACTCCGAAGAATAATTCGGGATAATTCTAATCAATGGTTCGATATGACTTGGCAAGTGTTTCACGATGATAAGAATTTTGTTGTTGCAGATCTTCTTCAATTTCTCAAAGAAGAACTGTCCCCTTTTGAGGTACCAACATTTTAACCGCGAAATCTCGGATTTCGTTTTGGTGTAAATGTAGTATTAAGAGTTATATTAAACTTTTATCATTTAATTATTATTAATTTTATTTACTTGATTGGGTTTCGTTTTATAGTTTTTGTTAGATAAGAAATATTTTCAAAAACTATCGATAGTATCGATAGTTTTTTGTCAAACACGATCGAAACCGCAAACTATCGATGTTTAAGCAACACAAGGCGTGTTTTTTTTCAAATCTATAGTCGAGTTCCACTTACGAATCCTCAGAGTTTCTCCTTTGCTGCCTCAGCAGAGATTTTTCTATAAGTGGAACAACATTCTCCGCAGAGGAGAAATTTATCTGTCAAAATTAGTACTCTTCTTCAGTAACATAGTTTTTCAAATTCATTTACTTGAATTAAATATGCAGAAATGAAAAACATTACAATTTTCTCACCTCACATCATTTAGAACTATGGATTCCTTTCATGAAATGTCCAAAATAACCACATTTTCGATTTCAGCAGAAAGAGTGAGGAGACGAATCCAAAAAAAAATAGTCTCAGCAAATGCATAAAAATCTCCAGGAGAGATGTCGGAGCGATTCGTAAGTGGAACTCGACTTATATAGCGGAGTTCACATTATCAAACATGTTTGACAAGCATGGCATGTTTGCCTTGATAATAGGCGTGTTTTTTTCAAAACTATATAGGCTTAGAAAATTTTTTTCATGTTAATTACACTAACAACTAAGCCTATTTAGGCTTACGAAAACTGGATAATTATCCAGTCATAGGTGCTTAGCCTGGATAGAAAAATGTGCTAGCAAACTGTTTTTCGTCGATAGTTATCGAAAATTGTACCAAAATGTCAAATATGACATGAAAGTGAGGGAGAAATATAAAGGCCGGTAGCTATCAACCGAAATCTGCTGTCATTTCAAATTTAAATTATTTCTGTTCATTTCAAAATGGGTAGAAAAGAAAGAATTATGAATTTATCCGACAAGGAAAAGAAAATTATAATTAAAAAAAAATTATAAAAATTAAGTGAACATGTTATTAATGAGCGCTTGATAACTATCGGCCTAACTCTCAAGGAAAACAATGCCGATGTGAAACTGCCAAACGTCAATTAGCATAGTCCTGCCAAGTCACTGTTCAGCATTTTTTTTTCTCATTTTCCGCTAAGATTTGCAAAAAAAACACGCCTTATGTGAACGCTCCATCCAGTGGCTTGTCAAACATGCATTATGGATTTCAAAATGTTTTGATATTTTGCTGGCTTGCCAAGCAAATTAGATAATGTGAACGCTTGCTTGTCATGCCACGGAAGGAAATTTCATTTTCAAAAAGTTTTCAAACCGTGCACATCATCATAAGAGAAAATAAAAATGGCTGTAAATGGAAATTGCTATTTTTGGGGATCATTTTTTGAATTGCATCGAAGTTTTCATAAGAAATGGCAAATAAAACGTGAAGAATACGAAAACATAATAAAAAAAAAATAAAGCATATGAAATTCTTTTGCAAGAATTAAAATAAATAAAACCAAATGTTACATTGGATACACTCAAAAAGAAAATAAATACAATTCGAGCTTCGATTAAAACGTCCGTCATGTTTACAATTTTAATGAGAACTGATGTTTGATAGCATGTTTGACAAATGTGAACGCAAATTCCTTCCATCCATCAAACATTCATCATGCCGTGCTTGTCAAACATGTTTGATAATGTGAACCCCCCTTACAGGCTTAGCGGAATGAGAAAAAAAACGCTGAACAGTGACTTGGCAGGACTTTGCTAATTGACGTTTGACAGTTTTATATCGGCATTGTTTTCATTGAAAGAAAGGCCGGTAGATATCAATCGCTCATAAATAAGTTGGTGGACAGAATTTTTTTCATCAAATTTAATTCAATTAATTAGTAAAATAAGGAACATTATAATTTTCTTTTCCTTGTCGGATAAATTCGTATTTCTTTCTTTTCTAACCATTTTGAAAATCAACAGAAATAGTTTAAATTGGAAATGACAGCAGAGTTCGGTTGATAACTACCGGCCTTAATTATTTCTCCCTCATTTCCATGTCATATTTGACATTTCGATAAAATTTTCTATAACTATGGACAAAAAATAGTTTGGTAGCACATTTATATCCAGCACATAATTATCCAGGTTTCGTAAACCTATTTAGGCTTAGTTGTTAGTGTAATTTACAGCCCTATTATGGTTAGCCAATCGAACGTTCGATATGAAGCGAACTCTTTTGCGAATCACCCGTATCGTGGTATTATGGTTAGCGAATGGTTTCATTCGCCTGTGAGACAACTGCTGCCACATCAAAGAAACAAATTATGACAGTTGCGAACGTCAAAAGCAAATTTGTTTTGGTTTATGTGTTATTGTATTTTAGAGTATTTTCATTTAAAAGGATTTAATAGTGAATTTATTAAAAATATAGTAAAAATATATGATAGGCTATTATAGGACAATCACAATGCGTAGACTCCGAAGAATAATTCGGGATAATTCTAATCAATGGTTCGATATGACTTGGCAAGTGTTTCACGATGATAAGAATTTTGTTGTTGCAGATCTTCTTCAATTTCTCAAAGAAGAACTGTCCCCTTTTGAGGTACCAACATTTTAACCGCGAAATCTCGGATTTCGTTTTGGTGTAAATGTAGTATTAAGAGTTATATTAAACTTTTATCATTTAATTATTATTAATTTTATTTACTTGATTGGGTTTCGTTTTATAGTTTTTGTTAGATAAGAAATATTTTCAAAAACTATCGATAGTATCGATAGTTTTTTGTCAAACACGATCGAAACCGCAAACTATCGATGTTTAAGCAACACAAGGCGTGTTTTTTTTTCAAATCTATAGTCGAGTTCCACTTACGAATCCTCAGAGATTCTCCTTTGCTGCCTCAGCAGAGATTTTTCTATAAGTGGAACAACATTCTCCGCAGAGGAGAAATTTATCCGTCAAAATTAGTACTCTTCTTCAGTAACATAGTTTTTCAAATTCATTTACTTGAATTAAATATGCAGAAATGAAAAACATTACAATTTTCTCACCTCACATCATTTAGAACTATGGATTCCTTTCATGAAATGTCCAAAATAACCACATTTTCGATTTCAGCAGAAAGAGTGAGGAGACGAATCCAAAAAAAAATAGTCTCAGCAAATGCATAAAAATCTCCAGGAGAGATGTCGGAGCGATTCGTAAGTGGAACTCGACTTATATAGCGGAGTTCACATTATCAAACATGTTTGACAAGCATGGCATGTTTGCCTTGATAATAGGCGTGTTTTTTTCAAAACTATATAGGCTTAGAAAATTTTTTTCATGTTAATTACACTAACAACTAAGCCTATTTAGGCTTACGAAAACTGGATAATTATCCAGTCATAGGTGCTTAGCCTGGATAGAAAAATGTGCTAGCAAACTGTTTTTCGTCGATAGTTATCGAAAATTGTACCAAAATGTCAAATATGACATGAAAGTGAGGGAGAAATATAAAGGCCGGTAGCTATCAACCGAAATCTGCTGTCATTTCAAATTTAAATTATTTCTGTTCATTTCAAAATGGGTAGAAAAGAAAGAATTATGAATTTATCCGACAAGGAAAAGAAAATTATAATTAAAAAAAAATTATAAAAATTAAGTGAACATGTTATTAATGAGCGCTTGATAACTATCGGCCTAACTCTCAAGGAAAACAATGCCGATGTGAAACTGCCAAACGTCAATTAGCATAGTCCTGCCAAGTCACTGTTCAGCATTTTTTTTTCTCATTTTCCGCTAAGATTTGCAAAAAAAACACGCCTTATGTGAACGCTCCATCCAGTGGCTTGTCAAACATGCATTATGGATTTCAAAATGTTTTGATATTTTGCTGGCTTGCCAAGCAAATTAGATAATGTGAACGCTTGCTTGTCATGCCACGGAAGGAAATTTCATTTTCAAAAAGTTTTCAAACCGTGCACATCATCATAAGAGAAAATAAAAATGGCTGTAAATGGAAATTGCTATTTTTGGGGATCATTTTTTGAATTGCATCGAAGTTTTCATAAGAAATGGCAAATAAAACGTGAAGAATACGAAAACATAATAAAAAAAAAATAAAGCATATGAAATTCTTTTGCAAGAATTAAAATAAATAAAACCAAATGTTACATTGGATACACTCAAAAAGAAAATAAATACAATTCGAGCTTCGATTAAAACGTCCGTCATGTTTACAATTTTAATGAGAACTGATGTTTGATAGCATGTTTGACAAATGTGAATGCAAATTCCTTCCATCCATCAAACATTCATCATGCCGTGCTTGTCAAACATGTTTGATAATGTGAAACCCCCTTACAGGCTTAGCGGAATGAGAAAAAAAACGCTGAACAGTGACTTGGCAGGACTTTGCTAATTGACGTTTGACAGTTTTATATCGGCATTGTTTTCATTGAAAGAAAGGCCGGTAGATATCAATCGCTCATAAATAAGTTGGTGGACAGAATTTTTTTCATCAAATTTAATTCAATTAATTAGTAAAATAAGGAACATTATAATTTTCTTTTCCTTGTCGGATAAATTCGTATTTCTTTCTTTTCTAACCATTTTGAAAATCAACAGAAATAGTTTAAATTGGAAATGACAGCAGAGTTCGGTTGATAACTACCGGCCTTAATTATTTCTCCCTCATTTCCATGTCATATTTGACATTTCGATAAAATTTTCTATAACTATGGACAAAAAATAGTTTGGTAGCACATTTATATCCAGCACATAATTATCCAGGTTTCGTAAACCTATTTAGGCTTAGTTGTTAGTGTAATTTACAGCCCTATTATGGTTAGCCAATCGAACGTTCGATATGAAGCGAACTCTTTTGCGAATCACCCGTATCGTGGTATTATGGTTAGCGAATGGTTTCATTCGCCTGTGAGACAACTGCTGCCACATCAAAGAAACAAATTATGACAGTTGCGAACGTCAAAAGCAAATTTGTTTTGGTTTATGTGTTATTGTATTTTAGAGTATTTTCATTTAAAAGGATTTAATAGTGAATTTATTAAAAATATAGTAAAAATATATGATAGGCTATTATAGGACAATCACAATGCGTAGACTCCGAAGAATAATTCGGGATAATTCTAATCAATGGTTCGATATGACTTGGCAAGTGTTTCACGATGATAAGAATTTTGTTGTTGCAGATCTTCTTCAATTTCTCAAAGAAGAACTGTCCCCTTTTGAGGTACCAACATTTTAACCGCGAAATCTCGGATTTCGTTTTGGTGTAAATGTAGTATTAAGAGTTATATTAAACTTTTATCATTTAATTATTATTAATTTTATTTACTTGATTGGGTTTCGTTTTATAGTTTTTGTTAGATAAGAAATATTTTCAAAAACTATCGATAGTATCGATAGTTTTTTGTCAAACACGATCGAAACCGCAAACTATCGATGTTTAAGCAACACAAGGCGTGTTTTTTTTCAAATCTATAGTCGAGTTCCACTTACGAATCCTCAGAGATTCTCCTTTGCTGCCTCAGCAGAGATTTTTCTATAAGTGGAACAACATTCTCCGCAGAGGAGAAATTTATCTGTCAAAATTAGTACTCTTCTTCAGTAACATAGTTTTTCAAATTCATTTACTTGAATTAAATATGCAGAAATGAAAAACATTACAATTTTCTCACCTCACATCATTTAGAACTATGGATTCCTTTCATGAAATGTCCAAAATAACCACATTTTCGATTTCAGCAGAAAGAGTGAGGAGACGAATCCAAAAAAAAATAGTCTCAGCAAATGCATAAAAATCTCCAGGAGAGATGTCGGAGCGATTCGTAAGTGGAACTCGACTTATATAGCGGAGTTCACATTATCAAACATGTTTGACAAGCATGGCATGTTTGCCTTGATAATAGGCGTGTTTTTTTCAAAACTATATAGGCTTAGAAAATTTTTTTCATGTTAATTACACTAACAACTAAGCCTATTTAGGCTTACGAAAACTGGATAATTATCCAGTCATAGGTGCTTAGCCTGGATAGAAAAATGTGCTAGCAAACTGTTTTTCGTCGATAGTTATCGAAAATTGTACCAAAATGTCAAATATGACATGAAAGTGAGGGAGAAATATAAAGGCCGGTAGCTATCAACCGAAATCTGCTGTCATTTCAAATTTAAATTATTTCTGTTCATTTCAAAATGGGTAGAAAAGAAAGAATTATGAATTTATCCGACAAGGAAAAGAAAATTATAATTAAAAAAAAATTATAAAAATTAAGTGAACATGTTATTAATGAGCGCTTGATAACTATCGGCCTAACTCTCAAGGAAAACAATGCCGATGTGAAACTGCCAAACGTCAATTAGCATAGTCCTGCCAAGTCACTGTTCAGCATTTTTTTTTCTCATTTTCCGCTAAGATTTGCAAAAAAAACACGCCTTATGTGAACGCTCCATCCAGTGGCTTGTCAAACATGCATTATGGATTTCAAAATGTTTTGATATTTTGCTGGCTTGCCAAGCAAATTAGATAATGTGAACGCTTGCTTGTCATGCCACGGAAGGAAATTTCATTTTCAAAAAGTTTTCAAACCGTGCACATCATCATAAGAGAAAATAAAAATGGCTGTAAATGGAAATTGCTATTTTTGGGGATCATTTTTTGAATTGCATCGAAGTTTTCATAAGAAATGGCAAATAAAACGTGAAGAATACGAAAACATAATAAAAAAAAAATAAAGCATATGAAATTCTTTTGCAAGAATTAAAATAAATAAAACCAAATGTTACATTGGATACACTCAAAAAGAAAATAAATACAATTCGAGCTTCGATTAAAACGTCCGTCATGTTTACAATTTTAATGAGAACTGATGTTTGATAGCATGTTTGACAAATGTGAATGCAAATTCCTTCCATCCATCAAACATTCATCATGCCGTGCTTGTCAAACATGTTTGATAATGTGAAACCCCCTTACAGGCTTAGCGGAATGAGAAAAAAAACGCTGAACAGTGACTTGGCAGGACTTTGCTAATTGACGTTTGACAGTTTTATATCGGCATTGTTTTCATTGAAAGAAAGGCCGGTAGATATCAATCGCTCATAAATAAGTTGGTGGACAGAATTTTTTTCATCAAATTTAATTCAATTAATTAGTAAAATAAGGAACATTATAATTTTCTTTTCCTTGTCGGATAAATTCGTATTTCTTTCTTTTCTAACCATTTTGAAAATCAACAGAAATAGTTTAAATTGGAAATGACAGCAGAGTTCGGTTGATAACTACCGGCCTTAATTATTTCTCCCTCATTTCCATGTCATATTTGACATTTCGATAAAATTTTCTATAACTATGGACAAAAAATAGTTTGGTAGCACATTTATATCCAGCACATAATTATCCAGGTTTCGTAAACCTATTTAGGCTTAGTTGTTAGTGTAATTTACAGCCCTATTATGGTTAGCCAATCGAACGTTCGATATGAAGCGAACTCTTTTGCGAATCACCCGTATCGTGGTATTATGGTTAGCGAATGGTTTCATTCGCCTGTGAGACAACTGCTGCCACATCAAAGAAACAAATTATGACAGTTGCGAACGTCAAAAGCAAATTTGTTTTGGTTTATGTGTTATTGTATTTTAGAGTATTTTCATTTAAAAGGATTTAATAGTGAATTTATTAAAAATATAGTAAAAATATATGATAGGCTATTATAGGACAATCACAATGCGTAGACTCCGAAGAATAATTCGGGATAATTCTAATCAATGGTTCGATATGACTTGGCAAGTGTTTCACGATGATAAGAATTTTGTTGTTGCAGATCTTCTTCAATTTCTCAAAGAAGAACTGTCCCCTTTTGAGGTACCAACATTTTAACCGCGAAATCTCGGATTTCGTTTTGGTGTAAATGTAGTATTAAGAGTTATATTAAACTTTTATCATTTAATTATTATTAATTTTATTTACTTGATTGGGTTTCGTTTTATAGTTTTTGTTAGATAAGAAATATTTTCAAAAACTATCGATAGTATCGATAGTTTTTTGTCAAACACGATCGAAACCGCAAACTATCGATGTTTAAGCAACACAAGGCGTGTTTTTTTTCAAATCTATAGTCGAGTTCCACTTACGAATCCTCAGAGTTTCTCCTTTGCTGCCTCAGCAGAGATTTTTCTATAAGTGGAACAACATTCTCCGCAGAGGAGAAATTTATCTGTCAAAATTAGTACTCTTCTTCAGTAACATAGTTTTTCAAATTCATTTACTTGAATTAAATATGCAGAAATGAAAAACATTACAATTTTCTCACCTCACATCATTTAGAACTATGGATTCCTTTCATGAAATGTCCAAAATAACCACATTTTCGATTTCAGCAGAAAGAGTGAGGAGACGAATCCAAAAAAAAATAGTCTCAGCAAATGCATAAAAATCTCCAGGAGAGATGTCGGAGCGATTCGTAAGTGGAACTCGACTTATATAGCGGAGTTCACATTATCAAACATGTTTGACAAGCATGGCATGTTTGCCTTGATAATAGGCGTGTTTTTTTCAAAACTATATAGGCTTAGAAAATTTTTTTCATGTTAATTACACTAACAACTAAGCCTATTTAGGCTTACGAAAACTGGATAATTATCCAGTCATAGGTGCTTAGCCTGGATAGAAAAATGTGCTAGCAAACTGTTTTTCGTCGATAGTTATCGAAAATTGTACCAAAATGTCAAATATGACATGAAAGTGAGGGAGAAATATAAAGGCCGGTAGCTATCAACCGAAATCTGCTGTCATTTCAAATTTAAATTATTTCTGTTCATTTCAAAATGGGTAGAAAAGAAAGAATTATGAATTTATCCGACAAGGAAAAGAAAATTATAATTAAAAAAAAATTATAAAAATTAAGTGAACATGTTATTAATGAGCGCTTGATAACTATCGGCCTAACTCTCAAGGAAAACAATGCCGATGTGAAACTGCCAAACGTCAATTAGCATAGTCCTGCCAAGTCACTGTTCAGCATTTTTTTTTCTCATTTTCCGCTAAGATTTGCAAAAAAAACACGCCTTATGTGAACGCTCCATCCAGTGGCTTGTCAAACATGCATTATGGATTTCAAAATGTTTTGATATTTTGCTGGCTTGCCAAGCAAATTAGATAATGTGAACGCTTGCTTGTCATGCCACGGAAGGAAATTTCATTTTCAAAAAGTTTTCAAACCGTGCACATCATCATAAGAGAAAATAAAAATGGCTGTAAATGGAAATTGCTATTTTTGGGGATCATTTTTTGAATTGCATCGAAGTTTTCATAAGAAATGGCAAATAAAACGTGAAGAATACGAAAACATAATAAAAAAAAAATAAAGCATATGAAATTCTTTTGCAAGAATTAAAATAAATAAAACCAAATGTTACATTGGATACACTCAAAAAGAAAATAAATACAATTCGAGCTTCGATTAAAACGTCCGTCATGTTTACAATTTTAATGAGAACTGATGTTTGATAGCATGTTTGACAAATGTGAACGCAAATTCCTTCCATCCATCAAACATTCATCATGCCGTGCTTGTCAAACATGTTTGATAATGTGAACCCCCCTTACAGGCTTAGCGGAATGAGAAAAAAAACGCTGAACAGTGACTTGGCAGGACTTTGCTAATTGACGTTTGACAGTTTTATATCGGCATTGTTTTCATTGAAAGAAAGGCCGGTAGATATCAATCGCTCATAAATAAGTTGGTGGACAGAATTTTTTTCATCAAATTTAATTCAATTAATTAGTAAAATAAGGAACATTATAATTTTCTTTTCCTTGTCGGATAAATTCGTATTTCTTTCTTTTCTAACCATTTTGAAAATCAACAGAAATAGTTTAAATTGGAAATGACAGCAGAGTTCGGTTGATAACTACCGGCCTTAATTATTTCTCCCTCATTTCCATGTCATATTTGACATTTCGATAAAATTTTCTATAACTATGGACAAAAAATAGTTTGGTAGCACATTTATATCCAGCACATAATTATCCAGGTTTCGTAAACCTATTTAGGCTTAGTTGTTAGTGTAATTTACAGCCCTATTATGGTTAGCCAATCGAACGTTCGATATGAAGCGAACTCTTTTGCGAATCACCCGTATCGTGGTATTATGGTTAGCGAATGGTTTCATTCGCCTGTGAGACAACTGCTGCCACATCAAAGAAACAAATTATGACAGTTGCGAACGTCAAAAGCAAATTTGTTTTGGTTTATGTGTTATTGTATTTTAGAGTATTTTCATTTAAAAGGATTTAATAGTGAATTTATTAAAAATATAGTAAAAATATATGATAGGCTATTATAGGACAATCACAATGCGTAGACTCCGAAGAATAATTCGGGATAATTCTAATCAATGGTTCGATATGACTTGGCAAGTGTTTCACGATGATAAGAATTTTGTTGTTGCAGATCTTCTTCAATTTCTCAAAGAAGAACTGTCCCCTTTTGAGGTACCAACATTTTAACCGCGAAATCTCGGATTTCGTTTTGGTGTAAATGTAGTATTAAGAGTTATATTAAACTTTTATCATTTAATTATTATTAATTTTATTTACTTGATTGGGTTTCGTTTTATAGTTTTTGTTAGATAAGAAATATTTTCAAAAACTATCGATAGTATCGATAGTTTTTTGTCAAACACGATCGAAACCGCAAACTATCGATGTTTAAGCAACACAAGGCGTGTTTTTTTTTCAAATCTATAGTCGAGTTCCACTTACGAATCCTCAGAGATTCTCCTTTGCTGCCTCAGCAGAGATTTTTCTATAAGTGGAACAACATTCTCCGCAGAGGAGAAATTTATCCGTCAAAATTAGTACTCTTCTTCAGTAACATAGTTTTTCAAATTCATTTACTTGAATTAAATATGCAGAAATGAAAAACATTACAATTTTCTCACCTCACATCATTTAGAACTATGGATTCCTTTCATGAAATGTCCAAAATAACCACATTTTCGATTTCAGCAGAAAGAGTGAGGAGACGAATCCAAAAAAAAATAGTCTCAGCAAATGCATAAAAATCTCCAGGAGAGATGTCGGAGCGATTCGTAAGTGGAACTCGACTTATATAGCGGAGTTCACATTATCAAACATGTTTGACAAGCATGGCATGTTTGCCTTGATAATAGGCGTGTTTTTTTCAAAACTATATAGGCTTAGAAAATTTTTTTCATGTTAATTACACTAACAACTAAGCCTATTTAGGCTTACGAAAACTGGATAATTATCCAGTCATAGGTGCTTAGCCTGGATAGAAAAATGTGCTAGCAAACTGTTTTTCGTCGATAGTTATCGAAAATTGTACCAAAATGTCAAATATGACATGAAAGTGAGGGAGAAATATAAAGGCCGGTAGCTATCAACCGAAATCTGCTGTCATTTCAAATTTAAATTATTTCTGTTCATTTCAAAATGGGTAGAAAAGAAAGAATTATGAATTTATCCGACAAGGAAAAGAAAATTATAATTAAAAAAAAATTATAAAAATTAAGTGAACATGTTATTAATGAGCGCTTGATAACTATCGGTCTAACTCTCAAGGAAAACAATGCCGATGTGAAACTGCCAAACGTCAATTAGCATAGTCCTGCCAAGTCACTGTTCAGCATTTTTTTTTCTCATTTTCCGCTAAGATTTGCAAAAAAAACACGCCTTATGTGAACGCTCCATCCAGTGGCTTGTCAAACATGCATTATGGATTTCAAAATGTTTTGATATTTTGCTGGCTTGCCAAGCAAATTAGATAATGTGAACGCTTGCTTGGAAATTTCATTTTCAAAAAGTTTTCAAACCGTGCACATCATCATAAGAGAAAATAAAAATGGCTGTAAATGGAAATTGCTATTTTTGGGGATAATTTTTTGAATTGCATCGAAGTTTTCATAAGAAATGGCAAATAAAACGTGAAGAATACGAAAACATAATAAAAAAAAAATAAAGCATATGAAATTCTTTTGCAAGAATTAAAATAAATAAAACCAAATGTTACATTGGATACACTCAAAAAGAAAATAAATACAATTCGAGCTTCGATTAAAACGTCCGTCATGTTTACAATTTTAATGAGAACTGATGTTTGATAGCATGTTTGACAAATGTGAACGCAAATTCCTTCCATCCATCAAACATTCATCATGCCGTGCTTGTCAAACATGTTTGATAATGTGAACCCCCCTTACAGGCTTAGCGGAATGAGAAAAAAAACGCTGAACAGTGACTTGGCAGGACTTTGCTAATTGACGTTTGACAGTTTTATATCGGCATTGTTTTCATTGAAAGAAAGGCCGGTAGATATCAATCGCTCATAAATAAGTTGGTGGACAGAATTTTTTTCATCAAATTTAATTCAATTAATTAGTAAAATAAGGAACATTATAATTTTCTTTTCCTTGTCGGATAAATTCGTATTTCTTTCTTTTCTAACCATTTTGAAAATCAACAGAAATAGTTTAAATTGGAAATGACAGCAGAGTTCGGTTGATAACTACCGGCCTTAATTATTTCTCCCTCATTTCCATGTCATATTTGACATTTCGATAAAATTTTCTATAACTATGGACAAAAAATAGTTTGGTAGCACATTTATATCCAGCACATAATTATCCAGGTTTCGTAAACCTATTTAGGCTTAGTTGTTAGTGTAATTTACAGCCCTATTATGGTTAGCCAATCGAACGTTCGATATGAAGCGAACTCTTTTGCGAATCACCCGTATCGTGGTATTATGGTTAGCGAATGGTTTCATTCGCCTGTGAGACAACTGCTGCCACATCAAAGAAACAAATTATGACAGTTGCGAACGTCAAAAGCAAATTTGTTTTGGTTTATGTGTTATTGTATTTTAGAGTATTTTCATTTAAAAGGATTTAATAGTTAATTTATTAAAAATATAGTAAAAATATATGATAGGCTATTATAGGACAATCACAATGCGTAGACTCCGAAGAATAATTCGGGATAATTCTAATCAATGGTTCGATATGACTTGGCAAGTGTTTCACGATGATAAGAATTTTGTTGTTGCAGATCTTCTTCAATTTCTCAAAGAAGAACTGTCCACGCTCGCGCCAAAACAACTACCAGAAGTTTTGACTGCATTTTGAAAACTGGGTAGCTCATCCACAGCCCAGCTCCAAAGGTGGCAAAGAAACCTACATACACGGCCCTACTCTGGTTGCTACTTCTGTGTTCTTTGAAAAATTTTAGGTTATTTTAAATTCTTTATATGTTATGTTAATAATTTTGTATGTATTTACCTTTGCCGCTCACATATATTGCAGCCACACCAAGCTAAAATTACAAAAAAAATAAACAAAAAACAAAAATAAAAAACAATCATTCCATATCACCCAATATTTTCATTCGCTCGATTTGACATACGAAATGATAAGTTTAGCGAATATTCGCTAGCCATGATAAGGTGATATTTCAGTTCGCCTAATTTTTGACGTTTGAAGCGAATGTAATGTGATCGATTCGCTAACCATAATACCAAATTATCACATTCGCCAACTTTTTCGTTCGATTCGCTAACCATAATACGGCTCTTATATGGAAAAAAATTGCTAAGCCTGTATAGTCTTGAAAAAAACACTCCTACTATTAGGAGTTAGGCCACTGTTTGCACAATTGAATTGTATTTAGCTATAAAAAATATTAAAGAAAACATTCCAGTTAGATTCAAAACCCAACTTCAAACTTTTTGCAACAAAACAATTGAAAACAAACTTTTCATAAGTGTGTTTGTTTTGTCATGATAACAAAATGATATGGTGAATCATTGAAAATGTGTGTTCGATTTGACGAACTGCCAACTGCATTGAGATTTCGCCAGGGGCCCCAGGATTTCGCGAAATCTCGATGAAATCCTAGATTTCGATGACAGGAAAATGTATAGCGAAATCTCGAGATTTCGTAAAAAATTTAGTAAGTATGTACTTCGCTGAAATCTCGGATTTCGGCTCGGTGTAAGCGTAGTAATAGACTGTTTTTTTTTTTTTGTTTTTTTTTTTTTTTTCCCGAGGGTAGGTGAAAATCTTCCATAGACACTATGAGAATAGCAAGCGCGTGCTCATAGTAGTGTCAGATTCTTACTGACCAAAAACACCTCCCTTCGATATAAATTTGTTAGATACTGCAACTAAGTTATACTACTTATCAAGCAATTTTTCTATCACGAAATATAAACGTTTGGCAGGTTACTTTCCAATGAAAGATCCTGCATATTCCGCAATTTAGATGCGGTTAATCCTTATCTCGCCAAGTCGAAAGGTTTTGTCCTTTGTAGTCGGCGCAATAAATTGCTCTCATCCAAAATAAGTAGGACTGTATTATTAACATGTCCTCTCTCTTCGACTACTTACCTTGACGCTGGTGGGGAGGCTCAGTAGGTCCTGTTGACCCCAGAGGGCGATTGCAGTAGGGTCACCCAAGCTGTAAGGTCTCTGGATGAGGGTCCGAAGCCAAAGAGTAGTCATCCTGATTCCAGTGGTGGTGTGAGCATATAGCAAACCGTGCCCAAGGATGCAAGGCTGAGGGTTAAATCAGTCTCTAACGAGCTCCTTCAGGCGCCCTGGCAAGGGCCTGTCATATTTTCGCCCCACCACAGTAAAACCGGCTATGCTGTGGTGGCACTTTTTTCTACCGGCTTACTCGTGGGATTCAAATTAAATGATCAACAATTCAGAAACAAATAAACAAAAACAGATGAACAAAATTCGGGGGAAACCCCAAACCACTCGATGGAAGAAGAGGGAAAATCCCCACTTCCGGAACCGTCGATAATAGTTTCTTCGGACGGAGAAAGCGGTGGAACGATTGACATCAATCTGGAGAACCTTCTTCTCGATGATGATGACAATCGGTCGATCGCTAGCTCGTCCAATTTTTCCCTTCTTTCCACTGCGTCTAACCGTAGTAGGAAAGCTAATTGTAAGCTTACAGTTAAGAGACTAGGGAAGAAGAAGTGGGAGGAGCTGACCGAGAACGATAGGAGAAGGCTGAAAAGTGCGCGGGCTTTCCTGCGGGAGCCGTCCTCAAGAGACAGTGAGCCTACTGCTAGCTGCTCGAGAGTTGCGGGGACTGCGGAAGGTTCGTGTACCGTAGGACTGATGGGGCCGCCCAAGTCTGTGACTTGCCTTAGCCAGGCGGGACAAGGGTCAATCCCATCAGCAGCCCTAAATGTTAGTAAGGGGGAGCTAGCTGTAGACAGGGAGCAGGACCCAACTGCGAGGTCGCCAGACCCTCTAACCAGGATTAGCAGCAAGTCTCCTACTCGTACTATCCTGGCTGGGGGAGAGGAGGCATTGCGGACGATGAGGACAGGAGAGGAGCAAGACAGCGCCTCGACAAGCCTACGCTCGTCGGGTGAGGTTTGTGCACCGACCCTGTCATCACCGGGGGAATGTGCAGATAGTTTAGACGAATTGGCAAATGCCAATTCCACTATTGGAAGCTGCTGCACTGTTGTCTCCGTGCAGAGCGATTCAAAGCCCTGCCAGAGCTTGGGTATTCCCGACGCTCCAAAGGCCGCTGAGGAGAGCAATGCAAAGAGCACAGGGCAGCAAGCCCCCCAGCAGCTGATATCCAGCAAGGTTAGGAAGCTCCGGCAGAGAGCCAACGCCAAAAGGTTGGTAAGGCGATTGAATAAGATAGACCCCGCATCCTACACGGAGAGGGACAACCAGGCGCTAGCTAGGGCAAAGAAAATCATAGGGCCAGCTGTAGATAGGTCAGTAGGACAAATAAGATTACCTCGGGCACATGCCTCTGGAAGAGCTAACGATAGGCTGGTCGCGGCGAGGAAGGGCGGCCTTCCGCCTCCCTGAGGAAGTAGCTGCGGGATGCTCAAAGAGAGGTAGGCATGATGAGACGATCTCTCCATCGCTGCCTGTGAAAAGAGTTAGAACCCACGCTGACATTGTCAGAGGGAATCTTCGGGTAGCTATAGTTGACTATGGCAACCCAGAACGGAAACTGACTGACAATCAGTGGAAGTTATTAGAAATTAGGATCCTCGACGGTGTGAATGAGGCTCTCCTTAAAGGTACGGAACCATTTCCACTTTTTGGACAGCTGACTACCTTCAAGGGGTTTAAAGTCATGGAATGTGACGATGACAATACGCTGAAATGGCTAAAAAAGTTTATTACCGACACCAAAGCTCCGTGGGCTAACGCCGACCTGAAGGTGATCGAGAAAAATGAGCTTATCAGCCTCACTCGACCAAAAGGTCGCTTGCTCCTTACGGGTCCTTATCTCCCGAAGGATAGGATTGAAAGATACCTGCGGCTACTCAACCCTGAACTCCTTAGCAAGGACTGGGAAGTTTTAGAGGTGGGAGAACATACTGAGACTGGGATGGAAGTAACCATCCTTCTCAGCCATCGCTCGATGCCGCTACTCCGTGACAGCAATTATAAAGTACGCGTTGGGATTACCCGATGCAAGATCAGGCCCATTGCTGGACCAGTCCAGCAAGGAAAAGATGGCTCCAATTGCAATGATGAAGGTAATACAAATAAACCTTCATCATAGTAAGGCGGCCAGTGCCAACATTGTTTTCCTCATGGGAAACAGGGATATTGATGTTGCCCTAATACAAGAGCCTTGGATTGTCCGATGCAATATTATGGGATTAAAATCAAGAGGTCTGGAAATATATAAGACCAATGCATTTGAAAGTAAGACAAGAACCTGCATTGTTGCTAAGAAACAAATTAAGCTTTTTCTCTTACCCAGGTATTGTAACAGTGACCAGACAGTCGTGAAATTCGAAAGGCAGGGTAAGCCCTCACTTTTGATGGCATCTGTATACATGCCACACGACTCTACGGATGGACCGCCATCTGAGGACACATGCAGGCTGGTGAGGAAAGCAGAGAAAGAAAAATGGGACCTGCTAATGGGATGCGACGCAAACTCCCATCATACGCAATGGGGTAGCTCCGACATCAATCCAAGAGGTGAGTCTCTTTTTGAATTCATAATTGAACGTAACTTGTTGATAGCTAATATTGGGGACGAACCTACCTTCATAACCAAAAATAGGCGGGAAGTCTTAGACATTACACTTACGAACAACTCGGGTTCTTTTCATGTGAGTCAGTGGAAAGTTTCCGCTGACGTATCCTTTTCAGATCACAGAATAATAGAATTCGTGATAGACGAATCCAAACCCCCGCAGGTAAAATATCGGAACCCCAGGAAAACTAATTGGGAAATGTTTGCCAGCGAGGTGGAGAAAACTGAAAGCAAACTACTAGAACTAAATACACGAACACCACAAGAAATTGATGCCGCAACCGAGGTGTTAAGTACTACCCTCAATAAGGCATTTTTAAAGTCATGTCCTATAAGGAGCATGCGTGATAAAAAGTCACCGCCATGGTGGAGTAAAGAGCTTTCAGACATGAGGAAAGAAACTCGAAAACTCTTTAATGCGGCAAAAAGACTTAATACTGAAGGAGACTGGGAGAGATATAAATCCAGTCAAAGGAAATTTAAAAGCGCAGTCAGCAGTTCAAAACGCACCTCATGGCGTTCTTTCTGCAGCAACGTTGAGAACACTACAGAAGCAGCGAGACTAAGAAAGATCCTGGCAAAGGGACCGTCAGCACCAGGTTATCTTAAGGATACCAATGGTAACTGGACGCAATCCTGTTCTGAGTCTCTGGACCTCCTGCTTAGAACACATTTTCCAGGATGCGCGGCCCCGGCCAGCAATTTGGAAACTGATAATCGACTAGAAGAAGAGATGACGGTACCAATAGGAATGGTGACTGAGGAAAGGATTATTTGGGCAATCGAATCATTTCAGCCCTTCAAGTCACCAGGCACTGATGGGATTTTCCCGATCATGCTGCAGAAAACTAAGCACCTAATGGCACCAATTTTGCATAAAATTTTTCAGAACAGTCTTAGGTGTGGGCACATACCCAGAGCGTGGCGAGAAGTGAAAGTTGTTTTCATTCCCAAAGCTGGGAAAGCCAGCCACGTTACCGCAAAAGACTATAGACCTATTAGCCTTACTTCGTTTTTGCTAAAGACCTTTGAGAAGCTGGTTGAGGTTCATATACGTGGTAAGTTCAACCACATGAATATGTCCGCGGCGCAGCATGCCTACACTAAAGGTAAGGGTGTGGAAACAGCGCTACATGATGTAGTCACCACGATTGAAAGATCCCTACACCTTAAGGAATACACGCTGGCAGCATTTCTCGACATTGAAGGTGCTTTTAATAATGTCGAGACACATGCGATTGAAAAAGCGCTAGAAGATAACCACGTTGAATGCACCGTGACCAAACTGATAGTTAGCCTTCTTAGCAGAAGGCACATCATTGCTGAACTCGGGGGAACCCGTCAAAATGTGATCGCATCTAGAGGCACACCGCAAGGAGGGGTCATCTCCCCACTTCTTTGGATCATGGTCATTAACGAATTGCTTATGAAATTTAGATACAGTGGAATAAAAGCAGTAGCATATGCAGACGATGTAGTGCTACTTGCCACGGGAAAATTCCTTACCACTGTTAGTGAACTAGTTCAGAGAGCCTTAAACACACTAAACGTTTGGACGAAGCAATGCGGACTGGGGGTCAACCCTCAGAAAACCGAACTAGTGTTGTTCACTAACAAAAGAGTGATACCACCCTTCACGCTACCAAATATTGAGGGTACCCCCCTAAAGTTGTCTGAGAGCGCGAAATACTTAGGCCTCATACTTGACAGAAAGCTCAATTGGAAGCTGAATATTAAAGAAAGGGTAAAAAAGGCATCAGTTGCTTTCTACACCTGCAGTAGATTCTTCGGGAAAAACTGGGGTTGTAGACCACAAATAACGCTATGGATGTACCGAGCGATAGTCAGACCCATTCTTACATACGGGGGATTAGTCTGGTGGCAAGCTGTCACCAAAATCAGCAACCTCAAAGATATGACCAAAGTACAGAGAATAGCTTGCACTGGAACAACCAGCGCGATGAGAACAGTACCAACAGCGGGACTGGAAGCAATTCTTAACCTGCTGCCTCTGGATCTCTATATGCAAGAGACGGCAGCAAAAAGCGCTCTCAGGTTAAGTCAGTCAAATTACTGGAGACCTTATGCATATGGACACACCCAGATACTTAGCAATTACCTTAATGGTGACATCAACTCAGACTACACTGTCCCATACTTGGACTTCGAAAAACCCTTCTCCTGGACTTTTCCAAGCAGAGAGAAATGGGAGAAAAACGAGGTACCTCAAGATGGTAAGTCCATCTACACAGATGGGTCAAAGATGGACATAGGTATAGGAGCGGGTTGCTTTTCGGAGGAACTAGGAATAAATAGCTCCATACGACTCCCAGACCATAGCAGCGTTTTCCAGGCTGAGGTTCTAGCAGTGACAAAGGCAGCCCAGTTGGTGTCAATGATGACAATATCGCGAGACGATATCACTATTTACATTGATAGCCAGGCGGCCATAAAAGCAATTGCTGCTACACAAATAACATCGAAGCTTGTAAAGTGTTGCCGCGAAGAGCTGAAGGTTCTCGGCACGCAACACAATGTAAAACTCTGCTGGGTCCCTGGGCACAGAGGGATACCAGGTAATGAAGCTGCGGATGAATTGGCCAGAAAGGGCTCAGCCCTAGATAGAGAACAGGCAGATGGGACGGTCAAACCTCCACTCTGCAACCTTCGTGCCAAAATTGAACAGACATCAGAAACTAAAGCAAACAACAGGTGGAAATCACTAACCACCTGCGAGGTATCAAGAACGTTGTGGCCAAAGTACGACAAAGCTAGAACAAGAAAACTCCTGCAAGAAGACAGGAAGTCGGTGTCTTTGCTCATAGGAGTGCTAACTGGGCACAACGCTCTAAGATACCACATGAAGAAATTAAAACTGAATGATGACATCTGCAGAGGATGCGGTGATGAAGAGGCACATGACACAACCCATTTCCTCTGTCACTGTCCTAACCTCTGTCAATTGAGAAATAGAACCCTGGGTAAATTCTTCTTCGAAGATATCGACGAGCTATCAGATGGATTACCATCTAACCTGCTGAAATTTGCCAGGGCTTCGGGATGGCTGTAACCAAGACAATAATACCACGGGTGGGAACACATTATGGGTATCACAATGGGTCCACAAGGACCTAAGTGCGATGGGAATGTAGCCATTCTCATCAGCCCGCTAACCTAACCTAACCTATTATTAACATGTCCGATTAGTCGGTTTCTATATTTTCGCGCGAAGCTTCTAGTTTCAGCTTCGATTGTCGGAATTCCGAGATCCCTGTGGATATCGTCGTTTCTAGCATACCACGGTGCTTGGACAATTTCTCTAAGCACTTTATTTTGAAAGGTCTGTAAAATATTGGCATTTGTTTTCTTGGTACAACCCCAAAGTTGTATACCGTAGGACCACACCGGCTTTAGCACTTGCTTGTATAAAAGCAGTTTGTTCTCGGTACTGAGGTGGGAATGTTTCCCGATCAGCCAGTACATTTCTCTATATTTGATTTCTAATTCTTTACGTTTCATTTTCACGTGCGAATTCCACTTCAGCTTTGCGTCAAGTGTCATTCCCAGGTATTTGGCTTCATTTGCAATAGGAATTCGGGCCAAATTTATAAAAATTGGCAAGTCATTAATTTTTCTATAAGTGAAATTCACGTGAACAGATTTAGTTCCGTTAAGGGCGATCCGCCAGTCCCTCGTCCATTCATTTACTTTATTCAATGCGTTTTGCAGTTTGGCAGTCGTTTCCTCGATTGTTTTACCTACTGCTAGGATAGCGGTGTCGTCGGCAAACGTAGCAAGCATAGTGCCATCTTCTTTCGGTATATCACGAGTATATAACAGATAAAGAAGCGGCCCCAGAACGCTTCCTTGCGGTACGCCGGCCGAAATTTTTTTGAGCTCTGAGTATTCGTTTCCATTTCTAACACGGAAGAGTCTATTTCCGAGATATGAATCCAAAATCTCGTATAGGTACACGGGGAGTACTTGTCGTAATTTGCATTTCAAGCCATCGTGCCACACCTTATCAAAGGCTTGCGAGACGTCAAGAAATACGGCTGAGCATATCTTTTTTTCTTCTAGTGCTTTTTCGATTACGTTAGTAATTCTATGCACCTGGTCAATTGTCGAATGCTTACTTCTGAACCCAAACTGGTGGTCAGGGATTAGATTATTTTCTTCTATAACCGGTTGGAGACGCCTTAGTAATATCCTCTCGAAAATTTTTGATACGACTGGAAGAAGCGAGATTGGTCTGTATGATTTTACTTCATATGACGGTTTTCCTGGTTTTAAAACCATAATGACTTCCGCAACTTTCCATTGGCTCGGCACGTGTTTTAATCTGAGTGCAGCATTTATAATATGGAGAAGCTTAATAAATGCTCTTCTAGGTAAGGCTTTGAGAATTTCTCCGGTAATCAAATCATAACCAGGAGCTTTCTTAGGTTTTAGTTTCGCGATCTCACGTTCGAGTTCTCTAAGCGTCGCAGATCTGCGCGTTAAATCGTCAGATGGTGGAACTACCATCCTTGTGAGGTTGATGTTGTCATGAACCACTTGACCATCGTTCGGTTTAAAGGTTTCTTCCAAATGGGCGGCAAAAATATCCGCTTTTTTTTTATCTTCCCTTGCCCATTCATTTTGATTTATTTTAAGTGGCGGCGCGGGGATTTTGGGCCTTTTGGTGCCTTTTACGGCTTTCCAAAGGGAATAATTGGAATCTTTTTTCGCTGTTAAACTTTCAAGGTAAGAGCCTATCGCACGATTTTTAAAATCCTTAATGCTATTCTTTAACAAATTGCAGAGACGATTCAGATGGGTTTTATGCTGTGGAGCACGACTTTGTTGCCATCTTTTACGCGCTTTTCTTTTTTCCCTAATTAATTCCTTTATTTCAGCAGGATATCGTAGACCGTATTTGTCTGGCGTTTTTCTTGGATTATGCGTATTATTCCAAGAGGCGAGCTGTACTATCTCAACGAAGCGATCGACTTCAACCTCAAGTTCATAGGGTGTCGTAAGCGGTACGCTCAGTTCAACATTTACTTCGATTTCGTTCCTAAAGCCTTCCCAGTTAGTTGTTCTGCCGGTTAATTTCGCTGGCTCTCGGTTAAATAATAGTTTTTCGCTCAATGTCAAAATAACTGGGGAATGATCAGACGACAGATCAAAGCTTTCTTCAACTTTTATGTGGTTGTTAGATATTCCTTTCACCACGAAGAAATCGATCAGGTCAGGTATTTTCAAAGTATCAGCTGGCCAGTAAGTCGGTTTGCCCGTCGAATGGAAATCACAACTGTACTCCATACCTGCCCCATAGAGCATTCTACCTTTTTGCGAGATGTATCTAGAGCCCCAGAACGTATGTTTCGCGTTAAAATCGCCGCCAATAATGAAATTAGGTTTCAGCGATTTAAATAAGTTAGTAAAATCACTTTTTTCAAGCGCGGAACGCGGTGGACAGTAAATAGATGAGATTTTAATAGTACGCTGACTATTTTTAACTCGAATTGTGCACATTTGCAGTGTTTCAAGCTCTATCTTTAGGTCTTCGCATTGTTCAATGCAGTCTTTAATAAACAAGGAAGATCCGCCTCTTGCTTTTCCCGAACGGTGACAAGCGTGGTAATCAGTATAGCCTTTTATTTTTAAATGCGATTTCTTTTTCACGTGAGTTTCAGAAATCAAGCAAATGTCAATATCTTTTTCTCGCATGAATATTTCCAATTCGTCAAGTTTTTGCAAAAGTCCGTTTGCATTCCAAGTACATATTTTTAACATTCTTTTTTCATTCATATTCTAGGTGAAGTACGCGTTTTCCGTGAATAACTCTCGAGCTTAACCAACCTATCGAGAATAATTTTATTTATTTTGCTTTGCTCTTCAAGTTTCGCGAGAATAATTGAGAAAACTTGAGAAGCAGGGTCCGTCGGGATTTCGATGTTTTTTGATTTTTCGGATGCTGCAGCCTGGGCGTAGGTCTGCACTCCTGCTGTCCGAGGGCTATTACTTGATGTCTTTTCTAATGGTTTTTCATTACCATTTCTCTTAAGGCCAGAAGTCGAGGGCTTTTCTCCTGTCACCAACTTTTTCCGCTCTGAACCCGGTGGTTTTTGTTTGCCTACGCTCGCCTGACCGATCTTACTATTTGCATTAGTTAGCGGTCTTGTTATTTTATTTTGAGGCTTATGGAGTGCATCTCTCCGTTTTTGCAACTCCTTAGCTACTTCACAGCCTCTATAATTTGCCGGGTGCTTTCCCTTACAATTAGCACAGATTGCGGAGGCTTGTTTGTTCACTCCACAGTCTTGGGAGAGGTGATTTCCGGCGCATTTCACACAACGCGGTTCTTTTTTGCAGTACGTTTGCGTATGATTAAATCCTTGGCAACGTTTGCACTGCGGAATTATTTTTAAATTTCTACGCATGGGCTCGATTTTGACCACGATATTCAATATGGTTTTAATTCGGTAGATATCGTCGATGCTGTCAGATTTATCGAATGTTAGCATAAAAAGTGGAAGTCCACGCCTAACCAATATGTCTGTATCTATTTCAGATTGTTGCTTTTCCTTCTTGATGATATTAACGGCATCAAGAATTTTAAAGCCTTTGGCTTGAAGGTCGCTCATAACCTCTTCTTTGGTGCATGAGGGGTGAAGACCCCTTGCTACAACACGATGTGGCCTTTCTGACTTGATTTCGAAAGTATACCACTGAATCTTATCCACATTAAGTTTTTGGGACACTGCTCGGTAGTCATCGTGGTCGTCGACGTTAATCCTCCACGCATTATTCCTCAAAGATGTGACCTTAAATTTCGATGTAATCGTTCCTTTAAGGAGGCTATGCAACTTATTATATTCCGTTATCCCGACGATGTTTATTGGTGGCGGTAAACGAAATTGCATTTTACGTTGATTTTCTTGCAGTTCTTTACGCTTTTCTTCATTTAAGGGCACGACTTCGGGCGAAGAACCGGCTCTCCGTTTTTTAGAAGGTCTTTTCTTAGGGACCCGATTCGTTTCGCGTGCTAGCTCTTCTTCATCGGTGTGGTACTCCCGACTATCTAATAGTGCTGGAGCACATTCGCGCTCTTTCTGCGAGTGTGTGTTCTTTAGAACCTTATTCTCTTCGTTTAATAGATCTATCTCTTTCTTAAGATCTTGATAGAGTAGATCCATTTCGTTAAGCTTTATTCGGAGTACTTTATTTTCTTCCTCAAAGCTTTTATATTTCGCTAAGTCCTGGTTTTCGCGCTGCGGCGCTCCCGGCGGACTTTTTTTCCCGGAGTTATTCGATCTTGATGGAGGAGATCGAGATACCCTTGCACTTCTTGTGAAAGGGTCATTGGATTGCAATAAATGGCTCTCCACAGAATCCGTAGAGCCGACCTCCGAAGAGGGTGGATTTTCCAGTAAAGCTGGACTGCCACCTGGGGTAATCAATCTTTTTGTTTTGTCCATTGCATTTTTGTATACACTATGCACTCGGTATACGGAGATTGGATTTTAGTCGCCTCTTACGACAGGCATGCCTACCTCGGGTATATTCTAACCCCTACCCGAAGGGTAGTGCGATGCTGCGTGCGTTTTCTGAAACAGATGTGCAGAATTTAGCATGCAGCGCAATTAGAGTACACACCATTGACATATTATATATGGACTGCTAGTACCCAACTTCGCGTTGGTTCCAACATAAGCACTAGCCCTCTTGTTTCGTAGCGGAGAAATGTGGAAACTTAGACTGTGTTTGAATTCATGAAAGCCGTTGGTTTGTGATTTAAGTATTTTTTTAATAAATTGTGAGAAGTTGTACTGCATTATAAAGCAAAAACACAAAGTATTAATCAATACAAAACATGAATTCTAAATAAAATTAACATATTTATCTAGTTTATGGGTCAATGAAGAAAAGTAACGGCTTTTTCAAATTTTGTATTGAAATTTTGGTAGTGGCATCTGTTGGTACCAACGCGGCAACAATTTAAAATTTAACGTATTTTCGCAGTAACTCGTATATACGGCAATAGATGGCCTCAGTTTCTACGTAAAATAAGTATGATGGCGGATAATTGTTTCACATTGCTGTCCCTACGAAATACGTGGCGCTAGTTATGTTGGAACCAAATTGTCCGCAGACGTTGTATGAAAGTGACATTTCACTAGCAGTCCATATATAATATGTCAATGATACACACGTTTATTTGGGAGCGATTACGTGTGTATTCTGCACGGGGCACAGCGCTGCATGCAGTCTCCATTTCTAAATTTGCCGTGCAGCGCCGGCACTAGATCGCGAAATTAGTAAAATTTTGATCATTTGGCATTATTTTTTTTTCATCTGATATTTTTTTGTTTTCTTTGCGACAGCCAACTCAATGGAAAAATTGTCAGTAATCTCTGCACCTGTTTCAGATGCAGATTATGACGCGGCGCCGTGTGCAGCCTGCACATGTATTTCAGGCTGTACGTAATTGCAGTTTCTAACTTCTGTCATTTTTAAAGAAATGAGATACCAATAAAAAAAACTAAAAAATATACAAAAAGAGTGTCATGCAATGTATTTTTCTTCTCTGGTTCCTGTTTTTTTTTCTTATAGCATTGTGTACTCTGTATTACATACATATATTCGCATCAGTTCTAGGATTCGTATGGTTAGAATTCTATTACTGTGCTCATGGTCATGTGGCCCTGTTATTGGAGATTTGTACTGGTCCTGATATACGAAAATGACTAGGTATACATGTGTGGTAAAATCGCACATTATGTTTCCCATCACGAAGTAATTTTCAGCACATTTCGTTAAATATAGCATTGCATTATTTTCTGACATCATAAACCACTAAGTTAGCTCGCTAGTATTATCACATCGACTTGTTTCTATGTATTATTCATTGCAAAAATATGTTTTAACGAAGTCTAAAACTTCTCTTGGCTTCCTCTTGAATTTATCGACATTTTCCCGAAAACATAAAGTACAAAATACAGCACAATCATTAAAATATCACTTCAATTTTATTCATAATTAAGTAAACCAATATGTTTTGCTAACATTTATTATTATATCAGATTATATTAATATAAATTTCATTCATGAAGCATTAGAAAAATAAATCGAAGATCTTGGCTGCCGTGGTACTTTTGTTGACATTTTCTGTAAGCCAACAGGTGCACGTGGCATTTGACATTTTCGCGGAGCACTACGGCCTGTTTCACATATAGGAGAAGCTGGCTCGGCCCACCCAGTGCTGGGGGGCATTTTTCAGAGAAGTCCCATCACCAGAGCCGAAAATTCCCTTTTTCCCCACACACCATCTCTTTTTTCCCATTTTATTTACCACAGAAAAAAGAATTAAACAACATTTATATTAAGTTTGTACTTGAAATTTTTAATTTGTACATACATATTTCCAAAGCCAAAAAACGTTAATAAATAGGCTTTATAATTAAAGAATAAACAATGGCGCAGTATTACAGTCGAATAAAGTACAAGTTAAAATTATATTAACACGTAGCAAAGAGTTTTGACAATTACAGTCAACTTTAGGTCCACCACATCGTTATCAACTGAGACGAAATTAAAGTCATACCTATTAAGTATTTAAAGTGAATTAGGATTATTTCATCTGTTATTTCAGTGAGAAAAAATTCGTAAAATCCATATACCGAAAACATTTTTACGAATTTCTTTCACTAAAATGACATGACATATGCATAAGCCTAACTTCACGTTAAATATTTAAAATGAGGTTTCGGCTTTACGTGGACTATATCAGTGGTGTCGAAGTTGGAACAATGCGCATTTTGTACTAATGAGAAATAAGTATAACAAAAGTTGTCTGGGTTTTGACACATTTTCGAGACGTTTTTTAATATTGTCTCCAAAAAACTCAATTTATCTCTGCAAATCAGTTTACTGGAGAATGACAATAAAAATTGTATATGATGTACGCATTTTTTATTTGAGTAGCATACAAAAATGTTCTCTTTGTATGTAGGTATGTGTATTTGTAATAAATTGTCTACTCCTACTGGAAGGAGATTTCCAGCTAAATGCTAGACTTGTCCTTGCACCTTAAAAGATGACATAAATACTAGCTTCACAATTTGAATGACTGAATGAATTGCTTGGATAAAAGATTTTTCATAGACTATTACAGAAAAAGTGACGCAGGTGGGTTAGCAATTTCTTCCAATCTGAATTTTCCGCTTTCTTTGAAAACGTCAAAACATAATACATACATATCTGTATCTGTTCCAAGCCCTGCGTCTACTTATCATAAATGCAACCAAATTTATCCAGCTATTGGATTAGAGTTCATCGAACAATTACAATACATATATGTGGGCTTACCCTAAGCTCAACGACACTGACAACACAGAGTTCAGTGGTCACCACATCGAAAATAAGATGAAGAAGTGAACGAAAGAAAGAAGCGGACGACGACGAGAGGAGACGAAGACGAGACGGCTAGCCATCAGCACCATTTTCAAGAATAGAATATAATTTCCTAAAGTAAAGTTAAACTACCATTATCCTTACATTTCGCATTATACGGTATTCACACCAGGGCAAAACAGCTAATTTCGTTGCAAATTTCTAAATTATGATCGGAATGTGATAATTTCCCATACGAATTGACATATCGAAGTTATCTCATTTCAACATAATTTCGTTGAAATTCGTTCAAAATTATGTGAAAATAAAATCGAACAAACTTAATTTGAATGCAGTTGAATGATTCTGAATGACAATGACAGAACAAATTAATAAGGGAATATTAAAGTTTTCGGATTCTTATTGATCTCGGTGATCTAAGCACAAAATAAAAATTATTCAGTACTAAAAAAAAAAAAATATATCGCTAATTTGGGAGAAATTTAGTGTTTAGTAGTTATTTTCATAAATAAACTACGTGGTTGAGATTACAATTGTCAAAGCTACTGGCCGCGTTCAGCACAATTAAAGTGATATAAAAACGAAAAATATAATGGAATAACATACAAAACATCAATATCTCATGAAATGGTTTAATAAATATGGGATGTTATCTGAAAAGAAAGAAATGTTAGAATGTAATTGTTAAAATGAAACAAGAAGAGAGAGAGAGAGAGAGAGAGACGGCACGATGGTTCATATAAAAGCGATTGTGAAATGATGACGAGTTTTTTTTGGTAAAGTCCTTCTGACAAGACGCGTTTCGAATAAATAAAGATACATATATTCATTTGATAACTATACATATATAATTGATTGTTTTATTGTGGATTTATTTCCATAAAAAGAGCATCGGCCATAGGATTCGTACATAAACATACATATATCTGTCCATTTATTGTTGGCTCTATAGTCCACGTGCGTGTCTGATAATTGGTGAGATACCCGGAGTGGCAAAACCCACCCGAAAATTGATATTTTAACACATGAACCCGAGGCAGCGCCGCATCAATCCAATGTTACCTATATAATAGTCGACTTTATGTACCCAACTGTTTAACAATAACATCCAACTATTATTATTACTATACGTTATACCTATACTTATGTATATAAAAAAATAATTTAATATTAAAAAAAATTATAACATGGCACCGTCATAGATTTACTATCGGAACTGAATGCATCCATTCACGAAATTAGTAAGCGTAGGTATATATAAAATAATATATATATATAATAAATCAGGATATAATAAATCATATCAGGACGAGTTAATTGCATACCGTCGTTAGCTGTAGTTGGTAGTTCACATTGCTAATAAATATCGTTGATTTCCGATCATGGGTAGGAAAAATAGAAATAGCACAAATATTGGCGGTACAGGCTCGCGAGATTTCTCTGAAATTTTACAAGATCTAGAGAAGCGACAAGAGGAAGTGATAGTTAGGGAAAATTAACTCCGAGAAAAGGAAAAGGATTTGGAGTTAACTTTAAGGGAAATTTCAAATCGTGAGAAAGAAAGGGAGCTGAATCTACGATTAAAAAATGTCCGTTTTAAAGACAACGATGGAGGAGGAACTTTTAAAGTTCAGAGAAAGAGCAAATAACATAAGTTTTGAGGATATAGTGAATGTTGTACCAGAGTTCAATGGCAATGATGAGTATGATGTAAAATGTTGGGTTCAGGATGTTGAAAGTGCGGCCATGAGTATGAAGTGGACAGAGTTTGAGAAGGTAGTTTTTGGAAAAAGGTTGCTGAAGGGTTCTGCTAGACTTGCGATTAGGTCTGAACCTAATATAACAAAATGGGAAGAGCTAAAGAAATTTCTAACGGATGAGTTTTCGGAAAAGATCTGTGCAGCAGATATTTATAGAAAGTTAGGACAAAGGCGCCAACAGAAGGGAGAAACTGTTCACGACTATTTACTGTTGATGAGAGAGATAGGGGCTAAGGGAAGAGTAGAAGAAGATTCATTAATTACATATGTTATAGACGGCATAGATGACTCTCCTCAAAATAAAGTCATGCTGTACGGAGCTACAAATATGAAACAGTTTAAGGAGAAAATTTTAGTTTACCTAAAGTATAAGGAAAGTCTACCAGGTACATAGTAGCAAAGCCAAAGAGCATCAACTAACAGGGGACGATGTTTCAATTGCGGCCGTCGGGGCCATAAAAGCAAAGCCTGCAATGAAAAAGGTCCTAAGCGCTTTAGCTGCAACGAATTCGGGCACAAACCGGCAGACTGTCCCAAGAAAAAACCAGGTCCAAAGAAGACAAATTTTTTGAACGCTCATGCACTTGACACTCTGAAATTAATTTCCGTCAATGATCATGATGTCATGGGTTTGGTGGATACAGGTAGCGACCTAACTTTAATAAGAGCCGACGAGTATATTAAAATCGGAGCTCCAATCATCACTCAAAAGTCAACAGTAGTTAGAGGACTCTCAAATAAATCTGTAGAAACGTTGGGCTATTTTAAGGCAAAAATCAAAATTGATGACTGCACGTGTTGCACAAATGTCTTCGTCATGTCGGATGCAATTATGCAAACCCCTTTTATCATAGGGAAAGATGTTCTTTTCGGAAAAAATATCCGACTTTCGGCGGGTGGTGTTTATGTCTCCAATTGCCAGGAAGAAGCACAGCAGGTTTTTCAAATCTCCACCGTTGACAACGACGATGTAGGGCTGAACATACGAAATTCCAAATTTAAGGTACAGATACAAGACTTGGTATCCAACTATAGACCCAGGGAAGAAAACATGACCTCTGTTAAAATGAACATAACCTTGAAATCCGACTTACCCATATCCCAGCCTCCCAGAAGGTTAGCCCCTCTCGAAAAAAGAATAGTTGATGAACAAATTTCCCAGTGGTTGTCTGATGGGATAATCAGACCCAGCTCCTCAGAGTATGCAAGCCCAGTGGTCCTGGGTAATAAGAAACATGGCTCAAAGCGGTTGTGCATAGACTACCGACGTTTGAATAAGGAGGTAGTAAGAGACCACTACCCCGTTCCAATCATTGAGGATCAGATCGATTGCCTTAGCCAAGCAAAGGTGTTTTGCACATTGGACCTAGAAAACGGGTTCTTTCATGTCCGAGTAGCTGAAAGTAGCATCAAATTCACCTCATTTGTTACACCATCGGGTCAGTGGGAATTTCTGCGCGTCCCTTTTGGTCTATGCACATCGGCCACTATTTTCCAAAAATGTATTAACAACGTCTTCAAGCCTCTGATAAGCAAACGATTTCTTCTTCTCTACATGGATGACGTAGTGGTCATGGGGAATAATGATAAACAGTGTTTGGAAAGGTTAAAAGAAACACTATCTCTAGCTGAAAGTTATGGGCTGAAAATTAAGTGGAAAAAATGCAAATTTCTCTGCGAAACAATCGAGTACCTAGGTTTCCAAGTTTCACGAGGGTCAGTTAAACCTTCTGAACACAAATCGTTAGCCATCCGCACCTTTCCGGAACCAAATTCATTGAAGAAAGTCCAAAGTTTCTTAGGTTTCACAGGCTATTTTCGGAAATTTGTGAAAGATTATTCACTTATAGCAAGATAGCTAACACAACTCCTTAAGAAAGACCAAACCTTTAAATTCGAAACTACACAGAAGATAGCATTTGAAAAATTGAAGGAAATTCTGTCCTCAAAACCAGTGTTAAAGCTCTATAATCAGGAATCAGAAACAGAACTGCATACCGATGCATCTAAATGGGGTTACGGGGCGGTGCTATTGCAAAAATCCGATGATGGTAAGATGCACCCAGTTTATTATTACAGTAAAAAGTCTAGTCCTACCGAGGAGCGCTACTGCAGCTACGAGCTGGAAGTTCTCGCCATCGTTGATGCGTTGAAAAAGCTAAAAGTTTACTTGCTAGGTATAAAATTCACGATTTTCACTGACTGTGCGGCCTTCAAGGCCACTATGGAGAAAAACGAAATTCTTTCAAGGATAGCAGGTTGGGGGTTACTCTTACAGGATTACGAATATATGCTGGAGCATCGTTCTGGGAACCGTATGCGGCACGTCGATGCCCTCAGCCGCAATACCACGATTCCAACCACAATGATAATTTCCACCGAGTTCTTATCAAGAGTCAAAGCCGCACAAACAGGAGATGATTACTTCAAAGTTATTAAACACATTTCACAAAACGATTCCTACGAAGGTTATTTTACAGAATATGACATTCTATACAAAGACGATGGCAGGGGCAATAAACTTCTGTGCATCCCGAACAGTTTGGCTATCGAAGTCATCAGAGTGGTACACGATGAAGGACATTTCGCGACGAAAAAGTTAGAAGAAATTTTACAAAAGGAGTATTTTATACCAAAATTCAAGGAAAAAATCGAAAAGGTGCGACGAAACTGCATTCGATGTATCCTAGGAGACAGAAAAATTAGAAAACAAGAAGGATATTTACACTCTATTCCTAAAACTGAATTTCCTTTGGATACATACCACATCGACCACCTTGGCCCATTATCGCCCACAGGTAAACAGTACTCGTACATCTTTTGCGTTATCGATGCTTTTTCCAAATTTGTGTGGATATACCCATGCAAATCCACTTCAGCAGCAGAGGTAATAACAAAGCTGGAACAACAAAAGGTAATTTTTGGTAACCCTACGCGGATTATTTTGGATCGCGGACCGGCATTCACTTCAACGAGCTTCAGAGAATATTGCGAAGGGGAAGGCATACAGCATCTGCTCATTACCACCGGGGTCCCACGCGCTAATGGCCAGGTAGAGCGCATAAACCGCGTTATTATCCCGGTACTTACGAAGCTGTCAATAGACGATTCTACCAAATGGTTCCGATACACTTCAAGACTTCAAATGGTACTGAACTCGACGTACCAAAGAAGCATTAAGAGAACTCCTTTCGAAATCCTGACAGGTGTGAAGATGAAGACAAAAACCGACGTCTCACTTGCTGAAATTATTAATGACGAAATCAGAGAGGCATTTGGAGAGGATCGTGATCAGATGAGAGAAGAGGCTCGTGAAAACATTACCCAGGTACAAAAGGAAAATGTTCTAAACTATAACAAAAAGCGAAAAGTCGCACACCAGTATTGCCTCGACGACTTGGTCGCTATTAAACGAACCCAATTCGGTCCCAACCTGAAACTTTCTCCGAAATTTCTAGGACCGTATAAAGTAACTAATGTCTCTCCGAATGATAGGTACGAAGTTCAAAAGGTCGGTAACCACGAAGGCCCACGCAAAACAACAACAACTGCAGATTTTATGAAGAGGTGGAGAACGTGTGAATACACCTACTCAGACAGTGAAGAAGAAACAGTTGAAGAAGATAGTAACTCCAGTACGTTTTCCAACTGTGTAGATGACGTAGCCTCAAACTTCACCTCCTAACTATTCGCACATAGGTAGACCCATAATCACCAGCTAAGACTTAATCCCGGATATGACGATCATTTGCAAAGACTATACTACCAGACATGACGACCACCAAGATGATTCAACAATAATTAATTTTCAAACTCGTTACAGATTTCAATGATAATATTTACGATGTTCCCTAAGATGCCTCAAGATGTAGCAATTGAACCCAAGACGTTGCAATTAATCCCAAGACGTTGCCAATAAAGTGTGAAGACGATATCCTTTATTCTATGATGTTCCCAAAGATGATTTAAGACGCTGTTCGATGACGTTCCATGGCGTATCAGCGTTGATGATGCCTGCTCTAAGATGTCCTATTCCCATTTCTCGTGGTCGAGGAAACGTTGCAGGAAGGCCGAATTTGCGGGCTTACCCTAAGCTCAACGACACTGACAACACAGAGTTCAGTGGACACCACAAATAAGATGAAGAAGTGAACGAAAGAAAGAAGCGGACGACGACGAGAGGAGACGAAGACGAGACGGCTAGCCATCAGCTTCAGCACCATTTTCAAGAATAGAATATAATTTTCTAATGTAAAGTTAAACTACCATTATCCTTACTTTTCGCATTAGACTACCATTGTATATTTTAATTAAACTACTTATTCTTAATTTCTGTACTGAATTATAATACCTAATATATAATTATACGTAAATAAAACAAATCAATATTAAATCCCACATATACGTTAGTACGAAGCAATCCCAATCACTTATACTACACGTATGTATCGCATACACGCATACCCGCTGCCGCAGGTGCATTGATGGTGGCAATGTTCTCCGCTGATCTTTATCGCGAAAGCATACAAACAATATTTCTTTATGTTATTACTTTTCTCAAAGAAAATGTACAAAGAAGATATATATATCTGTGGCCACAAGGAAAAACGACATAAGTCGACTATGTCGAAACTGAGTTTTTTACACCAACGGATGCGCAATATTCGATTCTATTTGCCATATTTTTTTCTTATTATTATCTCTAGCGGTTGCTGAGTGATAGACCATCAAAAATCAACATGAGTAATGTTCCCGCAAATGTTCTTATGGAAAAACAGCATAAGTAAAGATTTTCCGGAAGCTTTTCACATATTTTCTTATGCTCGAAAAGCTAACGAAACTAACGCAACCATAAGTAATTGTATAAAAATATTTTTTTTCTCATCTTTATTTCTGTATCAACAACTTTCTTATACGATGCATAGTTTTCTGTAAGATAACGTCAAACCTTTCAACTGCTCTCCTGAAAAGTTGTAAAAATCGACTTATGCTGTTTTTCCTTGTTGCCACAGATATATCAAAATCTTTGTTGTGAAATAATCTAAACAAATATGTAAATTTTATTTTAATACGTTATTTAAGAACTAAGATAGAACGAGATAAATGCCTAAAAGTAAAATATAATATTTTCTTTTTCTCATTTAGAAGTTTTTTATTTAAAACTATTAATTTTTTTTATCCATTTTATAGATTTAATCCAACCAGAATCGATTGCAAAAAAACCGCATTCAAATCCGTTCAGTAGTTTTTTTGTTTTTGCGGCACATACACACATACCCTTTTTTAGACTTCATTTTAGAAAAGTAGTGAAGTGATGAATATTATTTTTCAATCTTAATATATAAAAACGTTTGTGCGTATGTACCAGGGACGTGGCGTGATGTTCTAAGCAGGGTGTTCTACTTTTTTTTTGTTGAATAATAACGTACATATGTATATACTCAGTTTTCTCCAAGACCACGACGAGGATGTTAAGTAAACAAGGCCAACAAAATAATTTATTAAGAACGGGGCAACCACACAACCAAAATTTTCTTTCATAGTTAGGAATCTAAAAATGTCTAGTAAAAGCTTTACTGTGTAAACCTTACAAATCAAATCCGGAAGAGACGGTGTTGGCCTTCCAAAACTAATTATTTCCAGTCTTTCTTCCGAATTTAATTGAGAAAATGGTTTCTTCAATAAATTTTCAATAGCGCATCGACAGGTCGTTTTTCTCTTATACGATTTGGCTTAAAAGAACGACACGCATATCTAACTATTGCCAAAATGCGAATGATCAATGATGATGTAAGAATAAACAAGTTTCCGCAATATGTTTTCAATGCAAATATTTGAAAAAAAAAACACGCCTATTATTGTGTTGCTTTTTGCTTTCGCTTCAGTCGATTATGTTCTACAAATATAGAGCACATCGAAATCGAACAAATAACTAATATCAGGAGAAGAGAATCGAACAAAATTCAACCAAACAAACGTTAACATGCGAAATAAAAGAAAATATGAAAACCAACAAAATACCCACAGGCCACAGGCAACAGCTAACATCTTCCTCGCTAAAGAAAAGGGTAGAAAATGTATTGTATCGAGCCTGCCTGCGTGCGCAGTTTGCTGGGGAACTCAAATTGATGCGAAACAAAACAGAATATGATATATGAGAAGCAACATAATACCCACAGCTAACATCTTCCTCACTAAAGAAAAGGGTTGTATCGAGCCTCAGTGCGCAGTTTGCTGGAGAACTCAAGTTGATGCGAAATAAAACAGAATATGAGAAGCAACATAATACCCACAGCTAACATCTTCCTCGCTAAAGAAAAGGGTTGTATCGAGCCTCAGTGCGCAGTTTGCTGGAGAACTCAAATTGATGCGAAATAAAACAGAATATGAGAAGCAACATAATACCCACAACTAACATCTTCATCGCTAAAGAAAATGTGTTGTATCGAGCCCGGGTGCGCAGTTTGCTGGAGAACCCAAATTCATGTTATTGTACAGGCGATTGTTGGGACTTTGAATGTGGTAGAACGTTTTTTTTATATGGATATTTCCTTTGGGTTGGTGCGCTAGTAAGTGGAGAACAACCGGGCGAGTCGACGTCGAACTGAATTTAATAAAAAGTTGGTTTGGATAGGTTGCTGGATAGAGGTTTGAAAGTATGTATGTATGACGACGCGCACCGTTCAATTTACTTACGAAAAGAGGAGAACATTTTGTTCAACGTCAATTTGTGTTGAATGGTTTATATACATTTTGGTATTGCGATTTTGACTGCGGTGTTTGGTTTGGTTGATTTGGCTATGGACGGTGCGGCACAACAGAGTGAACAAAAGTGGATGTTAAAGCATTATTTTTAATTAAGTATTTTTGAATTGTAACTCAATTAGATATTGTTAGCGCATGTACATATATAAACAAATAAATTTTTCATAAAGATGGATTTCGTTGGGGTGTGCGGAGAACACCTGCGCACCTTATAATAAACGTCACTGGTATGTACGTCCGACTTTCACGGCTGAACCACTGCAGCTTTCCACCTTATATTCACACCATATGTTCGTGTGGTGCTCCGGATGGTTATTTTTAAGTTATAGCCCCCTAGGTGGCGTTGAGGTCGCTTTTTCAAAATTCTTATTTATGGACCGATGTGGCTCAAATTCTCACCATATAATATCTAAATAAAAAAGTCCTTGGTAAAATTTGGACCCGATAGGTGGCGCTGGGGTGCAGATATTTACGAAAATGTAGTTTTCCCCGTATAGAATTTTCATATCAACAATATTAAATTTAAATGGAATAATATAGTTTGGTGTAGTCACAAAAACTTCCGACAGGTGGCGTTGGCAATTACCTGTCATGTGAGTAAAGTGACTGTTTGCGTACAGGGGCGAAGCCGGGCGGATCAGCTATCTATATATATAGAAATGAATCGTGGTTTGTTCAGATGCTTAAAACTCGAAAATGACCAAATTGGATACTTCTTCTGCGAGTTTGTTCGTAATTGCTATGCGAAGATTTAGGAAAAAAGGAAATTTAGAAAATCCAAATGGAAAAGCGGGAAATCGAAAAAATCGTAATTTTGGTTTTCTATGGGAATTTCGAATTTTTTTTAAATTTTTTTTTATGTATTGAAATAAAAGTCAAACAACGCACACCAGAAAGACAGACAGATAGACAGACAGATCGGTAGATAGATAGAAAGATAGACAGACAGATGGCCAGATAGACAGACAGATAGACAGAAAGACAGATAGACAGAGAGATAGACAGACAGACAAACAGACATACAGGTAGATAGATAGATAGATAGATCCTCCTCTTCGACTACTTACCTTGACGCTGGTGGGGAGGCTCAGTAGGTCCTTGTGACTCCAGGGAGCGATTGCAGTAGGGCTACCCAAGCTGTAAGGTCTCTGGATGAGGGACCGAAGCCAAAGAGTAGTCATCCTGATTCCAGTGGTGGTGTGAGCGTAGAGCAAACCGTGCCCAACGATGTAAGGCTGAGGGATTAATCAGTCTTTTACGAGCTCCTTCAGGCCTGTCCTATTTTCGCCCCACCACAGTAAATCGGCTATGCTGTGGTGGTACTTTTTTCACCGGCTTACTCGTGGGGTTCAATTAATGAACATTGACAAAGTTACACAAAAAAACAAACAAAACATTGATACACAAGATTCGGGGGAGACCCCAAATCGTTCGATGGAGGAAGAGGGGAAAGCCCCACTTCCGGAACCGTCGACTACGGTCTCTTCGGACGGAGGAAGCGGTGGAACGATTGACATCGATCAAGAGAATCCTCTTCTCATTGATGATGACAAGCGGTCGATCGCTAGCTCGTCCAATTTTTCCCTGCTTTCCACTGCGTCAAACCGTAGTAGGAAGGCAAACAGCAAGCTCACGATCAAGAGGCTAGGGAAGAAGAAGTGGGAGGAGCTGTCCGAGAATGACAGGAGGAGACTACGGAGTGCGCGGGATTTTCTGCTGGAAGTGTCCTCAAGAGACAGTGACCTCACTGCAAGCTGCTCGAGAGACACGGGGACTGCGGAAGACTCGTGCACCGTAGCACTGATGGGGCCGCCCAAGCCTGTGACTTGCCTTAGCCAGTCGGAACAAGGGTCAATCCGATCAGCAGCTCCAAATGCTAGTGAGGTTAGTGGGGTATTAGATAAATACAGGGTGCAGGACCCTACTGTGAGGTCGCCAGACCCTCCAACCGGGATTAGCAGCAAGTCTCCTACTCGTACTATCCTGGCTGGGGGAAAGGGGGCATTGCAGACGGTGAGGGTAGGAGAGGAGCATGACAGCGCCTCGACAAGCCTATGCTCGTCGGGTGAGGTTTGTGCACCGACCCTATCATCACCAGGCGAATGCGCAGATAGCGTAGACGAATTGGCAAATGCGAATTCCACCATTGGAAGCTGCTGCACTGTGGTTTCCGCGCAGGGCGATTCGAAGCGCTGCCAGGACTTGGGTATTCCCGATGCTCCGAAGGCCGCTGAGGAGAGCAAGGCAAAGGGCTCAGGGCAGCAAGCCCCGCAGCAGCTGATAACCAGCAAATCTAGGAAGCGCCGGCAGAGAGCCAACGCCAAAAGGTTGTTAAGGCGATTAAAAAAGGAAGACCCCTTATCGTACACGGAGAAGGACAACCAGGCGCAAGCTAGGGCAAAAGACATTGTAGGGCCAGCTGTAGTAAGGTCGGCAGGACAGGGCGCATGCCTCTAGTAGGGCTAACGATAGGCTGGTCGCGGCGAGGAAGGGCGGCCTTCCGCCTCTCAGCTCTGCCGCGTGCGGAACTTCGCAACCCCCAACTGCTGCAGGTAGCGGACGCGAGTCTTAACCTGAAGAAGTTGCTGCGGGATGCTCTAAGAGAGGTAGGCAGGATGAGACGATCTCTCCATCATTGCCTGGAAAAGGAGCCAGAACCCATGCTGAAATTGTCAGAGGGAATCTTCGGGTAGCTAAAGTTGACTATGGCAACCCAGATCGGAAGCTAACTGACGTTCAATGGAAGCTTCTAGAAATCAGGATCCTTGATGGCGTGAATGAGGTTCTCCTTAAAGGTTTGGAATCATATCCACTTTTTGGACAGCTGACCACCTTCAAGGGATTCAAGGTTATGGAGTGCGAAAATGAGGCAACCCTGAAATGGCTAAGAAAGTTCATCTCTGACACCAAAGCTCCGTGGGCTTACGCCAACCTGAAGGTGATCGAGAAAAAAGAACTGATCCACCTCACTCGACGAAAAGGTCGCTTACTCCTTACGGGTCCTTATCTCCCGAAAGATAGGATAAAAAGTTTTTAAGGTTCCTTAACCCAGAACTCCTTAGTAAGGACTGGGAGGTCATAGAAGTGGGAGAACACACTGAGGCCGGGATGGAAGTTACCATCCTCCTCAGTCAGCGGTCGATGCCGTTGCTCCGCGATGGAAATTATAAAGATCGCGTTGGGATTACCCGATGCAAGATTAGACCTAGGTAAAGAAGGAGGCTCCAATTACAATGATGAAGGTAATACAAATAAACCTTCATCACAGTAAGGCGGCCAGTGCCAACCTTGTCTGCCTAATGGGAGACAGGGATATTGACATTGCTCTCATACAAGAGCCTTGGACTGTCCGAGGCAATATTATGGGACTAAACGCAAAAGGCCTGGAATTATACAAAACCAATACCAGGTAAAATATCGGAACCCCAGAAAGTGTGACTGGGATCTCTTTGCCAGCGAGGTGGGAAATAGTGAACATAATTTACTAGAACAAAAAGCACGAACACCGCAGAAATTGATGCCGCAATGGAGGTGCTATGCACTACCCTCAGTAAAGCATACCTAAAGTCATGTCCTATAAAGAGCATGCGCGGTAAAATGTCGCCGCCGTGGTGGAATAAAGAGCTTTCCAACATGAGGAAAGAAGCGCGAAAACTCTTTAATGCGCCTAAAAGACTCAATACTGTAGGTGACTGGGAAATATATAAATCCAGTCAAAGGAAATTTAAAAGCGCAGTCTGCAGCTCGAAACGCACCTCATGGCCTACTTTCTGTAGCAATGTCGAGAATTTGTATTGTATTTTATTTCGTTTGCATAAATTTATAATACGTTATCGCACAATTTACAGATATATACAGAGATTTAATATTAACATAAAAATATTTTTCTTCTGAAGCATTGTATGTAGGATTTTAATAAATATGTATTAATAAATAAATTCTAAATAAGTAGATTTATAAGTAAATAAATATATTCATAAATAAATAAATAAATAAATAAATTAATTAATAAATAAATAAATAAATATCTTAATAAATAAATAAATAAAAACAAATATTAATAAATAAATAAAAAAAAATATTAATAAATAAATAAATAAATAATAAATTAGAACAAATATTAATGACTAGATTTAAAAATTAAAATTTAACATAAAGTACATATAAAGTTAACATAAAAGTCTATAGTAAATAAATTAACAAAAAAATAAGTATATGACCAAAAAATAAATAAATAAATAAGTATAAATTAAGTTAATATGTATGTATGTATACAAATAAATAAACATAAAGATAATAAATTAACAAAGAAAAATAAATAAATAAATATAAAATACATTAATAAACATAAACATAATAAATAATACAGAGAATACATAAATTAAGATAATACATTTTACATATACATATGTACATATAAATGCAATGTCGAGAACACTACAGAAGCTGCGAGACTAAGAAAGATCCTGGCAAAAGAACCGTCAGTACCAGGTTATCTCAAGGATACCGATGGTAACTGGACGCAATCCTGTTCTGAGTCCCTGGATCTTCTGCTTAGAACACATTTTCCGGGATGCGAGGCTCCAGCCAGCAATCTGGAGACTGATAATCGACTAGAAGAAGAGATGATGGTACCAATAGGGATGGTGACTGAGGAAAGGATTATATGGGCAATCGAATCATTTCAGCCCTTCAAGTCACCAGGCACTGATGGGATTTTTCCGATCATGCTGCAGAAAACTAAGCACCTACTGGCACCAACTTTGCACAACATTTTTCAGAACAGTATTAGGTGTGCGCACATACCCAGAGCGTGGCGAGAAGTGAAAGTTGTTTTCATTCCCAAAGTTGGGAAAGCCAGCCACACTACCGCAAGACTATAGACCTATTAGCCTTACTTTTCTGCTAAAGACCTTTGAGAAGCTGTTAGACGGCATATATGCAGTAACCTCAACCACATGAATATGTCCGCGGCACAGCATGCCTACACTAATGCTGACCATACACCATTCAACTCAACCGTCATCTTAGTCGGTTCATGGTGAGATCAACCCGTGTGTGGTGCTGTCAAGTGATCGATTTGACGGTAGACGAGTTGGTTGGGGTAAAATTAAAAGATTTTGATTTTTGGAAGTTGATTTCAACTCAGTTGAACTGTGTGTGGGGAAGTCATTTGATTTGCTGTCAAATTGAGGGGAATTTGTACTAGGCTTGTGCAATCTGTGAAAGTGTGTGTGAGCGAAACGTAAACAGTAAGATGACTTTAACCGCACACATAGAGAACATTTCAGATATTTGCGGCATTTTATACGAAGTCTTTCAACTCAGTTGGTACAGTGTGTAGCCGAATATCAATTTAGTTATAAACTCAATTGACAATTGAATTGAATTGTGTATGGGCTGCTTAAGGGTAGGGGCGTGGAGACAGCGCTCCGCTACATGATGTTGTCACCACGATTGAAAGATCCCTCACTTTAAGGAATATACGCTGGCAGCTTTTCTCGATATTGAAGGTGATTTCAACAATGTCGAGACGCATGCGATTAAAAAAGCGCTCGAAGATAACCATGTTGAACGCACCGTGACCAAATTGATAGTTAGCCTTCTAAGTAGTAGGCACATCATCGCTGAACTCGGGGGAACCCGTCAATAATGTGATCGCATCTAGAGGCACACCTCATGGAGGGGTCATATCCCCACTTCTTTGGATCATGGTCATTAATGAATTGTTAACGAAATTTAAATACAGTGGAATGAAAGCAGTAGCATATGCAGACGATGTGGTGCTACTTGTCACGGGGAAATTCCTAACCACTGTTAGTGAACTAGTTCAGCAAGGCTTAAACACACTAAACGTTTGGACTAAACAATGCGGACTGGGGGTCAACACTCAGAAAACCGAACTAGTGCTATTTACTAATAAAAGAGTTATACCAACCTTCACGCTACCAAACATTGAGGGTACCTCCCTTAAGTTGTCTGAAAGCGCGAAATATCTAGGCCTCATACTGGACAGAAAGCTTAATTGGAAGCTGAATATTAAAGAAATGGTAAGAAAGGCATCCGTCGCTTTCTACACCTGCAGCAGATTCTTCGGAAAAAAACTGGGGCTGTAGACCACAAATAACGCTATGAATGTACTGTTCGATCCCGACGGTTGGGTGCCAATCGGGCGCGTCCCCCCGTTGGTTCGCCAGCGGCCTGGGGTACGGATGTGCAGGCCCAATCACCATTAGCTGTTACAACTGAGATGGTCAACCTTGGTCTCAGTGGAAGGACATTACAGGTAGACACAAAAACGACAGTGTTAGATTCGGGCACTGGTTTCTTCAAAAAAACCGATCACCCTACAGCAATCCACGACAAGACTCTTACATACGAAGAGGAGAATTTGCTTCTCGACCCCTTCGCCAATCTGGGAGTCTCGGATACTGGAATGTTGCTGACACCAAGATCATAACTTTCGATGTTAGCGACAGCTGCTCTGTTGCTAGTTCCACCCTCTCAAGATTGTCAACTACATCCAGACGCAGTAAAATTGCAAACTGCAGGTTGACCGTCAGGAGACTAGGGACCAAAACATGGGACGAACTGACAGACAGGGAAAGACAACGCCTACACAACGCGCGGGCCGACCTACAGGATTTACCCTCGCCGGAGAACAAGCCAACTGCTAGTACTCGGGTCGGTGCGGATCGTGCGGTGGGCACGGGCGAGGAGAGGATGATGGGACCACCCGCTCCTCTGACAAGCCATAGCCAGTCGAGAAGTGGGGTGGTCGCATCCGCCTCTCTTAAAAATATAGAAAACTGTACAGAAAGGTTGCAGGAGCCGACCGGGGTATCACCAAACTCAGCGTCTTGTTCTCGTATTAAGCCTAATGCTGATCTTGACCTTGCCCGGGGGGGGAGGAGGTCTCACGGGAAGTTGATAAGGGGTATCTGGATCTGACCAACATCTCGAGCCATAGCTCATCTTGTGGGAAAGATGCAGATGCCTCTCGTCAGCTAGGTGAATGTAGCCTCAACGGTACGATGGACAGTACGACTACGGTCATCACCTTACCAAGGAACCTGAAACAGCATGATACGGGCTCTCGCAAAGCTTACAGTGCAGCTGAGGGGACCAAGGTTAAGAAGGTGCTCGCCCCTAGCACGATTGCACGACGACAAAACCGCAATTAGACTGATCCGACGACTCAACAAAAGACAACCCGAAACCTACACGGCAAGGGAAAAGGAAGCTCTGGATAAAGCCAGAGAAAAACTTAAGGCACAAGGCAAAACAAACATTGACAAAACGGTAACAACGCATAACAAGGACTATACGAAACAAACACGAAGCGCTTGGGCAGTTGCTAGAAGACTGTCCGAGACGAGGAAGGAAAGCCCACTGCTCTCCACCCTAGTCTCGGGCAGACTTAAGGCTGCTGCGGACGTCTTGGGTGTGGATCCCAACTCCGGACCCGAGGCGGTTGCAAGCTGCTCAAAGAGGCTCAGAAACAACCCAGACGACTCTATTTCACCGACCACGACAGAAACAAACAAAAAAGCCAAGACGACGCCTCAAGTTATAAGTACTGGACGTCAAGTTGCCATCGTCGACTACGGCAACTCAGAGCGGAAACTGACTTCAGATCAGTGGAGGCTCTTAGAAATAAGAATCCTCGATGGCGTGAATGACGCTATATTGAAAGGGTTGGGACATATCCCACATTTCGGTCAGCTGACTACCGTTAGAGGTTTCAAGGTTATGAACTGTGAAGATGAATTTACCTTCACATGGCTTAAAGAATTCGTCCAAAGAACAGAAGCTCCATGGCTAAACGCGAACTTTCGTACTATTGAACGAGGGGAGCTCACTCGCTTAGCGCGACCAAAAGGACGATTATTGATACCTGACCCCTACATCCCGAGAGAGAGAATCGAAAGAAATCTCCAACACCTCAATACTGAGCTTTTAAGCTCTGATTGGTAAGTTGTAGAGATGGGCGAGCACACGAATGCAGGTACAACGATTGTGGTTATGCTCAGCCACAGGTCGATGCCACTACTGCGCGCCATTAACTTCAAGGTCCGCGTCGGGATTACGCGATGTAAGATACGGCCAATTGGAGTGTCGGCAGTTGGTGGCACAAGAAGAGAGGCTGGTCAAATAAAGCATGCTGAAGGTAGTGCAAATAAACCTACACCACAGTAAGGCTGCAAGTGCCAACCTTGTCTACCTCATGGGGGATAGACAAATAGACATCGCCCTCATACAGTAACCCTGGGTAACAGGTGGCAAAATAAGAGGGCTGCATTCGAGAGTTTTGGTACTTTACACCACCACACAGGTAAATACAGAATGTAGAAGTAGAACCTGTATAGTAGCTAGGAAAAATATTAACCTTCTTCTACTATCCGATTACAGTGATACAGACCAGACAGTCGTCAAATATGAGCGTATAGGGCTTCCCCACTTATATTTTCAGCCATCTACATGCCATATAATGCAACAACTGGACCACCTTCAAATCTAACCCTCTCCCTCGTGCAAAAAACAAAACAAGAGAGATGGGACATTGTGATGGGCTGCGATGCCAATGCTCATCACACGCACTGGGGTAGTACAGACACAAACACACGGGACGAGTTACTTTTTGAGTTTATTATCTCTAACAACCTAGTTGTGGCGAATAGGGGTAATGAACCAACTTTTGTGATTAGGAATAGGCAGGAGGTCTTAGATATCACTCTTGCTGGTAACTCTACCACCCTTGAAATTAAACAGTGGAAGGTAGCGAAGGACGAAACGTTCTCCGACCACAAACTGATAGAATTCCTCATAGAAACCAACAAAGAACCTCCAAAACAATATAGGAACCCCAGAAACACTAACTGGGATCTCTTTTATGAAAAAATAAGGGTCTCGGCTGCAGCTCTACCGCACGGCAGCATACACAGCCCCGCAGACATAGATAGGGTAGCCACTGAATTGTCTGACATTCTTGGCGATACCTTCAACAGCATGTCCCCTTAAGCCAATGAAAAATAGAAGGACACCTCCGTGGTGGTCTAAGGAGCTATAAGGTATTAGAAAAGAAACTCGCAGACTTTTCAATGCTGCTAGAAGAACAAATCTGGACTGTGATTGGGCAAATTACAAATCCAGTCAAAGAAACTTTAAAGCTGAAACACAAAGGGCCAAACGCTGTTCATGGCAATCCTTCTGTAGTGATATAGAAAGCACAACAGAATCAGCCAGACTACGTAAAATTCTCTCTAAGGACCCAACCATATTTGGCTCCTTAAAAAATTCTAATGGCGGCTGGACAGAGTCCTGTGCAGACATGCTACAACTTCTGATGAGTACCTACTTTCCGGGCTGTACAGTCTTCGATTGCGCATCCGCTCAGAACGCAGAAAATGGCACGGTTATGACCGTACCTCAAGAAATAATCACGGTTGAGAGAATTCAATGGGCAATAAGCTCTTTCTCACCCTATAAATCGCCGGGTATCGACGGTATCTTTCCAAGGATGCTTCAGAAATCCGTGCACAGTATATCGAACATCTTAATGAATCTCTTTATAAGCAGCCTCAAGTACGGATACGTACCTAGAATATGGCGCGAGGTCAAGGTGGTTTTTATCCCAAAGGCCGGCAAGCCAAGCCATACAAATGCTAAGGACTTTAGACCTATCAGTCTGTCCTCTTTCGTACTTAAAACCTTCGAAAGACTCATTGAGATTCATATTCGTAGCAGGTTGAGTACCAGAGACATATCTCCGGCACAACATGCTTATACGAAAGGAAAAAGCGTTGAAACAGCGCTTCACAGCGTTGTTGGTACAATTGAGAAGTCACTTAGAGTCAAAGAATTCACACTTGCTGCTTTCCTGGACATTGAAGAAGCCTTCAACAACGTCAAAACGGAAGCAGTGTGTGGGGCATTAAGAAAACTAAAGGTAGACGAAACAATTATTCTTACATGTATGCTTAAAAACCGATACATAAACTCAGAGCTGGGCGATGTACAAATTAAGGCTATCGCATCAAGAGGTACACCGCAGGGGGGAGTTCTCTCCCCACTACTCTGGGTATTGGTAATGAACGACATCTTAGTTAATCTTAGATACAGTGGAGTTAAGGCTGTTGCATACGCCGATGATGTGGTGCTATTAGCGACAGGAAAATTCCTCCCAACCATCAGTGAGCAACTTGAAGGGGCTTTGACAGCACTAAGCAACTGGACCAAACACTGTGGACTTGCGGTCAATCCACAGAAATCTGAACTGGTACTGTTCACCAATAGGAGACCTACTCCGCAATTTAAACTTCCATCTATTGAGGGAACTACCCTTAAGATCTCTGACAGATACCTAGGGCTAGTGCTAGATAGAAAACTAAAATGTTAAAGAACGGGCAAGAAAAGCGCAAATAGCCTTTTATACTTGCAACAGAATATTTGGGAAAACCTGGGGACCCAGCCCTAAAATTATCCTCTGGCTATATACAGCGGTGGTCAGACCCATTCTTACCTATGGTAGTTTGGTCTGGTGGCATGCCGGCTGTAAGGCCACGAATCTAAAGTTAATGACGAAAGTACAAAGAATGGCCTGCATTGGTTCAACAGAGGTACACAGATGGCTCTAAAATGGACATAGGGGTAGGAGCGGGTATTTTTCGGAGACGCTCAAATTATCCATATCAATCAGACTTCCAAACTTTGGCAGTGTTTTCCAAGCGGAGGTTCTGGCAGTAACAATAGCCGCTTGTGAAACCGCATTGAAGACGATATCACATTTTTCATTGACAGCCAAACGGCAATAAAAGCAATTTCTGCCACTGAAAAAAAATCGAAGCTTGTACGTTGCTGTCGCGAAGAGCTACGGGTTCTTGGCGCACAGCACAAAGTAAAACTATTCCTGGGCACCAAGGTGTACCGGGTAATGAAAAAGCTGATGCACTTGCTAGGGCGGGATCGGCTTTAGGCATAGACCAAGCCGACCCTTCAATTCACATCTCACTATACGCCATCAAGCAAAAAATAGAGAGTAGAACGCTTATCAGAGCAAACGACAGGTGGAAAACCCTCTTGTATAAACCCTTCTTGTATAAACACAAGAAAGATGTGGCCAATTTACGATAAAAACAAAACGGATAAGATATTAATGAAGAACAGAAACTCTCTGTCCAAGCTGGTAGGCATAATAACCGGGCACAACATGCTTCGGCACCATGCCAGTAAACTAGGTCTTAACGTCAGTGATATCTGTAGAGGATGCGGTGACGAGGAGGTCCACGAGGATACACCCCACTTCCTCTGTTATTGCCCAGGTCTCTACCACATAAGGCATAAAACTCTAGGTAGACACTTCTTCCAGGACATAGAAGAACTCTCCGGATTCCCGGTAAAGGACATCTGCAGCTTTATTAAAGCTTCGGGTTGGTTTGACAATCCTTAGTCGCCGTCATCCAAACGAATAAGGAAACAACACTTATGGGCATCACAATGGATCTGTATTGATCTAAGTGCGGCGCCAGATGGGCTTCCCTCGGCGTCAACCCACTAACCTAACATAACCTACTGTTCGATAGTAAGACCCATTCTGACATACGGATGATTAGTTTGGTGGCACGCTGCTGCCAAAACAACTAACCTCAAGGATATGACCAAAATTCAGAGAATAGGATGCACCTGTGCGATGAGAACAGCGCCAACAGCGGGACTGGAAGCAATTCTTAACCTTCTGCCTTTGGATCTCTATATGCAGGAGACCGCGGCAAAAACTGTCCTCAGGCTAAGCCAGTCATAACACTGGAGGTCAAATGTATACGGACATGCCAAAATACTTGGCAACTACCTTAACGGTGACATCAACTCAGACTACACTGTCCCATACCTGGATTTTGAAAAACCCTTCACGTGGGATTTTCCAAGCAGAGAGCAGTGGGAGAGAAATGAAATACCACAGAGTGCTAAGTCCATCTATACCGATGGGTCAAAGATGGACATAGGTATTGGAGCGGGTTGCTTCTCTGAAGAACTAGGAATAAGCAGCTCCTTTCGACTTCCAGATCAGAGCAGTGTTTTCCAAGCGGAGGTTCTAGGAGTGACAAAGGCTGCTCAATTGGTGTCAATGATGACAATATCACGTGAGGATATCAATATTTACATTGACAGCCAGGCGGCCATAAAAGCGATAGCTTCTACGTAAATAACATCGAAGCTTGTAAAGTATTGCCGCGAAGAGCTTAAGGTTCTCAGTACGCAGCACAATGTAAAACTCTGCTGGGTCCCTGGTCACAGCGGGATATCGGGCAATGAAGCCGCAGACGAACTGGCTAGAAAGGGCTCAGCCCTAGATAGAGAACAAGCAGACGGACGGTCAAACCACCACTCTGTAACATTCGGGCCAGAATTGAACAAAAATCCGTAATTGAAGCGAACAATAGGTGGAGATCGCTAAACACCTGTGCGATATCGAGAGGACTATGGCCTGAGTATGACAAAACAAGAACTAGGAAACTCCTACAAAAAGATAGAAAGTCGTTGTCAATACTAATTGGGGTGCTAACAGGGCATAATACCTAGAGATACCACATGAAAAAATTACGATTGAATGATGATGACTCAGGGTTAGGATTTTGTTGACCTAAAAAAGTAAAAAAAGGCAGAACAAAAGACTTAAAAAGGCAAAAAAAGGCATTTATTAAAAAACAAGAAAAAGGAACGTAAATGCACATTTAATTATAGTAGCATTGAACTACCAAGAGCTTTTTGAAATTTTCTAAATAAAGCTAAATGACCTTTCTATTGTACTTCAGCTGAAACGAGTGGAGCCCATTTAAAGCTTTCAACATTATTTACACCAATGTTTGACGGTACTTCTGGAAAATATTTTTTAAATTCTATGGTGGGCGGTAGAACGAGTATAAGTTAAAAATTTGAATTTTTCAGTAGACGGAAAAAACTAAATAAACCTTCTACTATGTTACATACTGTAAGGCTACTTTGCACTGCCTTTTTTAACCATTTGTGTGTACAATAGACCGATACAGCTTTTACCAAACACGATACAGTCGTGGCGAACTAATTAAGAACGATGATACCAAAAAATGTTTTTCGATTTTTTTTTGCTTAGAGCTGAAAGATATTGTAACTTCTTATGTATTTTGTTAATTTAATGTATAAGTAAGAAAAACAAGTAACAACAAACTAAAAATATAAGTTATAAACAAAAAAATGTATTCAAATTCAATTACGTGTTTCGAAATGGTTGGCGAACTAATTAAGAACGTTATGAAATTGTTTGCTTATTTGCGTATTTGTCATGTCCTAGCCCTATATTTCGTAGAAAACCCTTTATTTGCGATCAAAGCCTTACAACTCCGTGGCATAGATACAATAAGATCCCTGCATTTTTAGGTGACATGTTGGCCCATGCCGTCCTTCCGAGTTCAGATAATTCGTTCAAATTTCCAACTTTATGCTTGCCAATTTGAGTTTTAAGTTTATACCACCAGTTTTTCATAGGATTTATATCAGGAATACATGATGACCTTTATAAAACATCTACAGAATTATTATCGAACCAATGCACATAGGAGTATTTGCATCGAAAAACCGCTCATAAATCAATATTTCAAAATGCAGAATTGAGAAGTAATTTTTTTTCCTAGCTGTACTTAAATACCCATGGCATAATGTACCTTACTTTTTTTCATTTTCATGCACACACTTCGTCACAGCATCAGTTGAAAGTCATCGATCGTAAACTTGAGTTGTGAATCTGTTGATTTGTGCGAAAAATAGCACTGTTAAATAATTAAATTTTTGTTTTTTTTATATTGTGTACCAAATTTGTTTGTTATGAAAGAATCAGCTGCAGGTGTGTACTTTATTTAGAAGCTATTTTCACGTTTATTGGAGCATTAATTTAATAAATATTGGATTTATTTGAAATGTATGCAAATGGGCATTTTTTTTTTATTATTTTTTTTTTAATGGACATTTTGTTATATAATTCGGTGTTATTCGGTAACTTATTTGGTATCAGCTTATAGAGCAAGATGTCAAGAAGCAATAACAAAAAAAAAAATGCTGCCCATAACTGCCCCCCTAGATTTTTCCGTCCCTGATGTGTGTCTTAAAAAATGTTTATCATAAAATAAATTATTTTGCTTGAAGGATCGGTTGGGTTGTGCATTATATCTAAAAGACAGTTATATGGTGTTACGAATGAGTGTGAAGGGAATGATTTTGAAGCTGAACTGGATCATCTTCAGAGCTATTTGCTCAATAAATGGTCTTGCACGTAGGAAAAATTTAGAGATTTTAAACTTAAAATTGAATTATACCTTAAAGTGACTGAAATAAGCTTAATAATGCTTTCAAAGTTGTTTCAGACAAGTATAACTTCATTAGGACCAAAAAATATTTTTGATCGGTTTTTCGAGGCAAATACCCCTATGTGCAATGTTTTGTTGCCCTTGCCGTATGGTTTGGATCATTGTCTTGCATAAATCTCCAAGTAATGGGCAGTTCTTCCTTAGTACAGGGTTACATGACATTTCCTTATATTTGTATGTATTGCTCCGAGTTCATTATACCTTCTATTCGATGTACAGTATATGCATATTTCTGAATGCACACAAGCAATACAATTTTTCAAACCAATAAGCGTGTAGATATGTACAAGCATACATACATACATTTATAGAGATTAGTGATCGCAGGACAGGGACACCTTTGGTGGCAGCAATGCAATATGTATTTTTTATAAAGCGTAGCAACGCACGCAGGGTATTCGCTAGTAACAGACTAGACGTTTTAAATTGTAATGCATCTAGGAATTTAAGTATGCGTATTACGTATTGTGAGGAAGAAGCATAATGTTTGCACAGGTGAACATGAATACATATGTATGTACGAGCATTATTTTTTTAGCGAACAAACTTTGAGAAAAAAAGCAAAATATGCAAAAAAGGCAGAAAAAGGCAACAACGGCAAAAAAAGGCAATAATGGCATAAAAACGCAAAATAAAATACATATATTTGGAATCAGGAGGACATGAAACGTGCTTGTGTAAAGTCGATACTATCTTCCAAATAAGTAAAAAAAAAGAGGCAAAGTTAGCAAAATCCTATCCCTGATGATGACATACAGTGATAAACATAATAATAAATAATAAAACATGATTTTACTAAATAGTAAAATGCGTCACATCAGCATTTTTAACCAAGATATCACATGTGTAACACTGAAAAAAATAAGCATTACATAGAAACACCGAAAAATGGATGAATTACACAGAACAAAAGTGTACGTACAACCAGAGAAAATAGCGGTAATTTGTACGATTTTCATTTCATAGTGATCTAGTTTTGGCAGTTGTGTTCCGGCTGTCAGTAGATAAAGACTACAGTGTAAAAAAGAGGTTTGGAAAAATGGCGTCGCGTCGTAAGGAAATATCGTTTGGGTTGCGAGAACTAATCGTATAATTGAAAAACGAGGGACGATCTTACCGCGAAATTGGGAAAATTGTTAATAAACCTCACTACAGTGTTCAAACTGTAATAAAAAACTACTGTAATAAAAAACTACCACTACGGTGGGCACCGTAGCGCAAGTGGTTAGTTCGTCGGACTACTGAGCCAGCGGTCTTGGGTTCGAATCCCGCCGCAAACACCTAAAAGTTTTTCACAGTGCCCACCTCTTTCGAATGTCGGACAAACATCAGAGAGTATCATTTGCCACGATTGAGCTTCTCAACTCGCCGTTCGCAGTCGGCAAAAAACTGTAGGTCCCTTCCATTCGTGCAGAAATATAACACGCACACACAAATGGTTGCGAGAAGCAGGCCCAGGTTCACCTCGAGCTGTAGCGCCAACTAAGTAAGTAAGAGAGAAATTCTGTTGAAAACAAGTTCAGAAGTGGCAGACCTTGTAAGCTAACAGACCGTGACGGTAGGAGTATTCTAGCTGAACTTAAGAATAAACCGGCCACACCTTCAACAGTCATAGCTAAAAACATTAAGGATGTTAGTGGAAAAGATGTCCATCCAATAACGGTACACAGATTGCTCCACCGCTCCGGATACAACAGCCGATCACCGCGAAAAAAACCTTACATCAGTCAAAAAAATGAGAAAAAGCGTCTAGAATTTGCTAAACTCCACGAAAATTATGACTAGACTTTCTGGAACAGTGTGCTCTTTAGTGATGAGAGCAAGTTCAATTTATTCGGACACGATGGAAAGCAAAGAATTTGGAGGAAAGCCAACGAGAGTCTTAAAAAGGAAAATCTAGTCCCGACCATCAAACGTGGAGGAGGTAATGTTCTGGTATGGGGTTGCATGTCAGCGGCTGGTGTGTGTAATTTAGTTGTAATTGAAGAAATTATGGATCGTATGGTATATTTGAATATCATAAAGAACAATTTCAAACAATACGCACAAAAATTGGGATTGGGACCTTCTTGGACATTCCAGCAGGACAATGATCCCAAGCATACGGCTCGTATTGTGAAGGAATGATTAATTTTTAACATCCCGAAGCAATTGCATTCACCACCCCAGTCGCCTGACCTAAGCCCCATAGAACATCTGTGGGAACATCTGGAACGCAAGATCCGAACACATAAGATAAGTAACAAGAATGATCTCATCTCAGCTTTACATCAAGAGTGGGCTGAAATTCCTGCAGAAGTGACCCAAAACCTTGTAAATTCGATGCAAAATAGGATGAAGGCTGTAATCGCAGCAAAAGGCGGGAAGTGTACGTAGACTTGTTTTGAATTTTTCTTTTTTTTTTTTGTATAATGTATTCTCTGAAGCACGTTCATATTATTTATGTTGATTAAAAGAGATTATACTAAGTAATCTACGATTTTCAATGTTTTATTTGTGGTTCGGAACTGCATTTTTAATTTTTCGATACAAATTTGGGGTGTACGTAGACTTATGTTTATCACTGTATGCAGAGGATGTGGTGACGAAGAGGTACATAAGGATACAACCCATTTCCTCTGTCACTGCCCTAACCTCTGTCAACTAAGAAACAGAACCCTAGGCAAATTCTTCTTCGATCATATCGGAGAGCTTTCTGATGGATCACCATCTAATATACTTGAGTTTGCTAAGGCGTCGGGTTGGATGAAAGCATAGGCATTGATACCACGGGTAGGACCACACTATGGGTATCACAATGGGTCCACATGGACCTAAGTGTGACGAGGATACACACATCCTCATCAGCCCGAAAACCTAACCTAACCTAGATAGATAGATAGATATATAGACAGACAGACAGACAGACAGACAGACAGATAGAAAGATAGACAGAACAGACGGATAGATAGACAGACAGTAAGATAGATAGATAAATAGATAGATAGATAGACAGATAGACAGACAGACAGACAGACAAGCACAAAGATAGACAGATAGACAGACAGACAAGCACAAAAGCACAAAGATAGACAGATAGACAGACAGGTAGATAGACAGACAGATGGATAGATAGATAGATAGAAAGATAGATAGACAGGCAGGCAGACAGACAGACAGATAAATAGATAGATAGACAGACAGACAGATAGATAGATAGATAGACGGACAGATAGATAGATAAATAGACAGACAGACAGACAAGAAAGACAGATAGATAGACAGAACATACAGATAGATATAAAGACAGATATACAGACAGAAAGACAGACAGAAAGACATAGACAGACAAGCAGATAGACAGACAGATAGGAATATAGATAGACAGACAGACAGATAGACATTTCATTTTGATTTTTGTACATTAATGAAATTAATTCATTTTGAGTATTTATTTCACCTTAATAAAAAAGTGTTATCTATTTATTTATTATTATTTAAGTTATTGGTACAATCTTTATATAAAAGGTCTATTCAATTAGGTCTTCTCTATTATGTCTTCTCTATTAGGTCTTCTCTATTATATCTTCTCTAGGTCTTAAGTCTTCTCCAGGTATTCACTCGTTGTCGGTCGTCTCAGTTCTGTCCTCTATACTTCTAGTCTTATTATGATTTGTATTTATGTACGTAGTATGTGAGTGTCTATGTATCAGCTTCAGCCTTCTATGTTTATTGCTTTCATTCGGCCTCTCCTGACTGTTGTTAGTCCTCAAACAACTGGATACGCCTGTTAGTCTCGTCTCTGTGTCGATCATCTTCATCATTGAATCCTGGGAACTCCGTCTCAATCTCTTCGTCGTCAGATAAAATTGATTCTTCAGAGTTCATAAAGGTATATTTCTTCATCTTATCTACTACAACCACTTCCAACGATGTTTGGGACACTCGATGTTTTGCTTCCAACTTCCTGCATTGCCCCATCGCAGGAACTTCGCGGATTAGGCGCACTAGGTCATCGACATGAAACTTTTTGACGAATCTCTTTGAGTTGTGCCACCGTCGTTGGTTCCCCTGATCGCTGCTGATGTTCTCGAATGCTGTTGTACGTTGGTTTTCGGCATTAGATTCTGTCATAAACTTCTTACGGATCTCATCGTTCAAGATGTCATTATCATATCCATATTGAATTCGTCCCAAATGTAAATCCCAATCTGTACCATCCGGATCAGTTGACATCGTAGCAATCGACGGTGTAAGCATCCTGTGTTCCCACTCGACTTGTACATTGGCATGCAGAGTTCCGGTTGCATTTTTGATTAGCTCACTAGCATAAGATGTTCCTATATCTGTGATTTCTCGAACTGGTGGTCCAATCATATCGGTGATCTCTCGGAGAAACTTTGTAGCGATGTGTGTGACAGCAGATGTGGTGTTTCGTACAACCTTCTGCACTTTATTTAGTAGATCTGGTCCAACATTGGGATTGATTTTAATTTCCGTGACACTCGGGTCAACTTCAATCCGCATTAACTCCGCTTTAGTTTTTTAGTTTTTTATTTTGTTAAACTGTTCACTATTCTTAGGAGATTTGGCTTCGTTCGTTTTGGAATCCTTCTCGCAGCTAGCCTCCTTATCGCTGAGCATGTTCTTGTAGGACTTCTCAGTGATTAAAAAACGATTTGGTTCCGATATGTGATTAGTAACCCTGCGGAACTCCATCACCATATCGCAGAGATGCTCCCAGAAATTCTTGCCCCTATAGAAAACGAACATTTTCTAGAAATTTTGATAGATCTTCGAAGCTTGAGGCCTTAACTTTCGCGCAACTCCTGTGAAAGGCGAATGAAATCTCTTTCTATGAAGATGACCTGCTTCATCTTTGTCCACTCTTGAACGGTGTGGATTAATAACGACGCACTCATCGACTTTCGATAATTTCTCGACAGAATCAGGAAAATATGTTTCTAGCCTCATTGTTATAATTTGGTTTACAGTTCACTTAGATTTTCTTTTTTTCGCCTATTTGGTTCTATTTTCTTCTTTTTTTTTATTTTCCTCCTTTTTGTTCTTTTGTTCTATTTACTTCTTTTTTTCTCTTCTTTTTTGATCTTTTTCTTCTTTACTTCCTTTTAATTAGGGTTTGCTTTGGCCAGGTTCAAATCCCACTTCTGATTTCTGTTAGCTATTTATTTATTATCATTAGTTATTATTTAAGTTATTGGTACAATCTTTATAATCCCCCCTGTTCTGCATTTCGAGTGAAAGTGGATTGAAACCGAAATTGAAATTCACTCGGAATGGAGTTCAGTGTTCTGCATTCCGAGTGATTTCGAATTTTTGGAATCCACTTCGAACTCATTTGTTTGAAATGTCAAACACAGCTGTCAAATCATTTCAAAATCATTGTAGATTTTCCGTTCTTGGTTTTTGCTTTGTGCAAGTGAATTAAACATTTAAGAAAAAATATATTGTATTAAAAAAATGGAAAAAATGGAAAACAAAATGATTGGTTCGCAGGAAGATTTTCCGAGATAAATCTAACATTCTGGATCTTCCCGAAGCATTGTAAGCAGAAGTTAGACAACTAAAGAAAAATAATTTATTTAATGGTTTTTGCATTTTTAAAAATAGTTTTAGGGTGAGTAAGAAAATATTTGTTGATATCCTGCAAGAAGTGGAGTCAGAGAAATCTTGATCTTGGAAAATCTTGATTTTCTTTCATGTAATTCAAGAGAATACTCTCTTGCCTCTAATTTTTGTGTTGTACTATATTAAACAAAGGAATTATTTTAATACACTAATGGAAAGTCTTATTATTCTACTCATATTTTTCAAAATGATTCTGATCAACAAATTAATTAATTAATTCACTTTACAACGGCATGTGAATTCAATTCACGTCAAGAATCTCAAGTGAATTCAATTCACAAAAATCACAGGATTTTCGTAATGCAGAACACGAATCTACAGCTGTCATCTTGAGTGGAATGCAGAACACCAAAATATTCACTTTCGAACATACAATCCACAATTCATAGTTTCGTTCGGAATGCAGAACACCCAATTACACTTTTGGTGGTTGAATTCACTAAAAGTGGAATGCAGAACAGGGGGGATAATATGTCTTTTCAATTAGGTCTTCTCTATTATGTCTTCTTTATTATGTCTTCTCTAGGTCTTAAGTCTTCTCCAGGTCTTCACTCGTTGTCGGTCGTCTCAGTTCTGTCCCCTATACTTCTAGTCTTATTATGATTTGTATTTATGTACGTAGTATGTGAGTGTCTATGTATACGTATATGTATGTATCAGCTTCAGCCTTCTATGTTTATGGCTTTCAAAAGTGAATTTAATTTAGCTTATAAGTTGGCTGGGAAGAAACTAGGTCCTATCTATAGACAACAAACTGCTCATTTACAAGACGATCATTACACCAATATGGACATACGGACTTCAGCTGTGGGGAACAGCGAGTAAATCAAATATTTACATCATCCAAAGACTCCATGGTATATCTCCAATAATGACATCAATAAAGACCTCAAAATAGCGACAGTAATGGAAGAAATACAAAAGACAAGCACAAAACACAAAATCCGGTTACTAATCCACGATAACAACGAAGTCAACTCTATCCCGCTACAAGAAATAACCAGAAAAAGAAGACTGAAGCGCCTTAGACCTTCTGACCTAACTCAGAGACTTTAATAAAAATTATAAAAATTATAACAATTGTAATGTTCACTTTTTGAAATTCGTAGGTTAAAAAATAAAAAAAAACCCTTATTGTAAAACAGAAGTATGTAAAGGCACTGGCCTTATAAGCTATCATATCCTGTTCTGTAACAACAACTACTAGATGTAAATAAATAAAAGAAATAAAAAAAAAATAAATAAATAAATATAAGTTGACACAACATTAATTTATTAATTTGGAAGTGGGTTATAAGTTCACAAACTGATTGTGAATTTATAAGTATTTTCGATTTTCCGTATTTTTAAATTTTCCGGCAAGCCGTTGCCGTTCATTTTACCGGATAATCAAGATTCTACTGTATGTATTTTAAAGCGGGGTCACCAGCAGTTGTTGTACTGTAGTTGCAACAACTTGTATTTAACATGCGCTGACCTGCAGCCAATCGCAGACTGAGGGTTAATGAAAGGGGTCGCTGATTCAGCTCTTCCCAGAGCATCAGCTTTTTCATTTCCCTGGATACCAGTGTGTTTGGGGACCCAGAGCAGTGTGATCTTATTACATTGCCTAGGCTGGTTCAATCTGTTGATAACTTTCTCCACTATTTTTTATGTGATCAACGTTGTTGAAGAAGCTTTGATAGCTGCTTGGCTATCAGAGCAGATGTTGATGTATTTGCCCTTCCATTTTTTGTTAAGTGGAACAGTGCACTGTATAAACTTCTGCCTGGAAGACATTTATGAACCCGCCCAATAGGATATACGTATTCTTTTACATGACCTTCCTCTGATATACTCTGGTCCAGAGAGCTCATCCATCAGTGTAGACGATTATGTTTTCCGGTGCTGTTCCATGCAGATCGATCTGGAAAGAAGAATTTTGAGCTCGTGGTATTTAAAGTTCACCTCAAGGCTAATGGTACTAAATCGAGAAGCTCCGCCACCCTGCCTCCTCTATCACCCTCCCCAAATATTACTTGGCTTAACAAGTAGTGCCTATACTAATGCGATAAGCCTTTTTTCTAGATATGCAGCGGAGGCATGGTGAGAAAAATCTCCCTAGCGGTAGTTGGTGTCCCTCTCATAGCCCCGGTAACGCTAATGCACGCAGGGTGATGGAGCATACAATTATAACTTAGCGTAAAGTAGAGTTAAATAAATTAATATACACAATCGTTTTAATGGTTTTCCCACAAGCGTAAACTGTTCTGAAGATTGATAAATTTAACTTAGTGTTTTTTTAGTTATTCATTTAATGTCAATAAAATTGAAGATGTAGTAAATTTAATTTACTTTTACTTTAAAGGTTGATTTAACACAATTTAATTGATGACAAAACCAAAAAAAAATTATGTGGAACGGTTGCTTGCCTTTTTTTCTCGGTATCTTTCAGAGTCTTAGACCGACCCCGGTTGACAATAAAAATAAATCTACATATCTATGAGAGCATTTTACTCAAATTTTTTTTTGTGTAGGCAGGCATGCCAAACGTTTAAAAAATATAAGTAGAATTAAGGTGTGGTTTTTTAGGTTTGAATACTTGGTGTGATTCGACAATCACCCAAATTCTCAATGTCGTATTTGTGAGTCGTATACGAGCATCGAGAATAGCTGTATTTTGTAATGTATTTGATATTACAAAATGCGACAATAGTCGTATACGACTCACAAATACGACATTGAGAATTGGGTAAAATATTTGTCGCTTTTGGCGGCTTTAATCGACGGTCTAAAATATCGCCGCAGGTTTTTTTTAAGCACGAAAGATAGAATTATAGAAATTATTGTACAATCGAAAGAATTGCATGTTGTGTTTCCGTTAGAAAGTTGAGTCTTGAGTTTTAATATCTGAATTCAATTATTTGCAGTTAGGTTTGTTAAAATCTTAATTAAGATTGTTTGTATTTTATTTTTTAAGGTAAGAGTTCTGGAAACATTAATGTTATTCTACTTATAAAACTCTGCCATTGTCTTATGTTTGGATATATTATTTAGTTTAATGTTTGGTAAAATTGTATTTATGTGTTTGCTCAACTGTCTTTTTTGTTTTCGAATTGTTGTAATGTACATAAATAGAAATTGTGGTGACAAAGATGAACAGCACAAATATAAGTATGTAAAATACCTTCCATGCTTTTAATTAATTAAGGGTTCAGCGCCGGTTTTCGTATTCCTTTCGTTCAGTTGCTAACAGTTGATTCGTTTTATTAGGGGCGAGAGTATAAAGCTTTCGGTAACGAAACTAATTTGTGTTATCATCTTGTTTATTTTTCATGCATTAACGGAGTTTCTTTTTTGAAAGAAAAGTTGAACAGAACAAGCCAAAACTATAAAAAAAAAATCATAAACCACTATGAAATTCCGAAATAATTCAAATTTTTAGAAAAAAAAAAGCTAGTTTAATGAATCCACGTTATTTAACATTGGCCGGCGTATAAATATTTCTTTACATGTATGTATATGGTCATCCAACCAGAGGTGTCATTTTAAATCAATAGAAAAAGTACGGCGTTGTGTGGACTGGACCTTATAAGCATGTATAGGCCAAGATCTTTATGCAAAATGCGGTGCAGTTGTTGCGGATTCCAATCTCTGTGATCGGACACATCTGGGTTTTCAGTCACACTCTCAGCTACGGCGGCGATATTTTCAGCTGACATTGCAGGACAAATTTGACCTGTCAAAGTTATCGATTAAATTCACTAAAGCTGCGCGAGAACGCGCTTGATGATGATCAAAGGCAGTACGGCCCTTGCGAAACGTTTCCGCGATATTGTCACCATTGGAGTTTTCACTATTTCAACACGTTGTACGAGATTGTATCGATCCATATTTAATAACCTCCTAGTTTTAACTTATCAAAAGTCATCGCAATGATAGTTAAATGTTTACAGTCATGGCGCGAAATTTAAAACGACACCTCTTGTTGGATGACTCTATATAATAGAATCAATTCAAAAATTCTTTTTTGAGTCAGCAGATCTATTTTCTTATCTGTTGCCGCTCTGAAAGGAAAGTCCATCGATTCAGTGCAAAAATTTCAGAATAGACCGAAAGAAATTTTTTTTTAAAAATAAGTTCACATTCAAGTCACGTTTGCTTACATACAAACACAAACCAGTTTATATTGAACAAATGAATAATTAAAAAATTGTAACTTAATATACGATTCACTAAGTTGAGATCCTTCTTGTTTTCTAATAATAATTATTACATCATATTAACCTACCCAAGTTTAACTAAGAAACCTTCTGCTGATTTAGTACAGCAAGTCCTCAACTTATGAACTTAATGAGGTTCCAAGCGGACGTTTGAAAGTTGCAAAATAAGCGCCCTTTGATGAAATAAGATCTGCTTTATTTTAAAATTAGTTTTATTATTTTATTAATCATCCATGGTGTTGGTCACTGGATCTCCTCTACCTGTTCTACTGAACTCGAGGTCAGGAGCAAATCCTTGTTCGTACATATGTCGAGGACTTACTGTATTCGCATATTTTTAGGTCATGTATATTTTGGTTTCATACCGGGGTGTTATTAGGAAAACGGCGAATGCTTACCTTCAAATCTGAAACTCTATAAAATTTTTATGGAGGTGGCAATATTTTTGTTTTTAATTATTCCGTTTTAATATTGAATATTGAAAATATTGAAATTTTCTCCACCGTATTTTTCTTTGTTTTAGAAATGTTTGTTATTTATTATTTTAATTGATTTGATCTTTTATTTATTATATGAAAACAAAAAGATTAATGTCCGTCGAATTGGTTTGTATTTTTTTTCTTTAAATCATATTAATTGTTTTTAGACTTAACAATTTTTTTTTAAGAAAGAAGATAGTGGATTATATAATTTGGGTTTACATGAATATAAAGTTATTTTTTTAATTGTTTTGTAATAAAGTTTATTTGGATTGATAATTTTCGTTTTTAAATATTGTTTTTTCCTTTGTCACAAATACGTGGAACTTATTTGTCATTTTAATGTTATGTTTAGTTTTGCTCGTGTATTTAATTGTTAGCGAACTCTCGGATATGGTGCGGCTCTATACCGAACATTTTCACGGGAACGTGTCGATCCAGTTTCATAGTGATTTGAACTTGTTGGTCGGTATGCTGATGAACGACCGTTGTTTGTTTCTATAAATTTTAGATTGGATTTGTATTTGAATTTATTTTGATGGATTTTGTATTTTAATATTTGGTTGGATTTCTTTTCTTTTTTTCTATATATTTTTTTGATGATAGAATTTTATTTTCAGTTGGTTTAAAGTAGTTCCGATATTGCGAATTGTTTACAAAAAAGACACATTTTTGTATGAAAGTGAAAGAACACGAAAGCAAATCGAAGGAACGATGCAATTGTTTCTTCAAAAAAAGAAACGATCACACAATCTCATACACACTTCACTGGAAAAAGAAAAAAAGATCAAATAAACTTACTTGGATACCCACTATGAGAATACGATGATGGATGATCACGTCGATATTCTCCTCTTTCGTAGGACGAACCACCTTCATAATGCCCATGCGACGAGGAATGCTTTGGTGGTGGAGAGTACCTACTGTAGTCATGATGTTCATAGAGGTCATGATCTCGTGGTCTAAAATGATTAGAATATATTGTTTGTAATTTTTTATTGCACAGATAAGATTTTGTTGCGAACGATCTGGTTATGTTGCGTTTGTGTCACTTCTGTGTTACGTACAGAGCACGATTTTTGATATTAAATCATGCGCAAGTGTATCTTGTCAAACACAACTTTTTTCGTTTAGGCTTACAGCCATATTCATTACGTTTCCTTAATTGCCTTTTAATTCATGTTTAAGTAATTCTCGATTAAAAAGTTGATCATTGTGTTATTCATAAAAAAATTGTGAACTGACAATAACTAATTTTGCTTTGATTAACGGTTTTGGAAACATATACCCCGTTTATATGACAACTCAATGCGCATTGAATCGATGCGCATTGGTTCAATCCGCATAGAAAGGTTGGTGTTTACATGAAATTATTCAAAACCGAATCCAAAATAAACGTGAGAAAATTGAGAGTTTAATAAACAGCTGATTGAACTGACAGTTTGATGAAATAAAAATTAATCAATTAAATATTACACTATTAAATTGCCTGACATTAGATGACAGATAAGAGAATGATGAGAGCGCGAGAGAGTAAAATGTTTCAATGCGATTTGAAAGTGTTTATATGATTTTTCAATTCGGTTTCAAATTTTCAATGCGGTTTATAAACAGGAATGAATGAATGCGGATTGAGTATTTCAATGCGGTTCGAAGTGGATTGAACCAATGCGCATCGATTCAATGCGCATTGGGTTGTCATATAAACGGGGTAGTAGTTTGAAAATTTGACTTGAAAGTGTCCAAAAAATAGAAATTGCAAATTAATTTTCGCATATTTTTCTTGAAAAATCTGTATAGTAATGGAGGTCCGATTTCGGCATTTAATACTACGTTTACACCAAACGAAACCCCGAGATTTCGGCAAATTCATCCAAATCTCAGAGGTTTCGCCATACATTTTCGAGCTTTCGAAATCTTCTTGAAATATTTTTGAGTTCATCCGTCCGTGAGAGGTTGTCAAAGCGAACAAGTCTACAGCGTGAACTTCGGTTTATTTTGGTGTTCATTTATAGATGTCAAAATATTAAATGCCAAAATGATTGTGGCCAATTGACAGGACACAGGTAAGTTTGCAAGAGAATATTTATTTTATATAATTTGTTAATCTTTTCAAAAAAGTACAAAAAAAAAACATTTTGATCGCCAACTGAGGAATGTCAACAAACAATTGTTTGCCTAGAGATGGGCAATTGCGAATAAAAACAATCGAATAATTCGATTGTTCTCCGCTCTCTGTCTCTGTTATATTTTTCATATTTTACCCGTTTCTCTTATATTTTTATACTCTGAATGAGTCAAATAAAAGAAAACCGGATTTATTTTCAATTTCAATAAAATTTTGACAGGCGGTACGCGGTCAACGTAGGTTGCTGCGGTACAAAATTGTAAACCACCTCAGTGTGTGCACCTATATTTACGGCAATAGGATTTCATACCATTATACCGCTACCGCGTAACGCTCCGATGTGTGAGCTCCTTTAGTTGACAGGAGTCGATTGTTCCAGCGCGATTGTTTTGGGCGATAGTTCGATTGTAAATTAGATTAATAAACTTAAATTGAAATTGAAGAAAATCTTTTTATTTTAAATATCAAATTGCATGCGTTCAGATTTCAGATCCAAATTCAAGTCACACTGGTACCACGATGAATAAATTGAGACATGCATTTCTACAATCGACCAATTAGTATACTCGCCTAGTAAAATAAATTTTCTGAAATACGATTTGATAGTTATTCGATTGTTTTCGGCTAACACCGAATTGTCTTTTTATTCGATTATGAAACTAATTCTTAATCGCCCATCCCTAGTTTTGCCAGCCACTTCAAAATTGACAGCTGGAACCTCTTCAACTCGGTGTAAACGGGTTACTGATGTTTCGGTGAATGTTCATCGAAATCTCGAGATTTCGGCTCGGTGTAAACGTACTATAAGACTTGATCAACGTTGATTAGTGACGGAAAATATAATGAATAACGAATGACGAATTAAAGTATAATTAAACCAAAATTAAGGTTAATTCATAGTTGATTATGCTTTATGAATAGGGCTGTTAGACTTTAAACTTTCCTTCTTCCGAAGATTCGAATTTTTACAGTGTAGCATTACTCATTTTTTAACGCAAATCTTAAAGGAAACTATATTTGGGATGAGAAATGGCGTGGTAAAGGCATTGGCATCTGTAATGAGTCAGGCTGCACCCACAGCTCAAACCATTAATAAATCACTAAAATAATAAAATAGTAAATCTTAGTTCGAAATTCAATCCGTTTAACACCGAACCCATAATAGAAGTAAATTTGTTAGTCAATTCATTCGGAGAAATTGTATAGTTCTCCCGTAGAACCGGCGTTTCGTTAACTGAAGCAGAAGACATGCTTATGCAAAACTTCTTCCCTGTCTATAGAATGCCGCGTCCCGTCGAACTACTTTTAGCTAATACATGACAAATATGGGTATCATCGAAGAACTAATACAGTTGATTTCTGAAAGATGCGGACACTACGGCACACTTTCGTAATTAGCAAGCAAGGAGAATATGGCCAATGCTTCGTGAGCGGGATAAGGTAAGTTTTCAGAGCAGTGACAATTCATACATATGTACATATATGCCAATTTTATTTTAAAGATCGAAAGTGTTAATGGTGTTCAATTACTGCAAAACCTTGAACAAGAATACATTTTGAGATCATGCGATGCATATAAACTGCGATATGCATTCAGTAAGATATTTATAAGGATAAACTAGTCTATTTCCAAAATATAGTGACTCATACCCCGTTTTTATGACAACTCAATGCGCATTGAATCGATTGAAATACTCAATCCGCATTCGTTCATTCCTGTTTATAAACCGCATTGAAATCTTAAAACCGAATTCAAGTATCATATAAACACTTTCAAATCGCATTGAAACATTTTACTCTCTCGCGCTCTCATCATTCTCTTATCTGCCATCTAATGCCAGGCAATTCATACCCCCCTGTTCTGCATTCCACTTTCAGTGAATTCAACCACCAAAAGTGGAATTGGATGTTCTGCATTCCGAACGAAACTATAAATTGTGGATTGTATGTTCGAAAGTGAATATATTGGTGTTCTGCATTCCACTCAAGATGACAGCTGTAAATTCGTGTTCTGCATTCCGAAAATCCTGTGATTTTAGTGAATTGAATTCTCTTGAGATTCTTCACGTGAATTGAATTCACATGCCGTTGTAAATTGAATTAATTAATTAATTTGTTGATCAGAATCATTTTGAAAAAAATGAGTAGAATAATAAGACTTTCCATTAGTGTATTAAAATAACTCCTTTGTTTAATTTAGTAAAACACAAAAATTAGAGGCAATAGAGTATTCTCTTGAATTACATGAAAGAAAATCAAGATTTTCCAAGATCAAGATTTCCCTGACTCCACTTCTCGCAGGATATCAACAAATATTTTCTTACTCACTCTAAAACTGTTTTTAAAAATGCAAAAATCATTAAATATATTATTTTTCTTCAGTTGTCTAACTTCTGCTTGCTTCGGGAAGATCCAGAATGTTTGATTTATCTCGCAAAATCTTCCTGCGAACTCTCTCCATTCGGTTTTCTTCGCAATCTTCACCAATCATTTAAAAATGTTGTTTTCCATTTTTTCCATTTTTGTAATAAAATATATTTTTTCTTAAATGTTTAATTCACTTGCACAAAACAAAAGCCAAGAACTGAAAACCTCCAATGATTTTGAAATGATTTACATTTGACATGTTTTTGACATTTCAAACAAATGAATTCAAAGTGAATTCCAAAAATTCGAAATGACTCGGAATGCAGAACACTGAATTCCATTCCGAGTGAATTTCAATTTCGGTTTCAATCCACTTTCACTCGAAATGCAGAACAGGGGAGATAGTGTAATTTTTAATTAATTAATTTTTATTTTATCAAGCTGTCAGTTCAATCAGCTGTTTATTTAACTCTCTCAATTTTCTCACGTTTATTTTGGATTCGGTTTGGAATAATTTCATGTAAACACCAACCTTTCTATGCGGATTAAAACAATGCGCATTGAGTTGTCACATAAATGGGGTATCAGTCTTCTCTAGGCCTTACTGAGTTTCAGTTCTTATACAACTACATGTATACAGAAAATCGAAGGTAGAAAAACAAATCAAATTCGCCGCAGTAAAGTTTTGTACGTTCTCCAAATATTTCATACCTTTGCGATTTGCTCACTGGATATGTATCGTCCATAGCGTAGCGTGCCTTCTCTAGAATGCTGTACACTTTGGGTTTAGATGGTTTATCAAATGTTGGCGGCGGTGGAGGGCTTCTGCAAAGAACAAAAAAATATGCCAAGTAAATAGAGATATGGTGTTAACTAGAGTTTACGCTCATAATTTAGTCTGTAACAAGAGTATAGTAGTACATATCGATGGCCCCATGCAAAAAGATACTAAGTGCATTTTTGCTATTTTTCAGGAGAAGCGTTTAAATTTTTTGAAGTGAATACTTCTTTAGCGACGTATTTGTTTTTGAAAACGAGTGACGATAACTGCGTCACAATAGATTTCGATAACTGTATTTCGATAACGTGGAAATGATTCCATACAGGGGAAATATGTATACAGAAAACATCAGCTGTCTGTATGTCTGTCTGTCCGTCTAGCCGTCCGTCTGTCTGTCTGCCTGTCCGTCCGTCTGTCTGGCCGTCTGTTTGTCTGTGTGTCTGTCCATCCGTCCGTCTGTATGACTGTCTACCTTTTAACATCTAAACCGCTGAATCCCTAATAATATAAAACAAAGTGAAAATTCCTTTGCATGGACCTACACAGCAAACGGCTAAACGGATTTTGATAATTTTTGTGTTGATTAGGTTTTGATAAGGAGCAGATTCGTGCATAAAAAAATATCTGAAAACCAAGAAATTCAATAATTAGACTTTGAACCTAAAAAAGGTAAACTTCTCCTTCGTCTATTTTATTGAAATTCAGATCAGTTTTAAGAGCTTTAAAATACGCGTCTTTTAAGTCCAAAATTATATTTCTACGTGCTCTACAAGCTGAGCAATATTAATAACATCTTTGCAAAATGCCTTTTTGAATTAATTTGTTAATTGATCACTGTTCTGAAACCAACGTCAGTGGTGTTTTCTTCTTTTGGTTTCCTTTCGATCTCTCTTCGTAATTTGTATTTCTCATTTTTCCTATAAATACGCGTTAAATCTGAGTGGAATGGATTTGTGTATGTGTCTGCTCTGCTCAGCATCAGCGCTCAAGCGCAAAGGTTTTGTTGGTGCAAATTTTTTTCTTTCTGTTTTGTTTACATTATGTTCATCCCCCTCAACATTAGATTTTAAATTTTAGTTCTTAAGTTTAGTTTTTAAGTTATGTTTTAGCTTGTAATAAGCCGAATAAATGGAGGCTTTCGCCCCACTAAAATTAAATTAAAATTAAATTAATTAAATTCATGGATGTGTGTTGTGTATACACTACAAAAGTTAGTTGAGTAATGCAGCTGGTAAAGTTTTGTAGAGGGGTGTGTCGTATTCGTGTAATTGTATTTCGTGTGTTATACTTGAGTACAATTTTTAGATTATTGAGTTGGATTGGAATTTAGTTCTAATCTTTTTTTGCAGGGTTCTTCTTCTTCTTTATCTGTTCTGTTTTATATTTTATCATTTTGTTGGCATTGGCAATTGTATTTCAAAGCGGAATATAGTTCATTTTTCAGCGAAAATTAGCTGGCGATCAAATCGGCCTGATATTGGGCGAATAAGTCGAAATGCAAAATTAAAATGAAATGCTCGATTACATCAAATTGATACAGCAAGTGGCCAGCAAAATGGTCCACATGAGAATATTTCGCTGCCATGGACCCGAAAGAAAAAATTCCGGCTTTCAATATGAAATATGTATTGTTTTGCATAGTTTTTTATCATTTTTATCTGACGAAAAATGGCTTTTACTACCACCGTGTACGTGAAAAAAGTTGTTTAACATATTTTTTTAGAGAATTCGCCAAAGATAAAAGTTCGCCAAAGATAAAAGTGTAGTAAAAACAGAGCTTTTCATGAAGTAATAGTTTTGAGAAAAATGCATTTAAGGTAAGAAATTGGAACAACCAATTTTCAAAATTTTGAGTTTAAGGGGCCATACCTTTTTTATGACTGCATAGATGTACATAGATGTACAGTCTTCAAAATTTCGTATGCGCTTCTAATTGCCTCTCCGAAATTTAAGAAATTGTTTTTGTATCTGTAGTAGTTCAGAAGTAATATCATTTAAAGTGGTCCTACCACCGAATCGGAGGTCCCTTACTTCGACGGGCTGAAAATATACCCCACTGTCATACGATTTTTTGTTCGCTAATCTGCAGGAATTTATAGTTAACGGATTATATCTACCTCTAAACTGGGACACCGTATATTCCTCTTCATGTTCGGATTTATCGGAGGAATCGTGATAAGAGTAACAGTGACTCTTTTGGTTACTATTTACAACCGAAAATTACTGCAGGCTCTTGGTCTATTAAGACAGCAAAGTAAATCAAAATTCCATCAACTACATCCCATAAATGTGGTAGGCAGGCGAAGCAAAGCGAGCACGGGCCAGCTAGTCAATTATAATGTAATTTGGCAGATAGATAGTCTGGGACCTAAGGAAAGATTTAGGTGGAAAAACCGCTCGCTAGGGGGCGCTGGAGTCAAGTTATTAACAAAACCTTTTCACGCCTAATCTGCTGAAGCAATTGTAATTTTATTTGGCAAAGAGATAGTCTGGGACCTACGGAGGGACTTAGGTGGTAAAACCGCTCGCTAGAGGGCGCTGGAGTCGAGTTATTAACAAAACCTTTTCACGCCTAAACCGCTGAACCAAGTATAATGTAATTTGGCAAAGAGATAGTCTGGGACCTAAGGAAAGATTTAGGTGGAAAAACCGCTATCTAGGGGGCGCTGGAGTCAAGTTATTAACAAAACCTTTTCACGCCTAAGCCGCTTAACCAATTATAATGTAATTTGGCAGAGAGATAGTCTGGGACCTAAGGACTAAGGTGAAAAAACCGCCCGCTAGGTGGCGCTGGAGTCAAGTTATTAGCAACTTCTTTATTAACTGACCAAAATGATTTATATTGACAATTTATGTTAGTATAGTACCAACAGGGAAAACTACAAAAACTGGACCCGATGGGTCTTTGAATGTACTATATATACTATTTGATGTTAGTTCTGTTTAACACGGAACAAAACATATCAAAAACTATTTTATGTGCACTTCGTATTAATGTAGCTGGAAATCTATATACTGAAGAGTATAGTAAGATGCACATAAGTGTCATCTTCTTTTTCAGACAGACAAAAGTATACTAAAAAGCACATTAGTGCCTCCAGCTTCCACAAATATATAAAAAAAAAAAAAAAAAAAAAAAATCAAATTTACATGATTTTACTTACCGGCTTCCACCATATGCTGCGCCGTACGTCCTTGAAATGGGATGTTTGTAGGGTTTCTCCTTACCAATGTCCATTACACGCATTTGTTCTTGGCGTATCTCATCATTACTATCAGGCACGAGAAATTTTCTTATCTCTGCCAGGGCATATGCTAATCGAGCATAAGCTTCTGATGGTGGAGCTACGGTAGATATTTCCACGTGAAGATCACGATTCAAGTGATTATACTTGGGATCGCCGGAAGTTCTAAGCTCTTCCTCCTTATCATGATCGCGCATTGAATTTCTTCCCAAAATTATCATTTTGCATTGTGTATGCTCTTGTAGTTGACGTAAAGTATTACCTTTGGGGCCAAGAATTTTACCAACAAAGTTAAACTAAAAAGAGTAAATAAAATTCGGATCGTTTCTTTTTTATTTATTATTTTCTACTCATTTAAAGAACACTCACTTTTGGATAATCTCTAATCGGGAAGATGACTTTTTGTGCAATCCGAATCGGTTTTTCACTATATACATTGGCAAACGTTTCAGCACGAGGAATTCGTGCGCTCACAAGCACCTTTTCAATTTCTGCAAATCAATTGCACCTGATTTAAGGGGTCTTATTTTGTATTTACTTTTACTTACCGGTGTCTAAAAGTTTCTTACAAATGGGGTATTTCTTGTCGACAGATTTCTTTTCCGAAAGGCAATCCTGTAAATATTCATTGGTTTTTTCATTAAGCGGCACTGAATCTAGCTGGTGGTGATGGCTGCCTTCTTCATCACGATGTTTTCTTTTGTTATATTCAATGTCATCGTTGTATTCATTTCTATCATATGATCGAGGCATTTTTATGAAATACTTTTCCTTCTTTATTTTTAATAAAACAACACTCCCTAACTATTTCTATAACTAAAACAATTAATTCTCACTGCCCAAGCCTTTCGTGTAGAAAAAATCAATTCCCAAAGAAAAATGGTGTTCCAATTTCAAACTGTCATCGCGTCGCTTAAAATTTATAGTCGGTAATGCAGATTCAATTTATTTGTCAACGCATTGTCAAAAGCTGTGTTTGTTCTGTTCTTTTTCGAATTTCAGTACCTACCTAGTCTGCCTTTACACGTGGGTACTTAGGCCGTGTGCCAATTGCGTTAAATTTTTATCCAATGGCTAATATTTGACGTTTCTACCAGAGGTGGATAAAATTTTAGCTTTTGACTGTGTCAATTAGATTAAAGGGGATTTTTAGTGTAATTTTTCTTTAATTTCCCACTAGAATTGAAAAATTCCCCTGTCATTTTATTCACATCACATTTTACTAAAACTAAAATGACCAAACTGTTTTCACAGTTTTATATAAAAAAATAACATAAAAACCATCTAATATAGCCGTGTTTTTTATTAAGTGAGTATATACTCACTTTTCAATTTACCCGCACTACAAAAATAAATTCGCTTGCTATAACATTATGTAAAATTCTCCAAGTAAACGCATTACTTGGTACAGCAGTTTCAGACTCTGAATACCAATGGCACTGAAATCGGTTAAAGGTTGGACGAAAATTTGTTTTTGGCATTTTTAATTGGATGTATCCGTAAGTTTTCCTTTTTTTTAAATTAAGTTGATAAATGCAGTGCTTTTTCTGATTGGTTAGAATACATTTATTTTATAAATATGAACTTATTTTGTTAGGAAATAGTGGTCAGATTTATAGCATTTGATACAAAATATTTTTTCGTGCTGTATTGAATTGAAAAACCTAAAAAATATTATAATAATACCTTTATACATGCAAAACTATAAGCCCTTTGTATGGTGAATTTGTAGGCAACATTATAGAGCAGCAAAATAAGAAGAAAAAAAAATTAAAATTATTAACACACCTTCCCGAGATAAATACGATTTTCACTTAAATTGATTAAAAAAATGTACAAAAAATTGTGTTTGAAAACCAATAACTCGAAAATGAAAGCTGGAATGGAAACAGCCATGGGCTGCTGTGATAAACATTGATCAACTGTCTATCACACGGACCCACTTTGGTTTAATACACCAGAATTCAAAATTGAATAATTATTGGTACCTAACTACTTCTCTGAATGAACTTTTTTAAACCCCATCAGTTGACAGATGGAAATCATATGACAAGTTTGGATGTTGGATGGGAAGTTTGGATTTTGGGGGTTGGATTTTTTATTGCGAGAATTCTCACACTGAGATACTAGTTATATTTTAATTTATCAACATTCACCGACAAATTCACAAACCTGAATGAAATTTATACCACGGTTGTGCAGCGGTTGTACGCAGCTCACACACCATACGATTTCCATACAATCGGTCGCATGCAACCGTAGGTTTTCCATTCTAAGCGTACGACCGTGCGATATCGGTACAACCATCGTAAGCTAGCTAACACACGATACAATAGTCGCATACAACCGCAAATTTCATACAACCGTTGTATAACGATCGTATGTTGTATCCTGTATTTGCTGCTTTACCCTTGACAATTGTCAATAATACAGCAAGATTCACAAACGAAAGTGTATCATAGTGAGAAATAATCGAAATAATTTTTGGATCACGAATTTGATCCTAATAAAACGCAAGATCTCGTATTGTTGTTGTAATGCACACAAACTTATGAGTTGATCTGATCCGGATCAGATCACGGGGATAAAAACACACGGCTAATATCATTTATTGAGAATACCTCACTTTGGATCAAGATTCGAATTTTCGAATTTTCCAGGCACGACAAACTGTTTACTGATGAAGTGGTTGAAAATAGCGGGGAACGAAAATGTCGGATCGCTGGAATTCCACACGATCTCTCTCTTCTCTTTTGTTTTCTTTCCACTTTTTGCCATTTGCTTGTGTGGCTACGACCATAGTTACATATTCGACTCAAGCTACACTGGGCTGTTTGTGAGTCTAGACGTTTTTTGAATTACTCTTTGTTATTTACATCCGTGAGTCTTGTGCTTTTACACTTCAGACTTTTTTCGTTGACTCAAATTTGACATTCCTCTTTTATGTTGCAGTTCTTGTATTGTGCAGATGACTAGGTGGGAAGCAACAAACGAAGAAGAAAACGAAGAGGAGAAAAGAAAAATGTCAAAAAGAGTCGCCCTCGACTTGTTAAGAAGTCAAGACTTCCTTCGAATATGGTAGCAATATTACTGTATTTATTTAATTAATTATGTATTTATACAAAGTTATAGTTCAAAGTTAAAGTTAAGTTTATTAAATAGATGTTAGTGGATAGAGTGGATAGAACCTTCCATGTCGACGGTCAAGAAAAGAAGAGGCCGATGTGGTGTCTTTCATAAATGAAGAAAGAGTAGATGACTGCAGTTGCTTGGTAATTACAATAGGTGTCGTGATGCTCGTTTGATATCTGGATGCGTGGTGCCAAACCATTATGTCAACACCACTCCTCAACACGGCATTCCCAAGCTATTCCTCAGCTTCTTGAATTGCACTTTAGCTAAGCCCTTTGTAAAGATGTCGGCTTGCTGAAGACCTGATGGAATATAAGAAACAATTATTTTATTTTCGTCAATTACTTCTCGAATGAAATGTAATTTAATATCGATGTGTTTCATTCGTTTATGATCTCTTGGTTCTTTAGTTATATTGATGCACGCTTGATTATCTTCGTAGACAGTAGATGGAGTTACACTTGGAATTCCAAATTCTAAGAGCAATTGTTGAATCCACAATGCCTCACATGCTGCATTACTAAGCGCCACAAATTCTGCCTCAGTTGACGAAAGCGCTACTGATCGCTGCTTCCTTGTTGCCCAAGATACGGTGATTCCAAAAACTTTGAAGATATATCCAGATACTGACCTTCTATCAATAATGTTATTTCCCTAATCTGCATCAGCGTAGCCGATAAGTGGTGGTGCATTGGCATCTCGTGTGTAAATTAATTCCAGTTCTGATGTTCCTTTGATGTACCTAAGCAATCTTTTTAAATAATTCCAGTGCTCATCAGAAGCGTTGCTTTGAAATTGACTAAAGTAGTTCAACGCTGCACTAAGATCTAGTCTGCAAGACAGCATTGCGTACATGAGACAGCCAATTAATTCTCTGTATGGATATTTCGTTTCTGTGCCAGTATTTGCCTTTAGATTCAATCTGGTTTCAATCGGTGTTTCTATATTTTTGCTATTTTCCATTCCAAACTTTTTAACTAAATTGGTTAAATATTGTTTTTGGCTTAATTTCAAAGTACCTGCTTCTTTGTCTCTGTCGATCTTCAAACCCAAAAAGAATTTTGGTTCACCCATATCCTTCATCTCAAATTCTTCAGATAATCGTCTTTTAATTTGTTGAATACTTTTGAGTTCCTTGGCGGCAATCATCAGGTCATCCACGTTTAAAAGCAAAATCATCATCTCCTTTATGTCTTCATGGATGTATAAACAATGATCTGCTTTTGCCCGCTTAAAGCCCAATGTGATGGTGAAGTTGTGAAAACGTTTATTCCACATCCTGGATGCCTGCTTTAAGCCATAAAGAGATTTATTTAATTTGCAAACTAAATTACCATGAACAAATCCATCTGGTTGCTTCATATACACTTCTTCAGGTTACTACGTACCTTTTGTTATCATATGATAGTGGCGTGATTGGTCCAACGACATCACTATAGGCGTGTTTTTTTGAAACGTAGCTAGCCAGTCGTTCATTAAAACGATTCCCAGCCAGCCGAACTCAGCTGACTTACCTCCAAGTTGGTGTGTGTGATTTCGGTCATATGTGTGTGATTTCGATCAGCTGTTAAGTGCGAACTGTCAAAGTATTCGGCATTCAACCGAATCGATTTTTTGTTATTTGTTGTGAAAACAATTAATTTCGGTAATTTATTCAATAATAATTTACATAAAGTGATATGAAATCATAATATAGTGGATTATTTCTGTGAAACATCATTTAGTAATTGAAATTATATAATTTTCGTACTCGTCAAATGTCAAATGTTCTACAAATCGCTTTAAGCGCTACCTTGCCATGAGATATCGCAACATTCCTAGCCAGCTGCTTTTGGCTGCGGATAAAATCAAGAGTTGTAGCCAGCTGGTTTTTGTATTTGTTTTACGTGTGAAATTTGACTTTGCTAGCAACTACTGGCTAGCTACGTTTCAAAAAAAACACGGCTTATGTATTAATTCTAACGGCCTTTGTGATCTGCTTCCAACAACACTTTTGAATGGTTTCCGATTCTGTTTCCCCATAATGCAAGATTCACAAAATTCTAAATTAGCATTTAGATTTATCCTTTTCATTCCGCTTACCATTTTATTGTTAGCTAATTTTATGATATCTTTATTATTAAGGTGACCAAGTCGCCTATGCCACAATTTAAGATCTTCATCTTTTATGCACATTCCAGCATGTTTCGGTGTGCTTACAAATATGTTCACCTCGTAAAGTTTTCCGTTACTTTTTCCTTGCAACACTAATTCACTATCATTAAATATTTGTACGTTTCTATTGTTAAACACAATTTTCAGTCATTTTTCTTCTAACTTTCTTATTGAAAGTAAATTATTGGATAGTTCTTTAACGAATAACACATTTTCCATTACAAATGGTGCCTTTTTATTATTCACAATAATTTTTCCACTTATTTTTCCAATTTTCGTTGCTTCTAAATTAATTCCACATCTCGTGACAGGTATTTGTATTGGATTCGACAAACTTTTCAGCTCAGTGAAACATTTTTCATCATTAACCATGTGATCTGTTGCACCGGAGTCAAGATAAAACTGTAATTTACGGTTTGCTGTGCATGAAGTGCCGTTTTTCGAATTCGCAATGAACGAATATTTTTTATCGTCCAATCTACTTTGCGTGACATTCGCACTGTGTGGTGAATTTTCATATTTCTTGTTGTAACCTTTCCCATATCCTTGCGGTTTTGATCTGCACTCACTTTTCTTATGGCCAATTCTACCACACTTGTAGCACTTATATTTGAATGTAGATTTCACATGCATTGCAATATTTGTGTGTTGGGAATTTTCACTTTGTATGTTTCTTTTATTTATTTCTTCGAGTAATCTACTTTTGACGAAGTTAATAGTTAGCTTTCCTTGTTCGACGGTTTCCAATGCGGTGACAAGCGGTTCAAAGCATTTAGGTGGAGATAGCAAAAGATGACACACTGTATCTGTTTCATCTAATTTCGCCCCAACTGATTTTAGCTCTCTTACCACTTTGTCGAAGACGAGTAAATGTTGCTCTAGGCTCTCTCCTTCATTACACTTTAAGGTTAAAAGTTTCTTTCTTAGACACATCTGTGATGCAGTACTTTTTCTCTCAAAAATCGCCATCAAACAATCGAAAATTTCCTTTGCTGTACTTTTGTCCTTGATGTATTCTAGCTGGTCATCTGCTATTCGATGAATGATCATAGCTTTGCATCGGCCAAGAAAAGACAAGGCCGATGTGGTGTCTTTCACAAATGAAGGAAGTATAGATGACTGCAGTTGCTTGGTAATTACAATAGGTGTCGTGATGCTCGTTTGATAGCTGGATGCGTGGTGCCAAACCATTATGTCAACACTCATAGGGCAAAATATTTTCCTTCTCATGTTTTCGAACTTTCTTACTCTTTATCATCCATGTGAGTCTAGACTCCCAAGTCTCCCAATCCACACGTTGACTCATGAGTCGCAACTCACACGAGTACGAAAGAGAAGAACGATGAGATAGAAAACAAGCTGCCCGGTGAGTCGCGGGCAGAATTTTCTGAGACTCTTTTTGACGTTTCTCTTTTTCTTGTTCGTTATTTTGTTATTTCGCTTTATTTCTTTTCTTGGAAATTACGAAAGAATTTAATTTGACGAACAAAAATTGATGTTTTAAATAATTATGCATAAATGAAATACATACATCCAAATTTGTATAACACATAGTCTGCTTTTACACCTAAGACTTGTGAGTCTAGACTTTTTTCGAATTTCTCTTTCTTATTTACATCCGTGAGTATTGTGCTTTTACACTTCAGAATTTTTTCTCTTTTTCCAAAAAGAGTCGCCAAAAACTTTACCCTCGACTCACAGGCAGAGTGACCAGTTGAGAACCTGAAAAATATTCCGTTTTCCTGAGAAATGGAATATTTATATTCCAATTATATTTAAATATATTCCAATTATCGAAGTGTTATCATATCATTCCTTAATATCAATCATATCAATAGCCGTATTTTATTATCACCGATTATTAGTATTATAAGTAATGCAATGATGAATGATGATCAGGGATGAAAAAATGTATATGAAAAAATATATTTCTCTCTTATTAACTTACCAACAGTATTATTTCTGACAGGCAGACCGAAAATGTTCGGAATTTATTTGGCTATGGCAGTTAATTTTGGTATTGAATAAGTGAAGCCAAATTTTGTGATATGTATGAGTATGTATTCTGTTATGATTATATTAAATAGTAGTGAATAATTTAATGAATAAATATCAGATTTTTGTGGTGTTAAAATATTCTTAATATTCTATTTGAACATAAAAATATTCCACTTTTATATGTGATTATTTTTCTCAAAAAATATATTCCACTCGAGCTGAAATGTATTCCAATATGGAATATTATATTCCACTCTGGTCACTCTGCTCACAGGGCAAAATATTTTCCTTCTCAACTTTTCGGACATTCTTACTCTTTTGCACCCATGTGAGTCTAGACTCACAAGTCTAAGTGTAAAAGTAGACATAGTACATAGCCTCCATAGCTACTATTTTAGGAAAATTACAAAATGTAAGCAATATATCTTCATAAAAGCTAATAAAAACAGAGCTGTAACCATTTCAAAAGCGAAAAAAATAAAATAAAAGAGAATTGTCAAATTACGAAAACAGAAATTATAAGAGTCGAGACTCAAAAGTCAGCGTGTGGATGCAAGCGCCTCACCGAATGACAGAAAATAGAAAAGAGTCGCGACTCATGAGTCAACGTGTGGATTGCGACTAAGTGTAAAAGCAGACTTAGTATAATCCATCCGAGATGACGAGCAGACTTTGTCTGCTTTTACACTTTAGATTTTGAGGCTGGACTTTTTTCGAATTTCTCTTTTGTAAACAGAATAAAACAGACAAATTATTATGTGCAAACAGAATAAAACAGACAAATTATTATGCTTTTATTATTATATATAAATTTAATTCACGAGAGCGCAAACACTTTTTCTTTCTTATATCTGGGGGAAAACTTGTCTAGACACGCTCTTTATTCTTTTCAGTTACTTCAAAATTTAAAACTACAGCTGTCTCTTTTGACAGCAGCCAAATGGTTTAAGTATAATGGTATAAAAATGGTTTACATTAAGGTTTCGAATGGTTTACATATGACAGTTACTGTGGGTTATTACGGTTCGGCCATCTTGACCATGCAATCGACCTCGATTGTATTGATATATGAAAAGACATGCGACTTTTAACAATAATATTTTCAAAGCTCGGTGTTGCCTTCAGAGTCCAAACTACTATAATTTTCATTTACAATTCCAGGATCTAGCCATTTTTTTAACCTAGTAGAATTAAGAATACCATGATACGGCATTTGAGTTACTTGGAAATTATTAATATCTTCAACTACGTTTCGGTCATGATCCAGCTAAGCTTTAATAACATACGGACCTCGGTACTTCGGTATTAGTTTTTTGTTAGTCCCTACCGACGTATCAACATTCTTAATGACTACATATTCACCCTCTTCATATTCTCTGGGGGCCCTATGGTGTCCGGTAAAATATTGCAAATTATATGACTTGGATTTCTGGATGGCATCATCAGCTTTTCTACGTAATTCTTCTAAATCTCTGGGTTCGTGGTCAGGATACTTCTCGTCGAGATACTCTGTAAGCTCGTCAATGATCTCTCCCCTTTGTTCGACCCCAAACAGTAATCTGCTAGGTGATATCTTCGTACTAGTGTGATTAGTATTGTTCATTGCGAACTCCACTTGGGTTAACTTATGCCTCCAATCTGAGTGCTCGGATGATTCAGCAAGTTTGGATAACATGGTCTTTAAATCTCTATTCACCCGCTCCACCTGTCCATTGGACTGAGGAGAAGCTACGGCCACTTTAACATGATCAATATTATGGTCAGTGGTAAAATTTTGGGATTCTTGAGAAGTAAAACTAGTGCCGCGGTCACTAATGATCCTTCGTGGGCGACTATAATATTCAAAGTATCGTCCTAGAGCGTAACAGGCTTCTTTCGTATCGGGAGTGTTAACCGGATAAAGCTTAACCATCTTGGTGAATGCGTCGATAACAGCAAACACATATTTACGTCTGGAATGAGGGGACGGCAGGGGACCGAAATGATCGATATGGATGGTGTCAAAGGGCTTCGGTTGTTTTGGAATAATATACAGGTTACGTTCATTCTTCCGAGGTGCTGCCGAATAATAAATACACTTAAGGCAATTCTTAATAAACTTATCTAATTTTTCCTTCATGTTCGGAAACCAATAATGCTTCTGAATTTGCTGCGAGCATTTATCAACCCCAAAGTGACCATACCTTTCATGGGTCAATCTCATGATATTTTCTTCTAGCTCTTTCGGCACATATAGCTGGCGTCGCTGCTGGGAGTTAATCCTAAAAACCAACCCATCCTCTAAACTATACTCAAGCAACTGTTCAGTTTCCAATTTATTTCGAATAGATTGTATATTCGGGTCTCGGGTCTGCGCTATCTGGATTGTGAAATCTAAATCCTCACCCTCTACCGCGCCAATCAACTCGACCCGACTGAGGGCATCTACATGGGACATACGTTCGCCTTAACGATGTTGTACTAGGTACTGATAGTTTTCTAACGCTAGGGCCCACTTGGCAATGCGAGCATTTACTTCCTTCTTCCGCAGAGTCTGCGATAGGGCTTCACAATCGGTAATTATAGTAAACGGCAGCCGGTCAAGGAAAGTATGGAATCGTTCCAGAGCATAAACTATGGCAAGGGTCTCGAGCTCGAAACTAATGAGTTTCGCGTCCGCATCAGAGGTGGATTTTGAAAAGAATGCGACAGGGTGGAACCTACCGTCATCTTGCTTCTGCATAAAAATCGCCCCAAACCCATGGGAACTTGCATCGCAATGCAATTCGGTCTCTCTTCTCGGGTCATATATAGCCAAAACTGGGGCACACATAAGGCATTTCTTCAGATACTCAAAGGCATGAGTACATACATCAGTCCAAATGAATTTGGCTTCTTTCCTTAACAAACTATACAAGGGCTTCGCTATACGAGAGAAATTACAGACGAAGCGGCGAAAATAAGAGAATAAACCAACACACCGTTGAACTGACTTTGCGTTTTGGGGCATCGGATATGAGCGGATGGCTTCAAGATGGGCATCATTAGGGCGGATCCCTTCCTTGTTTACTCGATATTTGAGGTATTCTAATTCTTGGCAAACAAACTGACACTTTTTCATATTTAATTCGAGTCACGCTTCCTTCAGCAATTGCAGCGTTTCAGCGAGTATTTTCGTGTGCGTTGGTAAATCTTTTGTAGCAATACAAATATCATCCAAATAAACTACAATCAGGTTTCTCTCAATTAATGACTTCAGGGCACAGTTAATATATCTTTGGAACACCGAAGGGGCGTTTTTCAGGCCAAAAGGCATCCAAAGATACTCGAATTGGCCGATGGGAGTAACAAATGACGTGAGCTTAATAGAGTCCTTGTGCATTCTAATATTATGAAACCCATCTTTTAAATCCAGTTTCGTAAAATACCTTTTACCCCCAAAGTACTCAAGGCAATCTTCAATAAGTGGGAGGGGAAAATTATCTCGGAGGGCCAACCGATTTAGTGGACGGTAGTCAATACACATTCGAGTTTCTCCATTTTTCTTCTTGACTAACACAATGGCAGAAGCATAGGGTGAGTCACTTGCTCTAATTATTCCTCGATTTAGCAATTTTTCAATTGTCGTCTGTATTTCAGTGCGTTCAAAAAACGAAAGACGCCGCGGCGAACAGTAAATTGGTACGTCATTGGTCAACCTAATTTGCATCGAGTAGTGGGTAATCTTCGGTTGCACTGGCGAATTTAAATAATATGCGCAGACCGTTTCTAACACCGCATTTACACATATTTACATATTTTTACCTCTAACGTCGTTTTCCTATAACTGACTGAATTTATCATCCTCTTCAAATCAATAAAATATGCCATATCCTTTTCGTTTTGTAACTCTATTAATTCTAATTCTAATCTATCAATTAAATGTTGACTACATTCGGCGGCGATTTTACAATCTTTCATATTATCTGCCTTCTCAAAATTAGTCAACTTGGCTGAGCTAGCTTGAACACCATCTCTATAACTTGGACTTCTCAAAAGATCAAATGACTTAAGTGCACTGTATATATGTTCTGGTAACTCCAGAATTTTATTTAAAAATCGGTTACAATTATTAATTCTTAACAACAACTGGCGGTTATACATTTTTTTTAAAAGGCAAAGTTTAATATTAAATTGACTTAAGATATCCCGTCCAATCAGTGTCGTAGCTAGGATCATGAGCGCATTGGCTTATAATTGGCCGATATTTTCCATAACCACGTTTACAGTAAGAGATAAAATATCCTCACTTAAAAACAGACTTGGCCTTTGGATTGAAACGTTGAACATAAAAGTTCGAAAAGTTTTACTCTTTTAAACGGCTTTGTGGAAGAAAATCAAAAATTCTGAACCTCTGGTCTAGTAAAGCTGAATTTTAAACTTTTGAAGTCGTTAGCCCTTTCGTCGAATATTTTTTAACATTTCGTTTACGCTTTTCAAAAAATTACGGTTCTATCGACAGCTCGTTTATACGATTTTTTGTTTAATCAATACACAGCCCTATTTGATTTTTTCTGAAATCATTCAAAAAATCCACAAGGCAAGTGATGATGAGGCCTTTTCTCATACATACCCAAAATTGTTAAAACTACGAAATTCTACCGAAATCAGTCAAACCATGTTCCCGTACGAATATTTTTCATAGTTCGTTACAGAAGAGAGATCTAACGGGAGAGTACGAAATTTCCACATGCTGCAAATTTTAGCCCAAGAAATGTAATTTTTCTTATGTCTTATGTCTACAACATCTCTAGAATATTGTCCTAAATTTTCAAGTTGATCGGAGTAATAGTTTCAGAGATAGAGCCTTGGGAAGTTGTGCACTCAGCGCCAGTTGGGCTCAGTTTTATTTAATGCCCCTATTCCGTAAGACAATTTTTGTTAAGTTGAGTTGAAATTTGAAATTCGGTATTACTGAACACAACTCTGAGAAAAAGAGTTGCCTGTCAACATAAAACCAAGATGGCGAATCCTCTCTAGAGTTGTGTGGGAATTTTTCTGGTATTATGGTAGACAACGCAGCTATGTTTTGGTTGCTAGAGCTGTCAAAAACTAACAACTGGGTTTAAGTAGTTGTTTGAGAGTAAATGTTGAGATACGAAAGATGGAAAATGAACAAAAAGACGTATATCGGACAAATGAAATAATGCAATATTATTAATAACGTCATTAAAAAAATGTGTGCAGCTTAAAAGCATGTAGTCCACATCAGTTGGAGAAAATAGTTTTACATCTTCAGCACTCGGAAGTGGTAGTGGTATTGCAATTGCAATCGAGCGTCCACGCAATTTTACTTAGCATTTTTTCTAGTTGGAATTGGAATATGTCACGGATAGATTTTCATATGCGCACAACAATAACAATACATATTATCTTCATCATTATTATCATTAAAAAAACCAAATCAAAACTTCTTTTCGTTCTGTTTTTATTGAATATTGAGTTTCTGTTGGCAAAATTACTTTCTACTTCGACCACCAGAGGTCAGATTTACGTTAAGTAGTCAATTTGTGGTTGTTATTCGCATCTAAAAGTATGCAATTTTTTTTACAATCACAACTGAAAAAAATTGTTTTATGTAATATGAAAAATTCGTTAAGTTGCGCGAAAGTGGAGTTGAATGACAGCCAACTCGAATAAATTGAGTTGTGTTATGGAATAGGGGCATAAAACGCGTTTTTCTCGAAACTGTATTTTCAAAGTCGGTTGAATCCAATTTTCACTTTTTGGTTTTTTCCTTCGTCCAAGTTTTAGTTTAAGGTATTAACTAAAATACGTATCTTTTTTTTGAACTTCAGTTGATCCTGCCATGAGTTCTGCTGTCAACGCGCAAGCACCTGTTTTCCGAGGGATCACCGGAAATGGCGTCGCAATGGCAGAGCTCAAAATATTTTTCTACAAACATTTCAGAAACTCTTTGTCAAATGTGTATATTTAAGGCCAAAAGAAGATTGATTGAAAAATTTTATTTTTTATACAAAAAAAAAAATTGTTAAGAATAAGCTGATTTTTACCCGAGGAAACCCATGTAATCCCTTAAGTAAGGGGCGCCATTCCTAATCTGTGGGGGCGACTATTGTAATCAAGTTCAAGTTTCTTTTTATGTGATAAGTGTGCTTGTGGCTCTGTAAAGTGGCCCCGTGAGGGCTGCGCCCCCCTGGCCAGCCCCTAGCTACGACGCTGCGTCCAATGAGCAGCGGTACAAGTGATTCATTATCTGGAATAACAAAAACATCATGAGTTACTTTCCGATTTCTAAATTGCAAGTTACACTTAATTTTACCATACGTACTTATGTTTTTGTTTCCCATTCCGCGGAATAAAGTCGGTTTCTTTTCTTCGGTTACTAACGGAACTAAGGATCTCCGCACAAAACTAATAGGGCTGCCCAAATCAAACAGAGAAACAAATCTTTTATATTCAGTGCAATTATTATAAGGATCATTGAAGGCAACACTTACCGTTTGAACACCCTCTAATTCTTCAGCGATGGTGCTTCGGCTTCTTCTCGTATCGGTCAAGGAGTTCCTTCAGATCCTTAATGGTAGTGGCACTCATCAGCATGACTGCATTACTGCTCCGGTCATTGAGTCCCTCGATGATACAGTCGATTAAATCCGGCTCCGGGATACTAACTCTTGTTGCAATGTCTTGCATTTCGATGACGTACCTTTTGACAGTTTCACTTGGTTTTAATGTACGCAATTTCAATTGTTGGAACACTTCGTTCATTGTGTATCGACGTCCGAATTCTTCGATTAATGCATATTTTAACTGCATATGTGTGCGCCGTAATTGTGCGCAAAAACACTTTGGCTGTCCCTAATAACTGTCGTCGGACACTTATGAATTTCTCCTTATCGCTACAGTTGAATATCTCGAATGCTTCTTCAACGCTTTGAATCCATTTTCTTATGCCGTAGTTGTCGTCACCACTGGACGTGGGTACCATAGCTGTGAAAACTAAACAGTCAAATTTGTTTTCTTCGGCTTCACCCAGTTGTTCTCTGAGCACACTTATCTCTAATTGTTTACGCAGCAGCTCTAGCTCTCTGTCAGCCTGGCGTATTTTCTCATCAATTTCTCCTGCTTCGGGTATCGGTTTCTGGGCTGCGGGCACTAATTTTTTGGCTGCGGACAATGGTTGCTGGACTGCGGACACTGGCAGCGGGGCAGCATCTTTGTTATCACTATCTGCGATCAGCTGGTCATAGAGTGGTCGTAACTCCGCAACAGTTGCTAAATCAAACTGTATTTTAGCCTCGGTCAGGGCGTCAATTAATGTTTGTCTTTGAATATAGAAGCCATGTTCCGTTTTCTAATTTTGCCAGGAATTTTGATCGAAATCCCACTTCTGAATTGTAAACAGAATAAAACAGACAAATTATTATGTGCAAACAGAATAAAACAGACAAATTATTATGCTTTTATTATTATATATAAATTTAATTCACGAGAGCGCAAACACTTTTGTTCTTTCTTATATCTGGGGGAAAACTTGTCTAGACACGCTCTTTATTCTTTTCAGTTACTTCAAAATTTAGAATTCTACAGCTGTCTCTTTTGACAGCAGCCAAATGGTTTAAGTATAATGGTATAAGAATGGTTTACATTAAGGTTTCGAATGGTTTACATATGACAGTTACTGTGGGTTATTACACTATTTTTTTTTTTTTTTTATAATCTACACACGCTAAAGTGGATATGAATACCCTTATAATGTTCTTACACAGCGCGAGCACATGAAGGACAAGAACGAGAGACAGACAGATCGATGTAGTGATAGGAAACTCAGATGATAGGTTTCAATTTCAACTAACTCTATGGGTGGTGTCCAGAATAACTGGAGAGTTGTGTATTATTTTTGTACTTGATTATGATTCACAGGAGTTGTTTCCAGATGTTTCTTATTATAGTTTGTGCGATCAATTTCTTCAGCCATATACCCACCATCCTACTGCCAGTGTTATGCCTTCGCACAGTCGTTCACAGACCTTCGTGGAGAGTAGATGTATTTCGGCTTCCTAGCGAATAACCAGTGTATTTAGTAAAACATTTGCCCAGCAAATTCAAATTAGCTCGGTAGCCTAGTGGTGGTAGTGGTGAACCTCGGAAGAATAATCTCAACGACCTTCCATGTCTCAAAATTCCTCGAAATACGGACAACGAAAGAATACTTGTGACAGCAGGTATAGATCCAGTAAACGCAGTCGATGACGACAATTTCTTTTTGATCGAAGATCCGCAGGAGAAGGTTGAGGCTATAGGAGCGACTTTTCAGGAAGTGTATAAGGTGAATAGCAGTATTTGCCCGAGCCATGACCTGGAGAATCGAGTCCTTGTGCACAACTTCTACCTTCGAAATGAACTACAGCAATGGCGATCAGAGAACATCGGTTTCACCGAGTTCAATGAAGACAATAGGGTAAATAATGCCGTCACCAACGAAGGGATACATCCCCCGTTCTTATCGAAGGTAGAGCTCCAAGAGATCTTCGAATCATTGAGAAAGAAGAAGTCAGTGGGAATCGATGGAATATCTAATATTGTGCTTAGACATCTCCCTCTAGAAGCGGTAGACATTTACTGTATTCTGTTTAATAATGTGCTGAATAATGCACATTGTCCAGCGCATTGGAAAACAGCAGTAGTGCATCCCATTCCCAGAGGGGTAAGGACAATTCCAATCCGGCAAATCTCCGATCAATAAGTCTCCTTCCGAACATCAGCAAGGTATTCGAAAAAGTGATCAATAGAGCCCTGACTAAGTGGGTTGACGACAAACATATAATTCCAGATAACGAATTCGGTTTTAGGGCGTGGAATGATACCATTCATGCCGCGCTAAACTCGTATCGGATATCCAATGGAACAAAAGCAAGAAACAATGCACGGGTGCTTGCCTGGTTGACTTAGAGAAAGCCTTCGACACCGTTTGGCTAGAGGGACTTTTTTACAAGTTGAGCAGGCTGAGCATAAGTAAACCACTGCTGTATATACTTTATAATATGCTTGTTATTTTCTCGAATCCAAAACCCGTAAATTGAAACGCGACCGCACGCTTTCGTTGTTAACATAAGACTCTCCGTTGAACTCAAGTTCCAGTCGGAAGTTGAGGTGGGTCAGGAAGCTAAATCGGCATTTCTCCGTTGGTTGACCTGCTGTTGCGAAACTGAACAATATTGCTGCGTAAGCGAAACAATGTTATTGCAGTGAGCAATAACATAATTAGTACATAGCAATATTGTTTGTACCATAGTGCAACGACTTGCAAGGTGAACAAACGGAGACACGCGCCGGTGCCAAAACTGGGGCACAACATTCCTCCCCCCTTTGAAAAAGTTCCGACTGCATCTGGAGACAAGGACTTATCGTTCTTTTATTGAAATTAAAGAAAATCTACTTAATTCTAACAATAGGTATTACTAACTACTCGTACTATAATAAAATCTTAGATTTACTTAAAGTTATAGGGTTAAAATTGGTTAATTCTATTTGCTGCTATGAAGTCAAATCCATATTACATATTCAAAATTAAATTAGACTTAACTCTATCAATGCAAAATAAATTCTTTAAGCTAGGTTATATTTTTTTTTTGTGTTACATATTTTTTATTTTTTGTTTTTATATATATTTTTTTTTATTTATACAAAGATAAGAAAAGTCTTAAAGCTAGATACATATTACATATACAAGATAAATTCTTAAAGCTAGATTTACTTTTAGTGTTTCTTTTAATATTTTTTCATCAAATCGTAACATCCTACTACAAATTTTCAAAAAATTGATTTCTTGGTTATAATTTGAGTCATCTAGTTCTAGGTAATCTAACAGAAATATACATATACGTATGTGTATTGTAGTATATACTTTGTATATTTATGACTACTTGGTTTTTTTTATATATTTTTTTTGTTTTTAACCCACTATCTGTGTAAGTTATCGTGCAAGCAATTTGTTTGTTTTATTTACATAGATCTTGATTTGGCGATGAGACAGGAGCGTGATTATTGGTTCCTAGAAAATCGGGAGTTTATTCACTATTCAATAGGCTCGCTTAGTCATGCTAAGATTTTAGGTGGTTATTGTGTATACCACTTGTTTCCTACTAATTTTGACCGTAAGATACTAGAGCCGCCTTCGCTACTGGAAGAGGTTAGTATGCTTATTCGCTTGATACCAGCGCCGCCTTCGCTATAGGAAGAGGTTAGTATGTTTAAACGATTGATACCAGAGCCGCCTTCGCTACTGGAAGAGGTTAGTATGCTTATTCGCTTGATACCAGGGCTGCCGTCGCTACAGGAAGAGTTTAGTATGTTTATTCGCTTGATACCAGGGCCGCCTTCGCTATAGGAAGAGGTTAGTATGTTTATTCGCTTGATACCAGGGCCGCCTTCGCTATAGGAAGAGGTTAGTATGTTTAAACGATTCATACCAGGGTCGCCTTCGCTACAGGAAGAGGTTAGTATATTTAAACGATTGATACCAGGGCCGCCTTCGCCACAGGAAGAGGTTAGTATGCTTGGTCCGTAGTTTATCTCAGTTCGGATGCCATCTTTCGAAAGGTGTTTCTTTTACATAATACAAGAGGAATATTTTTTTTCAAGATCAATAAAGAATTGTTTGAGTAAAATGAATTTCATAATAGAAAAATTAATTTCGCACATACATGCGAATAACTTATTCAGAATCTAGATGCTGCCTGCTACTGTTGCAGGGAATAGAAATAAAAATATCGAAGTGATATACTGTGATATACTATATATACTATTGATAGCTTTTCACCACACTTGGTTTTTGCCAAACAAAAACTCAGTGTGTGTACTTAGCCTTTTACAGTTTTTTTTTCTTTCTCCAACTTCATCTTTTGCGAAGATAAAGCTGGGGATGTTTATTGATTATTACTTCCTTTCAATTTTGTTTAATGTTTAACATCACTTGATAAGAAAGGAGTTTTACTGTGTTTAAGTCAAACACCTATAATTATATACATAGTTTACATTGAATAGAAAAAGATAATTTACATACGTTTCTTGCATAAAGAACTTAGAGAGTGCGTGTGTGTTGCAGCTTACTGCTGGCAAATACTTCTTTTAGCTGTTAAACTAATGCCATACGTCCAGCGCTCGTTTGTCGCTGCTTATCCAGAGCCTATAACAAGAATGCCTGAACATGCTGACCCTGTCGTTGTCGTTGCTGCTGTTGTTGTTGTTGCTGCTGCTGAGCAATGAAGTGGAGCTAATGATCGGTGTTTCTAGTGGATTTTTTGGTTCTGGGATCAGAGTTGCTTTTAACGTTGTTCTGAATTCCATTGGTGGTAAAGTCAAAGATGATGTGGCTTTGAATTCCGCATTGCCTTTGAGTGTTACTGTGGAGTCTCCTGGTAGCGTGACAGGTTTGACTGTTTTCTTAGGTTTATGTATTGCAGTCTTTGTTTTCGTCTCGGTGACTACTTCTTTGATCTGTTGTAGGCTCATCATGTAAGCCAGCTTTTTGAATAGGAATAGGATTAAATTTAACATCTTCACTATTCACTAAACTTCACTGTTCGGTCTTTTCTTTATTGTTTATTATTATTATTTTTTCGTTATTTCATTGATTGATGTTATGAATTATCCATTATTACATATTTTTAATTTTTTTTTCACTTTATTCTATTTTTGCACTGTGTTCGAATAACCGGCTGCGCCAATAATGTTATTTTCTCGAATCCAAAACCCGTAAATTGAAACGCGACCGCACGCTTTCGTTGTTAACATAAGACTCTCCGTTGAACTCAAGTTCCAGTCGGAAGTTGAGGTGGGTCAGGAAGCTAAATCGGCATTTCTCCGTTGGTTGACCTGCTGTTGCGAAACTGAACAATATTGCTGCGTAAGCGAAACAATGTTATTGCAGTGAGCAATAACATAATTAGTACATAGCAATATTGTTTGTACCATAGTGCAACGACTTGCAAGGTGAACAAACGGAGACACGCGCCGGTGCCAAAACTGGGGCACAACATGCTCACCAGTAGGCGGTTTGTTGTGAAAAATGGCAATGTGACCTCTGCTGGCACTTTTGAAATTAAAAATGGTCTACAACAAGGTGCGGTTAATTCACCGATCCTTTTCAATATTTACACAAGTGATCTCGTAGGGTCTCTTCCCCATGCTATTGCGTACGCAGATGACTTGGTCGCGTACAGATCAGGACCAAAGATCGAGGTCATTGCAATTCTCTTGCAGCGTGACTTCGATAAGATTCAGCGATATTGTGACGACTGGAAGTTGAAGATCAACCTCCAGAAGTCAGAAACCATCTTGTTTCGGACGCCGTTGTCTGGGGCCTCATGGGACACCAGAAAGAATTGGCGAAAGTTCGCAATCGTTAGACGACACGGGCGGCCACTTGCATGTCGAAATGTAGTCAGATACCTCGGGCTCTGGCTAGACCAGTATCTGTATTTTAACAAACATATAGATGCTGCTCTAGCCAGAGCCAGAGGCGCTTTTACCCTTACAAAGAGACTGTTTTATAGCAGCCAACTCGATGCGAGGGTAAAGGTTATCTGCTACACAGCCCTTATACGGCCAATGATAGCATATGGTTGTCCCGTGTGGTTCAACGTCGGACCAAGTTCGATGGAAAGGATTCGGGTGTTTGAGGGGGCTTGTCTTCGGGCTTGCCTTCGTTTATACAGAACACCAGAGTCTGAGTACAAAAAATTCAATTCCAATGAGGTCCTATACAACAGGGCTAACTTAATAAGAGTGGATAATTTCCTGATCAAGATGACTCGAAGGCACATTGCAAGAGCAATGAGTTCGATGAATAGCCTGATCTTCGGGGCTTATTACCCCAATTTCACGTACCACGAAAGAGTGCGCCTTAACGGCTTCGTTCCACCAGAAGCGTTCCTCTATTTAGACCAACAGGGTCTGACCCAGGATAGATCAGCGGTACCGCTAATCTTCCATGTTGCTCGCAAGACTGTGGATAGGCGGCTCAACTACGACAGAGATGTTGCACAGAGACAAACGGAGCGCCTCCGGTTTAGTAGGTCGGTTTCGGGGCGCGATGGGCACGATGTTGAACAGCAACATCAGAAATTCTGGTGGCTGTTAGAAAGTGATGGAATTCCCTCGTCGATTCCGTTTGATCCGGGGTAGACCCCAAGGCATAGCTGGCCGCTTGTGTATTTATATATGTATATATTTATGCCATGGCCGGCGTAGATAGGCTAAGGTAGTATAGGTATTATTAAGTTTTATATATATATAAAAAAAAAAAAGAAAATCTGCACAGCACTTTGCAAACACAACAAAAATATAAAACCAAAAAAAAAATCACAAAGTAAACACAGCACAAAAAACAAAAAAAAAATTTACGTATTTAATTACGTAGCTAGAGTTAAGATAGGTTAAGTAGTTGTAAGTTTCATTTAAGGTAATTTTAAGCAAGAAATAATAAAACGTCAATTTACTAAGTTTTTTCAAAATCGCTTTTCTTAGTATTTAAATTGTCATTATAATTAAATTTAAATAGCTTAAGTTTAGCTTAGAGTGCCCGTGTGGGGCCAGTAAGTTATAGTAAGATAGTTAAGTTAGTTAAGCTAGTTTTAAGAACTTTTGTCTAGCATATACGAAATTATTGAATTACTGAGTAAAAATGCATTGAAAATTAAAATGAATGTTATGCCTTCGCAGTAGGTTTTGATATTAGCCGTGTTTTATTATCCCCGTGATCTGATCTGGATCAGATCAGAATAATAAAACAAACTAGATCAAAGTTCTGTGTTGTGGTGAATGTACAAGCTAAGTTCATTTTGACATTTAGTGCGAAGTTGCCATGCGAATGAATATTTTCTTTTGAATGGAATTTTAATGCGCTTGTTTTATTTTTTTAGGACGAAATTGTTAATTCTGATCAACAGATACCGAATGAGAATAATAGCCGTGTTTTATTATCCCCGTGATCTGATCCGGATCAGATCAGAATAATAAAACAAACCAGATCAAAGTTCTGTGTTTTGGTGATTGTACAAGCTAAGTTCATTTTGACATTTAGTGCGAAGTTGCCATGCAAATGAATTTTTTCTTTTAAATGAAAATTGAATGCGCTTGTTTTATTTTTTTTTGGAGCAAATTGTTAATTTTGATTGACAGATACCGAATGAGAATAATGTTTTGCAGCTATAATTTCAGTTTCACATCGCTTAAATATCATTTTGAGCAGAAAAATTAATTTATTCGAACAAAATAACATTAGGCGTGTTTTTTTGAAACGTAGCTAGCCAGTCGTTCATTAAAACGATTCCCAGCCAGCCGAACCCAGCTGACTTACCTCCAAGTTGGTGTGCGTGATTTCGGTCATATGTGTGTGATTTCGATCAGCTGTTAAGTGTGCACTGTCAAAGTATTCGGCATTCAACTAAATCGATTTTTTGTTTTTTGTTGTGAAAACAATTAATTTCAGTAATTTACTTAATGGATAATTTACATGAAGTGTTATGAAATCATAATAAAGTGGATTATTTCTGTGAAATATCATTTAGTTATTGAAATTATATAATTTTCGTACACGGCAGTCTGTCAAATGTTCTACAAATCGCTTTAAGCGCCACCTTGCCATGAGATATCGCAACATTCCTAGCCAGCTGCTTTTGGCTGCGGATAAAATCAAGAGTTGTAGCCAGCTGGTTGTTGTATTTGTTTTACGTGTGAAATTTGACTTTGCTAGCAACTACTGGCTAGCTACGTTTCAAAAAAACACGGCTATTAATGATATTTGGATTGCCAATAATATTTTTTTATTCGAATCTGGCAGCATTTACCCTTAGCAATTGTCGATAATACAGCAACATTCACAAACGAAAGTGTACCATAGTGAGAAATAGTCGAACTAATTTTTGGATCACGAAAATTGATCTTGACAAGAAGCAAGATCTCGGATTGTTGTTGTAATGCACACAAACTTATTTGTTGATCTGATCCGGATCAGATCACGGGGATAATAAAACACGGCGAATATTTTGTAGCTACAATTTCAGTTTCACATCGCTTATATATCATTATGAGCAGAAAAATTAATTTATTCGAACAAAATAACATTAATGATATTTGGATTGCTAATAATATTTTTATATTCTAATCTGGCAGCATTAACCCTTGACAAATGTCGATAATACAGCAACATTCAGAAACGAAAGCTTATCATAGTGAGAAATAGTCGAACTAATTTTTGGATCACGAAAATTGATCTTGATAAAATCAAGATCTCGTATTGTTGTTGTAATGCACACAAACTTATGAGTTGATCTGATCCGGATCAGATCACGGGGATAATAAAACACGGCTATTAACTTCTGAAACTGATCAACTTATTTTTATTTCATGAGAAATAAATGCTTCGAAGACATCTGGGTTCGAACCGTGAAGCTTTCGCATGACAAGCGAAGACGACTACCACTACTTTCGTGATTCTCTTGCTTTTACACTTCAGACTTAACTCTTTTGACTTAAATTTGACATTCCTCTTTTATTACAAGCATCTGAACACATAAACATAGAAAAACCGACTCCTGTGCCCTAAAGTCTGCTTTTACACTTAGACTTGTGAGTCTAGACTCACATGGGTGCAAAAGAGTAAGCAAGTTCGAAAAGAAGGAAAATATTTTGCCCTGTGAGTCGAGGCGAGGGTAAAGTTTATGGCGACTCTTTTCGACGTTTTTCGAAAAAAGTCTGAAGTGTAAAAGCACAAGACTCAAGGATGTAAATAACAATTCGAAAAAAGTCTAGACTCACAAGTCTTAGGTGTAAAAGCAGACTTTAGGGCACAGGCACTCACATGGGTGCAAAAGAGTAAGAAATTTCGAAAAGATGAGAAGGAAAATATTTTGCCCTGTGAGTCGAGGGTAAAGTTTTTGGCGACTCTTTTTGACGTTTCCTTTTCTCTTCTTCGTTTTATCATTGTGTTGCTTCCCACCTAGTCATCTGCACAATACAAGAACTGCAAAATAAAAGAGGAATGTCAAATTTGAGTCAAGGAAAAAAGTCTGAAGTGTAAAAGCGCAAGACTCACGGATGTAAATAACAAAGAGAAATTCGAAAAAAGTCTAGACTCACAAGTCTTAAGTGTAAAAGCAGTCTAACACACGATACAATCGTCGCATACAATCGCAAATTGCATACAACCGTTGTACAACGATTGTATCGTGTATTTGCTGCTTAATAAAAGAGACTTTGTCTGCTTTTACACTTAGACTTGTGAGTCTAGACTCACATGGGTGCAAAAGAGTAAGAAAGTTCGAAAAGTTGAGAAGGAAAATATTTTGCCCTGTGAGCAGAGTGACCAGAGTGGAATATAATATTCCATATTGGAATACATTTCAGTTCGAGTGGAATATATTTTTTGAGAAAAATAATCACATATAAAAGTGGAATATTTTTATGTTCAAATAGAATATTAAGAATATTTTAACACCACAAAAATCTGATATTTATTCATTAAATTATTCACTACTATTTAATATAATCATAACAGAATACATACTCATACATATCACAAAATTTGGCTTCACTTATTCAATACCAAAATTAACTGCCATAGCCAAATAAATTCCGAACATTTTCGGTCTGCCTGTCAGAAATAATACTGTTGGTAAGTTAATAAGAGAGAAATATATTTTTTCATATACATTTTCATCCCTGATCATCATTCATCATTGCATTACTTATAATACTAATAATCGGTGATAATAAAATACGGCTATTGATATGATTGATATTAAGGAATGATATGATAACACTTCGATAATTGGAATATGAAATTGGAATATATTTAAATACAATTGGAATATCAATATTCCATTTCTCAGAAAAACGGAATATTTTTCAGGTTCTCAACTGGTCACTCTGCCTGTGAGTCGAGGGTAAAGTTTTTGGCGACTCTTTTTGACGTTTTTCTTTTCTCTTCTTCGTTTTATCATTGTGTTGCTTCCCACCTAGTCATCTACACAATACAAGAACTGCAAAATGAAAGAGGAATGTCAAATTTGAGTTAAGGAAAAAAGTCTGAAGTGTAAAAGCACAAGACTCACGGATGTAAATAACAAAGAGAAATTCGAAAAAAGTCTAGACTCACAAGTCTTAAGTGTAAAAGCAGACTTTTACACTTACTTTTACCCTCGACTCACAGGGCAAAATATTTTCCTTCTCATCTTTTCGAACTTTCTTACTCTTTTGCACCCATGTGAGTCTAGACTCACCAGTCTAGGTGTAAAAGCAGACAAAGCAGACTAAATAACAAAGAGAAATTCGAAAAATGTCTAGACTCACAAGTCTTAAGTGTAAAAGCAGACAAAGAGACGTGAGAAAATCGTGCCTGCGAAATTCGTTTCATCTAAACCCTAACTGCACTTTTATGAAAATATCTCAATTCACATCCGTGCATTGCTCGAAAACTACCTTGCCTATATTACCGGCATCTTTCGACGTACAATACAAATGCACAGCAGAACCCAAGCCAACAACGTGCTTCAACGCAAAGGTTGAATTGTCGTCGCCATTGCAGCTCACCACGGTTTTCAATTCGTAAATTTTTCGGGGAAACTTAGATCTAATTTTCGTGTAGAAAAGCATAAATTTGTATCCAAAAAAACGCTTATTAAACAATATACAACTAAATAGAAAGTAAAATAATGAGCGACATGGAAATGGAAACCAATGGAGTAGAAGATCATAATGAAAACGGCAGAGTGCGGCTAAACGAAATGACTACGAAGTACATTCAGGATTTGCTAGCGGAAAAATCTCGTATGGAAAATCTATATCCACTTGCTCAAAAGCTAATTGATGATGGTATGCTACTATTTAGTGCAAACATTACTTAACATAGGTATACATATGTATGTATGTAATGTTTTTCAATATTTCTTATTAGCGCTGGAAAAAGTTCATACAACTGGAAGGATACCGACACGTGAGCAATATGCTGATGTCTACCAGCAGAAGACAATAAAACTCTCACAAAAAGTTCATGTGCCCATCAAAGACAAGAAGGTGAGCATAAGCGCTAACTATGGAAGTTATATTTATTAAGAGAAAAGCATGAGTTTAAAAAAAGCAACACTTGAAAAGGAAACTTTAGCTTAATACTACGCAAACACAATGTTGAGGTACCTACTGTTGTTTTTGCCACTTGGAAGCGCTAAGACGAGCAAGAAGACAAACTTGGCACTTGCTATATTTATGATTGATAAAATTCGATTACTTTGCAAAATACGCAATCTAAGAGAATAAAAATACAGCCAACAATTAACTTCATAACGTGGTGTGACTGAATTGTGTGTACTAACAACACAACGACTTGACGGCACCAAAATTTAAATATGTAATTGCATTAAAGCACAGATAATTTTTTTCTCGTTAAAACTCAAAGCTAGATTGACAAAAGTGTCAGTATTCTGTGTATAATAAAGTTTCGTGATTTTTCTGTGTTTGAGAGAATTTTACCCCCTCTCTTCGAGATTTGACAGAAAACCCATATTTAGTGCAAAAAGTACGCGAACGGACCTAATAATAAAAGCAATGAAATAAGAGGAAATGAGGGAGAAGAGAACGAAATTCATCTCACAGTGAAAATGGCCCAGATAGCAAAAGCTTCTCTCTTTTAAACTTTTAGCACTGTAATTTTTTTTTTATCCGTTTTACTATTCCACATTAAAACGTAACTGCAGAAGTCGACGCCCATATAATTTATTCGTTTAGTTAACTTTTGCAAAATGAGACCTCATAGAGTTGCAAAAATCCAATAGAGCTACGAAAATTAATTATTAAGCATTTTATGAGTGGAAAACGTCAGAGAGGAATCTCTAAAATTGTAAAAATAGTTCGAGAAACAATAAAAAATATTATTAGAATATCCAAGAACGATAATAGAATTATAAACAAGCCAAAATCAGCCTCAAGAAGATGTTTTCTAATCATGATGAGCGTTGGAATGGCAACTAATCCGAAGAAAATCCAATGCTGAGCACACCAAAACTAAGAGATATGGTGGTTATGCATCTGAAGATTAATTGCAATGCTGAAACTGTTCGGACATATCTAGGTAGATCTAGATCAAATGGTAGAATTGCAGGGCAGAAGCCATTCATTAGCCAGACGAACAAAAGGGTTCAATCTAACTTACTGGCCCCACACGGGCACTCTAAGCTAAACTTAATACTTATACTATGTCTTTCGACGTAACCTAACTTGTAATATATAATTTTAATTAACGTGACACTTTTAGATCTAAGAAAAGTTTGAAAAAAAAAACTTAGAAAAAGGACAGGTTTTTTGCTTAAAACTACCTTAAATAAAACTTACAACTACTTAACCTATCTTAACTCTAGCTACGTAATTAAATACGTAATTTTTTTTTGTTTTTTGTGCTGTTATTTTATAATTTTTTTGTGGTTTTTTATTTGTTTTTATATTTTTTTTTTTTGTTGGCAAAGTGCTGTGCGTTTTTTTTTATTTTTTATATTTTTTTTTGTTTTATCTGTTATTTTTTTATAAAACTTATAAACACCTACACTACCTAAACCTATGTAAGCCGGCTACGGCATGTCTACATAGTAAACATAAAAGGCGGCCAACTATGCCTTGGGGTCTACCCCGGATCAAACGGAATCGACGAGGGAGTTCCATCTCTTTCTAACAGCCACCAGAATTTCTGATGTTGCTGTTCAACATCGTACCGATCGCGCCCCGAAACCGAACTACTAAACCGGAGGCGCTCCGTTTGGCTCTGTGCGACGTCTCTGTCGTAGTTGAGCCGCCTATCCACAGTCTTGCGAGCAACATGGAAGATTAGCGGTACCGCTGATCTATACTGGATCAGACCCTACTGGTCAAAATAGAGGAACGCTTCTGGTGGAACGAAGCCGTTAAGGTGCACTCTTTCGCGATACGTGAAATTGGGGTAATAAGCCTCGAAGATCAGACTATTAATTGAACGCATTGCTCTTGCAATGTGCCTTCGAGTCATCTTGATCAGGAAATCAGGAACACCCGAATCCTTTCCATCGAACTTGGTCCCACGTTGAACCACACGGGAGAACCATATGCTATCATTGGCCGTATAAGGGCCGTGTAGCAGATAACCTTTACCCTCGCATCGAGTTGGCTGCTATAAAACAGTCTCTTTGTAAGGGCAAAAGCGCCTCTGGCTCTGAACAGAGCAGCATCTATATGTTTGTTAAATTACAGATACTGGTCTAGCCAGAGCCCGAGGTATCTGACTACATTTCGACATGCAAGTGGCCGCCCGTGTCGTCCAACGATTGAGAATTTTCGCCAATTCTTTCTGGTGTCCCATGAGGCCCCAGACAACGGCGTCCGAAACAAGATGGTTTCTGACTTCTGGAGGTTGATCTTCAACTTCCAGTCGTCACAATATCGCTGAATCTTATCGAAGTCACGCTGCAAGAGAATTGCAGTGACCTCGATCTTTGGTCCTGATCTGTACGCGACCAAGTCATCTGCGTACGCAATAGCATGGGGAAGAGACCCTACGAGATCACTTGTGTAAATATTGAAAAGGATCGGTGAATTAACCGCACCTTGTTGTAGACCATTTTTAATTTCAAAAGTGCCAGCAGAGGTCACATTGCCATTTTTCACAACAAACCGCCTACTGGTGAGCATATTATAAAGTATATACAGCAGTGGTTTACTTATGCTCAGCCTGCTCAACTTGTAAAAAAGTCCCTCTAGCCAAACGGTGTCGAAGGCTTTCTCTAAGTCAACCAGACAAGCACCCGTGCATTGTTTCTTGCTTTTGTTCCATTGGATATCCGATACGAGTTTAGCGCGGCATGAATGGTATCATTCCACGCCCTAAAACCGAATTCGTTATCTGGAATTATATGTTTGTCGTCAACCCACTTAGTCAGGGCTCTATTGATCACTTTTTCGAATACCTTGCTGATGTTCGGAAGGAGACTTATTGATCGGAGATTTGCCGGATTGGAATTGTCCTTACCCCTCTGGGAATGGGATGCACTACTGCTGTTTTCCAATGCGCTGGACAATGTGCATTATTCAGCACATTATTAAACAGAATACAGTAAATGTCTACCGCTTCTAGAGGGAGATGTCTAAGCACAATATTAGATATTCCATCGATTCCCACTGACTTCTTCTTTCTCAATGATTCGAAGATCTCTTGGAGCTCTACCTTCGATAAGAACGGGAACGGGGGATGTATCCCTTCGTTGGTGACGGCATTATTTACCCTATTGTCTTCATTGAACTCGGTGAAACCGATGTTCTCTGATCGCCATTGCTGTAGTTCATTTCGAAGGTAGAAGTTGTGCACAAGGACTCGATTCTCCAGGTCATGGCTCGGGCAAATACTGCTATTCACCTTATACACTTCCCGAAAAGTCGCTCCTATAGCCTCAACCTTCTCCTGCGGATCCTCGATCAAAAAGAAATTGTCGTCATCGACTGCGTTTACTGGATCTATACCTGCTGTCACAAGTATTCGTTCGTTGTCCGTATTTCGAGGAATTTTGAGACATGGAAGATCGTTGAGATTATTCCTCCGAAATATTTTATTTATTTGCGGGAACATACTGGGGTTGTTGGCTTTTACAGCCCCAATTTTTTTTTGTTCCAGTGCAGACTTACCGCTAATCGGTAGTTTTCTTTAATTAACTGTTGAAGGTTTTTAATCAACGCCTTCAGTGTCCTAATCTCTGAGTTTTGTCTGTCAGTAAACCGTCTGTACAAGGTTTTTAATCTCGACAGCAGTCTACTTTTCTGTTGGTGTAGTGCGTTTATTGTTGCGTTGCGGTATATCCCTACATTGTCAGTTTGTTGATGTCGAGGTATCGTTCTGTTCATCGTTTGTTTTATTGTCTCGTCCATTTGTTTTAGGTATCCGTCAATCTCCTCATTTGACAGATTCCTATTGGACGGTTGGTTCATCGAGTTTGAGGAGAGCGCTCTTGTCATAACTCTAGAGAAGCGTGTCAAACGCACCCTACTATAATTGTAGGGATGCGCATGAACAAACGCTTCAAATGACGCAATCTCGTTGGGAATTGTAATTTCGGCACTGAGTCCGCAATGGTCACTGTCATTCACAAATGTATGAAGGCAGTTTAAAGTTTGTCCGTTCGTGTTAGTCAGTTGTAACCGTACGTCGAACAGCAGGAGATCCAGATATGATCCGCCGCTGGGAAACGACGTACTATCTGTTGCCTTCAAATCGAGTCTATACTCGACACTGTGCTGACCCCACCAATTAAAAAGGAGGTTCCCTCTAGAGTTAGGAATGTTATTTCCCCAATCTCTGTGTTTAGCGTTTAGATCCCCGGCCAAAAGGAAATAATTCTCCTCCGACTCCAGCCTAAGCCATCGGAAAAGTGTCTCGAGCTCTGAAATAAACAAAGTTGGTTGCGTAGCTTCAGGTGCATAAGCTGAGATCATGTACATCCTCTTTCCACTATGGAGAGGGATGCACACGATACATGCTTCTAGCTCCTGGAATCTCCGCACTTCACCACTGTACACTACCTTATATTTTAGCTTTTTACTAATGAAGATCGCAACACCTCCTCCTTGTATAGAGTTGGGTCGGTCTCTTCTTATTATATTATAATTATTGTGCCGTAACTTATGTTTCTGGTTTAGCTTAGTTTCGCTAACCAAAAGCACTTCAGGGCTTTGATCTTCTAACAACTTAAATAGTACGGCTCTTCGTTCGATCCTAATCAGTGAATTTACATTCACCGCAAGGATCCTCAAGGTATTCTCCGCCATCGCACACATTATGATTGGAGATGCGCTAGGCCCGGCAGAAGCGCGCAGATTTGGTCCACCCTCTTCGCCTGCTCTTGTACCTGACGTTGTAGCTGACCCATCTGCCCTTGAATAGAGAGCAAGATAGCCATCAAGTCAGCCTCCGGTGCTTTAGGCAGTGGGGCCTGTGAAGCAGCCTTCGGTTGTTGCTGTACCGTCTGTCCCCTTCCTGCCGCCATTTGGGCGTAGGATATTTGGGGTGTGACGGTTTGACTTTGACTTGGACGTGGTAGACTTTTCACTACGCTTTTCTGCTGTCGAACCAGGTTCACTTTCTTAATGTCTTGGAACTTGGGACAACCCCGATAGTTAGCGGTGTGTCCCGAGTTCCTGCACAACGCACACGAGAGCTGAGATTTCTCTGACGCCCCCTCTTTCCCCAGAGAACATTCTTCGGACTTGTGGTTCTTTCCACACTGCATCTCGCAGTTCGACGCGGTGTGCCCGAACCTCTGGCAGGGAACACATTGAATAATGTTATCGCTCCTCTTTACTTTTTCCCATGTGACAACCTGGTAGTCTACGACCTTAATGTTCCGTAGACCATCCAGTTTGCTATTGGGTGACAGCTGAACCAGGAAGAACGGTAATTTCCGATTCTCCCTTTTGGCCCTTGCTGTGGTGAAAGGCTTGACTCCTACGAATTCGAGCCCATCGCACGTCTTTTCTTTGAGCATTCTTAGAAGCTCCTCCGGTTCTGTGGACGGTTCCATCCCCCTCAGCAGCATTGTTTGCAGCTTTTCCCCCTTCGGGGTGAAGGAGAAGAACTCCGTCGACGAGTCCGCTAACAATTTCTTAATTTTCTATATACTGCTCTACTGTACTGCAGTGTATAGCATGTCTATCATTACTTAATCTTTTAATAAAAAAATTGTTGCCTATGGCCGACTTACACAGTTCTATTGTGTCCTTTAACTCCATTTTAAAGGTGTTGATTGGGGGCACCTTCTCCCTCGTCTTCTGTTATTGTTGTTGCTGTTGCTGCTGCTGGTTCTGCTGCTGTTGTTGCTGTTGGTTCAGCTGCTGTTGTTGTTGCTGTTGCTGTTGCCGTTGCTGCTGCTGGTTCTGTTGTTGTTGTTTTTGTTGTGTCTGTGGCGGTTTCTGCTGGTGTTGCTGCTGCTGTTTTTGCTGGTTTTGTTGTTGTTGCAGCTGAGGCTGCTTTATCGGCTGCTGTTGTCGTTGCTGCTTTGACTGCTGGACAATTTGTTTGTCGAGCTGTTGTTGCTGCTTTCGCTGGAGCTCCATCTCCTGCCCCTTTACCCTTCTGGCCACTTGTTTGGCTTTGATGAGGAGCACCTTTTGCTGCAGCTGTCTTATGCTGCGTCTAAGGAGCTCCAGTTCGTCGTCTTCATCATCTGAATCTGTGGCCACCAGAGAGGCAAAGCTGTTGCACTCCCCCGTGTAGTGGCCTTCCCCACCGTCGGAAACGTATGCGAATCCATCGCCTTCGACTGTCCGTTGACGTTGTTGTTTCGCCAATGCTGCTGCTGACGTAGTAGGCGCCTCCTCCCCCGCTTCCACATGCAGCTGTTCTGCAGAAGCTGACAGAGAGGGGCGCTTTCCCACGTTGGGAGTTGGGTTTAATCTCCTCCTTCTCTTCCCCGTGCTTTCTATTGCCACTGGTTGTTGGTGGCCTTACGTCACTGGCACATCGCCTGTTCTTTGGTTGTCCCGTTCCCCTTTTTTTGGGACGCGGACCTTTGGCCATCAGCCATCACCGGTACTATCGGCTGTTAACGACCACTTTAATTTAATTACCAACCCATTAGTGCATGAAGTTAATTTGAAGTTTTTTTTACATTTTGTCGTTTGTTTGCAGTAAAACACTTTAAAAAAAAAAAAAAAAAAAAAAAAAATACCAAATCAGAACATTTTGTGTTTTTATGAGTAGATAGAGTGTGTCCGTTTAAACGGACTCTATGTAAAGAAAACATTGCAAGTATACATTTAGATGACGTCCGTTTAAACGGACCATATGCACTAATGGGTTAAATTAAAAAAGCAATGGAAAATTTTTCCCCCGACTGGGATTTGACGGTTTACCACTACCACCACTAGGCTACCGAGCTAATTAGGATTTGCTGGGCAAATGTTTTACTTGATACACTGACTATACGCTTGGAAGCCGAAACACGTCTACTCTCCAAGAACGTCTGTGAGCGACTGAGCGGTTCACGTCAGATGTTTTATTTAATTAAAACATTAATTAATAACAAGTTAACAAATGCATATTTATTTTGAAGGAACTATGTATACATTTTTATTTTATTTTGAAAACAAAATAGACAAATAATAAAAAAACGTAAAACTCAGGTAGAACACAGGATGAAACTCTCCTTCATACTTCTGCACCAACACACCTCCGTATCCCACAAAACTAGCATCCGTGTGGAGTTCAGTTTCCAACTTTGGATTGAACAGCTTCAGCACCGGTTCTCCACATAAACTAGTCTTCAGCATCTGAAACGCCGACCTCTCCTCCGCTCCAAATATGAACACTGCATCTTTCTTGAGTAAATCAGTCAACGGCTTAGCGATCCCCGAATAATTCTGGATGAATTTCCTAAAAAATCCTGTAAGTCCCAGGAAACTTTGGACAGTCTTGACGTTGCATGGCTCCGGAAATGCTCGGACAGCTTTAATCTTTTCCCTCGATGGTCTTATTTCGCCCTCGCCGACGATGTGTCCCAAAAATTCGATGGTCCTCTGGAGAAATGAACACTTCTTCCACTTTATTCGCAATCCATTTTCTTCCGCCACTTTCAGTACAATCTGCAATCGTTCGAAATTTTCTTCCTCCGTTTTGCCGAGAATTACAATGTCGCCCATGTATACCAGGGCAAATCCTTGGCGAACCAACTCATGGAAGATTTTGTTGATGTATCTCTGGAACATTGCTGGCGAAGTAGAAAGTCCAAACGGACACTTCGTGAACTCGTATTGACCGTCCGGCGTTACGAAAGCTGTATATTTACGACTCTGCTCATCTATGTCTACGTGGAAGAAACCGTCCTTCAGGTCCTGCGTAGTATACACATCTGCTTGTTGTAGCGCCTCTAGAATGTCTTCAATCAATGGAAGAGGATGCCTGTCCTTGATAATTTTCTTGTTGAGTTGGCGATAGTCAACACACAAGTGGTAACTGTCGTCCTTTTTCTTAACCAACACAATGGGGCTGGCATAGTCCGATTTGCTTGGACGTATCACTCCATCACGCAGCCAATCGTCTACTTGTCGGTTAACCACCTCTCTCTCCTTGGGCGCCAACCTGCGCGGTTTTTGATATACTGGCCTTTCATCTTCCAGCATTATGTTCATACTGATGCACGACTTCGTCACTTTTTTGGGAGAGTAGAGGGAGATAGCTTTAACAATGTCCCATTTAAAATTTTCATCACCCACCTGATCTTCGATCCGCTCCTCCTTCTGCACTACGCTCTCGACTTCAATTTTAAATACGTCGTTTTCCTCCTGCTCGATAAGTTGACTTTTTCGTTCGCCGCCATTCTTCACAATCGAAATCTTCCCATGGTCCAAACGTAGTTCGACATTCTTTAGAAAATTTCTGCCCAGTAGGATGCTGTCGCTGATCCAATGGTCCGGTATTACCTCGAAATGCACTGTGTGTTCCTTCGATCCGATTTCTAGACTTATCACGCTCACCCCAAGTGTCTTTATGGGCCGGTTGCCTAGTCCTCTTAGAATCATGTTCCTGGGTTGCGACACGCATCCCAGCTCTTTCCGCAACGACTCATGTATGAGTGACACGTCACTGCCGTTGTCTACAAAAGCGTAAAACGGTCTTTCCTTTATGTTTATCTGGATGTGACTTTCCTCAGAGTAGACACATCTCACCTGACTTATTCCCTTCGATGTCGAAGCTGCTTCAACTTTTACTGGGCAATTTGGCGAAATATGTCCAAATTGATTACACTTAAAGCAACGAGCGCCTTTGCTTTTATCCGGACAATTCAGCGCCAAGTGCGATGTCGCACCACAATTGTGACATCTCCTTGCTCCTCCTGCAGCGCCTCTAACTGGCGTAGTTGTCCCACCATGAAATCTGCTCGTCTCCACCCTTTGCTTCGGCATTTGTCGCTGCATTGCTAAGCATGCTTTCAACTTGGTCCAGTCAGTAATTCCTTCTGTCACTTCTACAGCCAGCTTTGCAGCCCCTCTTAGCAACCTTCTTGCATAGAGATATTTTTGCACGTCATTCCACCCGCACGCAGAAGCGATATCCTCAAACTCTTTCACCCACTTAGCGAAGTTCCTTCCACCTTCTCCGGAAAACTGTTCCAAAGACTCTTCCACGTCACGGAACACGAAATTATTGTGATTAGTAGCCATTGGTACGCCTTCTCTTTCCTCTTCGATTTGCACTACGCACTCTTCCTCTTCTTTAATATGACCCACACACTCTTCTTCTCCTTTTTCGTTTTGCACTACACACACTTCTTCTCCTTCTCTGCTTTGCACTGCACACGCTTCTTCTCCTTCTCTGCTTTGCACTACACGCACTTCTTCTCCTTCTCTGATTTGCACTGCACACCCTTCTTCTCCTTCTCTGCTTTGCACTACACACACTTCTTCTCCTTCCCTGATTTGCACTGCACACCCTTCTTCTCCTTCTCTGCTTTGCACTGCACACCCCTCTTCTGATTCCTTATCTGGCACTACGCACACTTCGTTAGATTCGTCGCCGGAGCTGTATGCGTAATCGCTGGTCGCAGCGGCTAACACTTCACTTACACTGACTTGGCCGTAAATTCCGTGGATACGTTCCACCAAGTCCCTTTTGACCGCGTACCGATAAGACACTCCGTTTCTCTTTAAGAAAATCTGTAAGTGCTTCACTGTGAGAGAATTCAAATTCAAATCTTCCATTAACACTTCCTAAGATTGTAAAATTCCAACGAGACCGGTAATTGATGTAATGAATCCCGGTTGAGCCCCCAAGTGTAGTTGGAAATTGTTTTTTACAATAAAAAGGAATTGTCGAGATCGTTTCTAAATAACATTGCGATTTATTAACTAAAGATTACAGATTACAGATTACAGATTAGAAGAACGTCCGATCATCATCGTGGTTGAAGTATAACTCGTTCTGTTTCCAGCCATCGATCGCCATCGCCGCCTCAGAAAAAGTTCCACACTCCCAGTGAGTACAGTACCTTGTACCACGTCATCAACTTTAGCGCAGTCATCACTACCACTCCGACGCCACACACGGTGGCCAGTATCAGAGCCATCCTAATTGCTGACATGTTGTTTTCATCGGAATGCCTGGCCGCGGCATTATATACCGAAATAACTGGGTCACCACGACAACAGTACGGGAAATACTATCCCTATACCATTGACCTCCGGCGATGCGACGATGACTGGAAAAATAAAAAAGAAATAGAAGGCGACAGGAATGCGCATATCACATTCCTGTCTCGTTAGCGTTTGTTTGTGTGTCAACGACACTATTGAAATTCTATATTGTCTTATGATAGAGAATTAATGAAACGTAATTAAAATGACTTATCCTACATGAATATAATTACAGAACATTTTTTTTTAAGACAATGTAAAATATAAAGCTTATAAAAATAATTTTTTTCCGAGTCACCAATATGTGACTATTAATTAAAGCTGGGGCGTTTAGGTTTTTTTTTTACACCTTTGTGGATTGTTGGTAGAGGTGAAACCGTGTCACCTTATCACTACGGCCACAGATGGGCCTCATGTGATTTCCTCCACTTATACATCATGATAACATGTAATCCAAAAATGTCTTTGATGAGCGAACCGTCAGATACATATGTACATACATATGTACATATTATGTACATATATCCCCTGTCTCGAGGTAAAATTTGCCTAAATGACGATGACGTTTTCTGACTACACAAATAAAGTGGCACACAATATGTACTGCTGATTCTTCGTCCTCGTCGCACATCGAGCACATATTGGTGACTCGGAAAAAAAATATTTTTTACTTTTTACTTCATTAAAGCTTGTTTTTAAAAATAATTTTCAGTCTCCGTCTGACATCCAAGCCGGCAAGTTCGACAGTTACTTCGCTCCCTCTGTTTTTTGCTAGCGTCATTAAACTTTTACTGTTAATTTCTTAGTTTTTTGTAACTTACAGTTGTCCCCCTTTTGCTTTTACTCGGTACCGCAACAAAATAATTTTAGTGCTAGTGTGTTAAAGGTGAACAAAAAATGGCGACTGGGCCACCAGTGCTTGAGGGCAACAGATTTAGCATGCTTGACATGCAATCTGAGCCCAGCGTAAGAAAACGTAAAAGGACTAACTTTGCCCAATTTGATCCTACCAAAACGCTTCAAATAAATTCAGCTTCATCTGACCCTAAATACATAGTTATTTCTGCTAGTGATGAAAAAATTCCTCTTTCATCTATAAGTATATTCTTACTTAAAAAAGCCATCGACGGCATAAGTACCGCGTACGAAAATATAACGGAACTACGGGACGGAAGCCTCCTTTTCCTCGCTAAATCTGAAAAGATAGCCAATTTATTCATGTCAAAAAAAAAAAACACTCGCCAATCTGTGCCCAATTACCGTTAAACTCCATTCTAATTTGAACTCCTGCAAAGGCACAGTATACGCCCCTTGCCTAATTCACGTTTCCGAAGAAGAGATAGTCAAAGAGATGAAAGATCAAGGAGTAACAGAGGTTTACAAATTTAAAAAATCTACACCCGAACACACTCTTCGAGCCACTGGCCTTATTCTTCTTTCCTTTGATCGCTTCCGTCCTCCTAGTTCTGTCAATATTGGCTGCTACAATGTCAAAGTTGAGGAATACTTTCTGAATCCAATTCGTTGCCGAAAATGCCAACTCCTTGGCCATACCGCCAAGAGATGCACTGGCGAAACCTCTTGCGAAACCTGTAATCTTCCCCCCCACCAACCTGAAGTTTGTACACGCACTTCATGCGCTAACTGCGCCGAAGAACACCCATCATCCTCTAAAACGTGCAAACGGTACCTCAACGCCAAAGAAATTCTAAAAATAAAAACAATAAGAAAATGTACCATGGCTGACGCAAAAAATATATTTAAAGAACAAAACCCGATCCCGTTGCTTTCTACAACATACTCCGTAGTCGTTCAAAGTTCTTCCGCTTCAAACACACATACAGCCACCAAAGCGTCATCCACCTCAATACCCCTCCCGCACCAAACTTCCACCTATACTTCTTCTTTCACCAAATCTCCTCTTGCAATCTCACAAAACAAAATTACTAATCAAGACACACATAAACAACCCAGCACCAAAAATAACCTATCCCCTATAACACCACCTGTAATTCCAAACCATACAATCACAGAGGAAACCATAGAGAATCTTACACAAACTTACCCCTCTCCCCCATCAATCCCAAACCAAACCACTCAAAACAGCAAATCACTCATTCCCACCCAAAAAAAAAATCTTTATCACTCTACATCCAACAACAACGATTATATATCCGACTCACTCCCCAATCCTCCAACAGCCGCGGGACCAACCTCGCCTACTATAACTACCGAACCGCAAACACCACTGAACCCATCATCCCAACTCACTAATATAACGAACACTCTCCTCTCAAACAACAATTACCATATAACTGATATTGATAAAGACGATGAATCAATCTAAAAATACATTTTGTAAGCATAACAACGACTCCGCGGCCCGGGTGTTGAATCGGTCAGGCTCCCCGCTGAGTCTTTCTGCTTCAACATCCGCATCGCGGAGTCATAATGAACACCCCAATGATCACACACTTCTGAATTTATCTCAACGTAAAACTCTTTGCATTGATAAAAATTCCCCATTTACCACAGACCAACTTCTCAGTGTTCTACAATGGAACCTAAATGGCTACTTTAACAACTCACATGAACTGCAATTGCTAATAAAAGACATAAAACCTGATATCATATCAATAGATGGAATAAACACTCCAATATTATTAACAGGCGACTTCAATTATTGGAGTCCTTCTTGGGGTTCTGAGAAAGCTTACAAACGTGGGAACCTAGTCGAACATTTCATTGCTAACTCCGGGCTAGCGATTCTTAATGACGGCAGGCCCACTCACTTCTCCACCCATAGAACATTGACTAACGTCGACCTGTCCCTGATTTCACCTTCCCTCCTCCCCAAAACTACTTGGAATATTTCCGATAACCTTTCCGGCAGCGATCATTTCCCTATCCTCATCACCCTCATATCCGGCCACTTCATTCAAAAACTAAAACGTAATAAAAAATTTCTGATACACAGAGCAAACTGGGATCTCTTCCGAACCACCATCTCTAGTGAATTACTCACGAGGAAAGCCTCCCCTAACATCAACAAAGAATCTGCTCTAATTCATAAATCCATACGCACTGCAGCAAATGTAGCTATTCCTCCAACAAGCGACAAGGTACACAAAAAATCAGTTCCCTGGTGGAACGAAGAAATAAGTCTGCTCCGCAAACAAAAACAAAAAGCTTGGAACAACTTCAAAAAATCTCCCAGTAACACCAATATTATCCTCTATCGAAAGCTTAACGCTAAGTTTCGAAAGACAGCTAAAGCCGAAAAAAAGAGATGCTTTGAAAAATTTACTGCGAATATAAGTCCAAACTCCTCGTCGCAGAAACTTTGGGCCGACATCAATACGTTGACAGGTACATGCGCACCAAATTTAATAAAAGTAATAAAAACTAATACCAAAACAATGACGTGCCCAACAGAAATAGTCGAACATTTTGGTCAGTCATGGGAACAATTTGCGGATGATTCAAAATTCAGCTCGACATTTATCAATGAAAAACTTAAAATTTTCAACGACTCAAAACTAGCTTTCGATCCCACTCATTCAGCTCTCGCTATTGAATCCCATATTAATATGTCAGAACTCGTCTCCTGTTTACATACAGTTAAAGGTAAAACACCTGGTTTTGACCGGATTTCCTATGAAATGTTAAAAAACTCTGTTCCTACTCTAAGAACACGCCTTTTTTCGTTGTATAACAACATCTTCAACACAGGAACTATTCCACATACCTGGAAAGCCGCGAGCATTATCCCAATACCTAAACCTAATAAAGATCTTACTTCCACCTCCGGGTACCGTCCAATCTCATTGCTTACATGTACAGCCTGTACATTACAGGTAAAATCATGGAAAAAATCATCGCCAAACGTCTGTTTTGGTTCATCGAAAAAGACAACCTAGTAGATAATCGGCAATTAGCCTTCAGAAAAGGCAGATCTACTTTAGACGGTCTCCTTCACCTCGACCATTTCTTCTCCTCTACATTATCTGAGAGAAATCATGCATCGACTCTCAATTTAGAATTCGATAAAGCCTTCGACAGGATCGGCGCACACGTTGTCTTGAAACAACTTCTAAAATGGCAAATCGGCCCAAAAATATTTGGTTTCATAAAATCGTTCCTCTCCAACAGGAGTTTCCGTATCAAATACTTTAACATCTACTCCAGAGTCTATAAGCTAAAAAACGGTATACCCCAAGGATCACCTTTATCAGTGGCTTTGTTTATTATATCAACACATCACTGGACTGTGGAAAGCAAAGCAAGAGCAAGTAGAAAAACTATTATCCAAATTCTACAACGATGCCTTATTATCAGAAGCACTTGGAAAAGATCCTAAATTATTCGATCCAGGGAAACCAGTTAGACCATCACAAATATTGTACTAATGTTGTGTTTATTTAAAAAAAAAAAAATACATTGTTCTATAATTGTTTGGTAAATGCATTAATGTATACGTGTATTCAATGATAACAAAAGGAATGCCTAGTGTACCAATAGGATCTTTGGTTTCCATTGTTGGTTCTATCTCGGAAGAAAATTTTTCAATGGACGGCTCCTTTCCAGATGTTGATCACGTCTTTTAGTTCTTGCATCTTTTCTTAGTGATTAAGGTTGCTTTCAAGTATCTATTCTTTATTCACAATTTCCTGAAGAATGTCAACAGGTCCTTCTTTTAATTTTGGCAAGTGGATGTTGAATTTTTGCCAGTTTAACTCGACCGGCTCCATCAACACAACCAATTTTTCAAGCTGGCGAGGATGTTTTTTAAAAGATTGATATACATATTTCAACACATTATTTTATTGTTAACAATATTATTTCATAGTAATTTTATTAATTTTACATTTTTCTTCCATTCACTACACTGCACAACTGTCCACTACGTAGTCACCAGAAAATTTCATTCGATCGATTTTGACAGAATAAATCGATTTCTAGTCGAACGTTCGCTAACCGTAATAGAGTGAAGTCACAATTCGCCTAAACTCTGACATTTGAGTCACATAAAATCTCGGCGAGTCGCTAACCGTAATACGAAATAGTCATATTCGCCAACTTTTTCGTTCGACTCGCTAACCGTAATAGGGGTGATAGTTTCCAAAAGGCAGGACATATACTCTACGCTGATGATCTGATTATTTTTTCTAAATGTAAAGACTTAAACTTATTGGATAATACTTTCTCACGGATCGTCGTAGCACTTTTAAGTTGGTGTAAATACTCAGGCTCCATTATTTCATTCTCAAAATCCGAAATATTTCATATTTGCAAGAAACACAAATGTAACGAAACTATTAAAGTAAATTTAAACAACAGTCATATAAAAAATGTTAACTTTATCAAAATTCTTGGGCTTATATTCGATTCTAAGTATACTTTTAAGAACCACTGTACATATATTAGGAAAAGCCTCACTGCCAGGGTTAACATTATTAAATTTTTATCCTCTAAAAATAGTTGCTCAAATATCAATACTCTTATTAATGTAATCAAATTAGTCATATTATCAAAAATAGACTATGGTCTACCAATCTACGGGAAACGCTCCAAATCCACCTTACAACTCATCGCAACACCTTATCACGCTGCCACCAGATCAAGTTTGAGAGCTCTCCGCTCGACCCCTATCAAAAATATACTTACCGAAGCAGGACTTCCCCAAGTAGCTGATAGAATATTCTATCTTACCTCAATCATTATTCATAAAATCAACTCACCACACCAATCACCCATCCACACCGATGTCAAGAGAGCTATGAAACGCAAAAGAGCCCAGAAATTTCAATCAACTTTAAACAACGTACTCACGTCAGCAATAGATTCAGACATTCCCATCTTCATACAAAATAAAAAAAGTAACAGCCAACCCCCCTGGAACCTCCCAAGATATGTGATCAATACTGAACTCTGCAAATACGCAAAATCCACAACCAATAATAAAACCTACAAAGCCATATTCCTGAGCATCGCAGAAAAATACAAATCACTCGGTTGGAATCTTATTTTCACTGAAAACAGAAAAACAGAAAGCCACACATCATTTGCAGTTGTCGACGAAAATGACTCGGTTATCTCCAAAGGTCTTCTACCAAACTTTTCATCTATATTTACCGCAGAAGCATTCGCTATTTTCAAAGCAATAAAATACTCAAAGAACAAAAAGACAGTTATATTTTCCGATAGTCTATAAACAGTATCCGCTGTGAGAAACATCTCAAACTGCATTGCGATTGTGGAAACAATATGCGATCTCCTTATATCTGAGAGTGAAACACTAAAAATCGCTTGGATTCCCGGGCACACCGGAATCAGGGGCAACGAAGCTGCGGATTCGGCAGCCAAGTCAGCGCTCAAGGAACCTTTAAGAATGTTCTACCAATTCAATAAAAAAGACATTAAAAATCTTCTCCTAGAAAACTTTAAATTCAAAAGAAAAAACGATTATAGTCACACATTCAAAAACTTTAACCCAAATGGAGCTAATCCGATCTACCCCAACAATGTCTCTCATAAGAAACTAAAGATATACCTCAGACTTAGACTCGGCCATACATACATCACGCACAAACACCTATTTAACAAGGAATCGCCAGCGGCATGTCACCTTTGCGAAGAAAAACCACCCCTTACCATAGCCCACCTAATTTGCTGCGAAAAAGTCTTTACAACCTGCATAAACATTTCCGACCACAGTCTTTTCTACCTTCTTTCAAACGTCAACATTGAAAACATCAGTCACGTGTACAACGCTATAGTCGCCCTAAACCTCGAAAACTCTATTTAGTTCATAACTTAATTCTCATATTACTCTTCATTAACCTACCTAGATGAAAGCCCTGGCAGCTAGTTCTAGTTTTAAAGAACTTATTAACTTTGTAATTTATTTACTCATTAATAAAATTATAATAATAATAATAATAATAAAAATAATTTTTTATCTATATAGCTACTTGTTTTCTCCTTTTTAGTATCTGAATTTTTTTTTCAAATTTACGTCGGTACGTATGCACTATATGTTGGCTTGGGTGGGTTTAATATGAGAAAGTTTACTCAAAATGTTTGAGATTCTACTCGTCAAACCTTCCCATTTGATACCCACGTTAAGGGGGTTGTGAATAAAAAAGTATTCCGCCATCTTATAGCATCCACCATATTAAATTTAGAATCACGTAACTTAGCTAATCGTATTCTACTTGTCAAATCTTTCCTTTGATATCCATATTAAGGAGGTCGTGAAGATAACGGTAATCCACCATCTGGGGCGTCCGCCATATTAGATTTACAAGATCATCAAATATACTATATTGAGTTGTTGCCGGACATGAAAAATTTCAGTATGATCGGATATCTGCAAGTGGGTGTAAGATCGATTTCCAGATTTGTCCCTCACAGAAAGTTAAGTTAGTATAAATCTTATAATTAAGTATCTATCTATTACAATTCAGTTTTCAATTTTGACAAAAAAGTCGCAGAAAACCATAAAAAGTCTCAATGTTTCTATGAAAAGTCGCAAATTTTGATTTTTTTTGAAAAAGTCGTATCAAAGTCGCAGGCCAGTCAAAAAAGTCGCAAATTGCGACTTTAGTCGCAGAAGGGTAACGCCTGCAACTAGGCTACCGAGCCAATTAAAATTCGCTGGGCAAATATTGTATTTAACACACTGGTAATCCACTTGGAAGCCGAAACACGTTCTCTACGGAGGTCTGTGAACAACTGAGAGCAAACATAACCATTTTGGATCAGATGGAAGGGTAAACGTTTGGAGAAAGCTGAATAAAGAGATGAATCCTAAGTATTTGCGTCCCACAGTTAAGCACGACAGTGGTCATCCTGTGGTCTGGGGTGGAGGATCAGCATCTTGGGCTGGTAGCTTACATTTTATTGAAGGGAATATGGATAATTTTTCAATATTTAGATATTTGCAAAACAATTTCAAACAATATCCTGAAAATTTAAGATAGATTGATGGCATTAAAGATACCTTTTAGCTCAATCAAGGCAAATGATCCGAAGTACCCGGCTGGAAGTATTAGGGACTAGATGTCGTACCATTGTCTAAGAGTGATCAAGACCCCACCGCAATCACCGTATTTTATTATAATTGAACATTTATGGCAAAAATTGGAAATTGAAATTCGAAAACATGAAATTTCCAATGAAAATTACCTTAAGAGAGTATTATTGGAGGAAAGGTAAAAATTAGTCCCGAGTATACCAACAAACTTGGAGAACTGGTTCCAAATCGACTTAAATCAGTTACAAAACAAATAGTATGCCCAAAACAGTACTAAATATTGAAATATTTACGCTTTTTTGACAAGTTTTAGAACTTAAGAGCCCCCGCACACTACAGACTTTTTGTCGGCCGACAGTTTAGTCGGGCTCTTAATCAGTATGAAAATATATAAGAGTGCGCACACTACAACGATTCGATATCGGCCGATAAATAAGTTTGATAGGCTACACGATTGCCTTCAAACTTAAGTATGGGCAAACTATCGGCCGACTACTTAATCAGTACGGCGCTCTTCTACGTGCGCACACTACAGACTATAAAGTCGGCCGATTTTTTTCGATAGCTCAGTTTGCTCTGAATTTTAAATGAATTTTCGTCAAGTTTTGGATATTTCGTCGTATTTAAATATGGAATTATGGACATATTTGGGCGTAGAGCAATGATTACCTCTCTGGAACATTTTTTACTAACTACCATTAAGCGACTATTCTCTGTAAAATGTGTTTAACGGCTAGCAAAACCAAATCGTTCGAGAACGGTCGGCCGATTGTTTGTCTAGTGTGCGCACTCACTGCCAACCCGACTATTTAATCGGCCCAGTGTGCGCACTAACCAGCCCAACCCGACCAAACAATCGGCCGATAGAAAGTCTGTAGTGTGCGGGGGCTCTAAATATTACTGGGCCATTTTCACTGTGAGATTATTATTATTAGATATTTTATTTTCATATATCCCGTTTATATGACAACTCAATGCGCATTGAATCGATGCGCATTGGTTCAATCCGCTCATATAAACACCACTTCGAACCGAATTGAAATACTCAATCCGCATACGTTCATTCCTGTTTATAAACCGCATTGAAAATTTGAAACCGAATTGAAATATCATATAAACACTTTCAAATCGCATTGAAACATTTTACTCTCTCGCGCTCTCATTATTCTCTTATCTGTCGTCTAATGTCAGGCAATTCAATAGTGTAATTTTTAATTAATTAATTTTTTATTTTATAAAACTGTCAGTTCAATCAGCTGTTTATTCAATTCTCTCAATTTTCTCACGTTTATTTTGGATTCGGTTTTGAATAATTTCATGTAAACACCAACCTTTCTATGCGGATTGAACCAATGCGCATCGATTCAATGCGCATTGAGTTATCATATAAGCGGGGTAATAGATAAAGGCATTTTTTTTTTTACAAATTTTTATAATACGCAGCTTGTTCAGAGATTTGATATTTAAATTATATCTTACAACTGAAAAATTTTATAAACATTTTAAGATAATTTGAATTTTAGATTACATTTGAAGGAAAACTATGATTAAAACCTTCATTTAATATGATTTTTATAGAATTTTATATAAAAAGAAAGAAAAAAATTGACTAGATCAAATCAAACTTAAAATCTCTCTATATGGGATATAATATTTGTTTAATTAAATAATAATTAATTTAATCATTGAATAAGTAAATAAAAATGTACAAAAATGTTTATTATCTATATTATGTACAAAAATGTGTGAGGATAAAACATTATATAAGGAACAGTTTTATTGATCTATTAAATTTTGTATTAATACATTCTTGGAATCACTACATCTTAGATTAAATCTTTCTTTGAGAATTTCAATTTTTCTTGTAACTTGATGTACACCGGTTTGCTCATGTAAGAGTTGAGTTGAAAAAAGACAAGGTAGATTTATCATCATTTTTAAAGTTTTATTTTGTGAAACTTGTAATTTTTTAATGTGTGATTTAGCACAAGTTCCCCATACTGGACATGCATATAAGATTATTTGATTTGCAATTGAAAGTTTTAAATTGTTTGGTGTTTTGAAAGAAGAATATAAGAGTCAATTGAACCTGAACATTTTCAATTTTTATTTCTCTTGAGTTCGTGAAATTTTACGATGAAGATTATGTTGGTTCGAGGTGGGCCAGTTTTACTGTGAGCCACTGTATATTAGCAATCTGGAGGTCGCTTTTTTTTATTGCGTTTCGTAAAAGTACATTCGCATATTCAAATATCATGAGTTACTTCTTTATGAAATTGTTTGCCCCTACAACCTTTACCATTTATTGCCCATAACTTTGTTTTTTCACTGACCTTGATCACCTGAACAGCTTACCGATTGAGCAAAATACATTTGCAGCTATAGTTCTCAAGTCTTGTGGAATACCTACACACCAGAATAGCCAACAATCATCAATAACTATTTAACCACTGCATATTATGTACATGTATGTACAAGCTATGAATGCCGAATAACGTTTTATGAGTCCACCCACCGATCGTCTTTGAAACGAAAAGGTCAAGGCATCACTGTTCCCAGGTGAGCGAATCTTCATTTGTGGATGGGTGGAACTTTGTTTTTATGCACTTACTAGTCGTGATTTTCATTCCTTCGAAAATATTAACACCATCAGAGTCTAAAATGCAGAGGTTGTGGTTTAATCCCTGAGTTTGGTTAAAAGGCACAATAGACCAAAACGTTGGTCTAGGTAAGCGGGCAGCAATCTACCTAACCTAGCCAAACAAACACATACACACAAATAGTTGCAATAAGCAAGTGTTGAGGTCTCTCTGCTTACAACTGCTTAGAACATATGTACATAGGTATGTACTATATATTTATTTATGTATTTACTTCTGTGTGTTTAAAACTTTATCTTTTCCTTTTTAGTTTAACTATGTTGGTAAACTGCTCGGTCCCAAGGGTAATTCTCTGCGTCGTCTGCAAGAAGAAACCCAATGTAAAATTGTGATTTTGGGTCGTTTCTCGATGAAGGACCGTGCCCGCGAAGAGGAACTTCGCAATTCAACAGACACCAAGTATGCCCATTTGAATCTCCCGCTACATGTGGAAATCTCTACAATAGCACCACCAGCTGAGGCGTATGCTCGTGTAGCCTACGCACTGGCAGAGATTCGAAAGTATCTTATCCCAGACAAACATGATGACATCCGTCAGGAGCAGCTACGTGAACTAATGGAAGATCCAGAGGCAGCGAAAAAAATTGCCCAACGTGCCCAAATGGCAGCTGCCAACCCCAAGCCGCAGTACCAGCAGCCTATGCATATGAATTACAATAAGTAAGCACTAACCTGTGGTCCCTAGGGCAAATGTTTTTATTTAAATAAAAGTTACAATTCTTACTAGGCCTCGATACAACAGCAACGAGAACGGCGGAAGCAGTGGATACCCTAAACAGCAGCAATCACACCAGCAGCAGCAGCAGTACTTTGGCGGTGGTGGCTATCAACAGAAACCATACACATCAGGTAAATACAATTAAAAATATATCTCACTCATATTCATATTCACAATCCTCATTCGAAATACATATGTATGTACTCGTATATAAACGAAAATAAACAAAAACGATTTTGAAATAATTATGAAAATCATTATAGCTAACCAGCAAGCACCATCACAACAATCAACATCATACAATTACAATGTACGCGGCGGCGGTGGCGGTGTCGTGCGCCAACGTACTGCCCCGTATCAGTTTTCCACCAGAACTAAATGAAAGGCTTAAATACTTTGGTTCAATCTTATTTTGGCCTCCTCCCCCTCTCTCTCTCTCTCACTGTCTTTCTGTATTTGATATATTCCTTTTCTGTCTGTTCCGTTTTAAGTGTCCTTTATTTTACAAAACTTACAACAACTCATAGATATTTATTTGTCGGAAAGAAAGGAGAAGGGGGCTCTCTTTTCATACTAATTAAGCAAAAAATAAATAAAAATCAATGTTGAAAGGAAAAGAAAAATGAAAAAAAAAACCTAAATTATATTATAATACTAATCACTAAGTACCGTTCAATTATAATACTATCGAAAAGTCATTAATACTAATTTACAAAATTGAAATTTTTTATTGTTGTTTGAATGAGACATAATTTCTTGTAGATTATTTGACACTGAATCTTAATCTGCCAACAGAATTGCTCTAGGACTTCAGAATTTTGAGATATACCAATCTTGAAGTGCTAAAAACACGGTTTTTGGGGATTTTTGAAGTAATTTTTTGAGAACAGCAAATCTAACTAAAGCATCCTTAAGTACTACTCTTTCCCTTTCAATCCCATTTTAGTTTGTTTCGTTACGAGGTTTTTGAAGTGAAACTTCTTACTCGACTTCGGAAGGTTGCGTTAAATGGTCGCGTTATGGTTGCATAGTTACATTACACTTTTAACCACAGATAATTTACATAGGTATCGCATGCAGAGTAAAAAATCACCACACTTTAAACAAAAAAACTTACTCGCAACCGAATGATTGTTGCATATCGATCCAATAGATTGCTTTCAAACCATTTTAAGTTATATCGTCGTGCGAGTCAACCATCCTTCAGTGGGTTGTGATTTCGGTATACACAGCTTTTTTTGTATTTTCTTTTGCTGCAACCCGTCTCATCCGCTTCGATCACCGAAATCAAGCAGCGTCGAGCGGTTAGTGCTTAGTCGAGTAAGAAGCTTCTTTAGTTGTGGTCCCCCTAACTAAGGAAGCTTCTTACTCGACTTCGGTTGGTTGCGTGGTTTGTATGGATATCAGTGGTGTGGGGAATAGGTAACAAAGTGCTAAGTCGAGTAAGAAGCTTCTTAAGTTGTGGTCCCCCCTAACTAAGGAAGCTTCTTACTCGACTTCGGTTGGTTGCGTGGTATGTAGGATATCAGTGGTGTGCGGAATAGGTAACAAAGTGCTTAGTCGAGTAAGAAGCTTCTTTAGTTGTGGTCCGCCCTAACTAAAGAAGCTTCTTACTCGACTTCGGTTGATTGCGTGGATGTATGATATCAGTGGTGTGGGAAAAAGGTAACAAAGTGCTTAGTGTGGTGGTGGTCCCCCCTAACTAAGGAAGCTTCTTAGTTCTTACTCGACTTCGGTTGGTTGCGTGGTGTGTATGGATATCAGTGGTGTGGGGAATAGGTAACAAAGTGCTAAGTCGAGTAAGAAGCTTCTTTAGTTGTGGTTCCCCCTAACTAAAGAAGCTTCTTTCGACTTCGGTTGGTTGCGTGGTATGTAGGATATCAGTGGTGTGTGGAATAGGTAACAAAGTGCTTAGTCGAGTAAAAAGCTTCTTTAGTTGTGGCCCCCCCTAACTAAAGAAGCTTCTTACTCGACTTCCGTGGGTTGCGTGGTATGTATGGATATCAGTGGTGTGGGGAATAGGTAACAAAGTGCTTCGTCGAGTAAGAAGAAAGAAGCTTCTTTAGTTGTGGGGAATAGGTAACAAAGTAGAAACAGCGAAAATTGATTGGTATTGTGCGTGCGAGTAGTATTCCCACAGATCAGAGTTGTAATGTTTTGCATTATTTTGCCATATTTTGCCATATTTTGTTTTATTTTGGAGTATTGTGCATTTATTAAGTTAATTCTAATATATTTGATACAAAATGTAAGTAAATTGAGTAAAATAAGGAAAAATTATAATGCAACAAAAAATGCAAATGAATGCAAAGAATGCAAATGCATTCAATAATTATTGCATTCAATTAAATGGTACCTAGAAAAATAGAATGAGATCTTTTGAATGCTTAAGAATGGTGATTGCATTCATGTTATTGAAGTCTCGAAATGCAGTCGATGAATGCAATAACAAAATTGAATTCATTCGATGATTTTTAAAGAATGCATTCCAAAATTAATTTGGCCACCCACCCAATGAATAGGTACATAATACATATACATACATATGTACATATTAAATTGGTTAAATGGAAATCAAACACTTTTTTCTCAAGGAATTCATATTGCCAACAAGTGGTTCCGGGCAAAATGGATACCCGAACATATATTCGAGAGTGGGGTTAAATAGACACCCGAACAATTTGATTCCCTTCAAAAGCTTAGAAAATTTCAGATGGAAAATACATAATTATTATGTGTCATATGACCCCATTTCTTAAGTTTTTTCAATGATTTTTTGAGGAGAAATAACGGAGAAGAGATATTCTTTGAATATCCAATAAACTCAAAAATTATATGAATGCCTCTTCCTTTTGTCACAAATTCATTTTCCTTTGTCCACGATTATATGTATGTAGCTAAGAAGTTTCACTTCGGTTGCGCGTACTTCTCAAGATATACCATTTTATTTTTATAATGCAGTTCTTTAATACCAAAATGCAAAATATAATATAGGTAATATCGAAGTACCGTAGCCAAAAATAAATATCTTGAGAAAAAAACCTCGTAGCGAAACAAATTAAAATGGGATTCTAAGGGAAAGAGTAGTACTAAGGGATGCTTTAGTTAGAAATGACTGTAAAAATTTGCAATATCCTCATAACCCGTGTTTTAGCACTTTTAGATTGGTATATCTCAAAATTTCTGACGTCCTAGAGCAATTTTGTTGCCACATTTAGATTCAGCATGTTAAACTCTTTATACTGATCATGTTTATATTGAAACAACGATTTCGTTGTAGACCAGTGTAATCAACAAATTAAATAAAAAAAAAATGTAGCCCAATTAATCAAAAAAGAACGAAAGCTGCGTCGTAAATAATACATACATAGTTAACAAAACTGATATAATAAAAAAAAAATCAATACAAAAACGAATTGTTTTTTCAATATTTAAATCGATGTGATCATCCGACACATGATCAGAAGTTTCACAAATTTTTAATTTTTTTCATTTGTAATTCATTTTTATTCATTAATTCAATTATATCTTAAATGCTAGACAAAAGTGATTAAAACTAGCTTAACTAACTTAACTATCTTAACTATCTTACTCTAACTTACTGGCCCCACACGGGCACTCTAAGCTAAATTTAATACTTATATTATGTCTTTCGACGTAACCTAACTTATACTATTGAATTTTAATTGAAGTTACAATTTTAGAGCTAAGAAAAGTTTGAAAAAAACTTAGCTACGTGACATGTTTTTTGCTTAAAAACTACCTCAAATAAAACTTACAACTACTTAACCTATCTTAACTCTAGCTACGTAATTAAATACGAAATTATTTTTTTTTTTTTTTGTGCTGTGTTATTTTATAATTTTTTTGTGGTTTTTTTTATTTGTTTTTATATTTTTTTGTTGGCAAAGTGCTGTGCTTTTTTTTTTTATTTTTGTATTTTTTTTTTTTTTATTTTTTATTTTTTTTTATTTTTTATTTTTTTTTATTTTTTATTTTTTTATAAAACTTATAAACACCTACACTACCTAAACCTATGTAAGCCGGCCACGGCATGTCTACATAATAAACATAAAAGGCGGCCAATTATGCCCTGGGGTCTACCCCGGATCAAACGAAATCGACGAGGGAATTCCATCTCTTTCTAAAAGCCACCAGAGTTTCTGATTTTGCTGTTCAACATCGTGCCCATCGCGCCCCGAAACCGACCTACTAAACCGGAGGCGCTCCGCTTGGCTCTGTGCGACGTCTCTGTCGTAGTTGAGCGGCCTATACACAGTCTTGCGAGCAACATGGAAGATTAGCGGTACCGCTGATCTACCCTGGATCAGACCCTGTTGGTCAAAATAGAGGAACGCTTCTGTTGGAACGAAGCTGTTAAGGCGCACTCTTTCGTGGTACGTGAAATTGGGGTAATAAGCCCCGAAGATCAGGCTATTCATCGAACTCATTGCTCTTGCAATGTGCCTTCGAGTCATCTTGATCAGGAAAATATACACTCTTATTAAGTTAGCCCTGTTGTATAGGACCTCATTGGAATAGAATTTTTTGTACTCAGACACTGGTGTTCTGTATAAACGAAGGCAAGCCCGAAGAGACAAGCCCTCTCAAACACCCGAATCCTTTCCATCGAACTTGGGCCGACGTTGAACCACACGGGACAACCATATGCTATCATTGGCCGTATAAGGGCCGTGTAGCAGATAACCTTTACCCTCGCATCGAGTTGGCTGCTATAAAACAGTCTCTTTGTAAGGACAAAAGCGCCTCTGGCTCTGGCCAGAGCAGCATCTATATGTTTGTTAAAATACAGATACTGGTCTAGCCAGAGCCCGAGGTCGTCCAACGATTGCGAACTTTCGACAATCCTTTCTGGTGTCCCATGAGGCCCCAGACAACGGCGTCCGAAACAAGATGGTTTCTGACTTCCGGAGGTTGATCTTCAACTTCCAGTCGTCACAATATCGCTGAATCTTATCGAAGTCACGTTGCAAGAGAATTGCAATGACCTCGATCTTTGGTCCTAATCTGTACGCGACCAAGTCATCTGCGAACGCAATAGCATGGTGAAGAGACCCTACGAGATCACTTGTGTAAATATTGAAAAGGATCGGCGAATTAACCGCACCCTGTTATAGACCATTTTTAATTTCAAAAGTGCCAAAAGTTTCGCCCAACTTCGACATCGATGTTGATGATTTTCCGCGGTAAAGAAATTCGCGTGTCTATTCACATCAAATCGCAAATTTACCTTTTGTAGATGTGGTCGCCGTGGCCATGGTGGTTAGTGCGTTGGACTACCACGCAATGCTGCCCGGGTTCAACTCCTGGCCGGGTTTAACACCTAAAAGAGTTTTTTCACGGTGCCACCTCTTTCGAATGTCTGATAAGCATCAAAGAGTCTCATTTGTCACGATTGAGCTTCTCAACTCGCCGTTCGGAGTCGGCAAAAAACTGTAGGTTCCTTCCATTCGTGCAAAAATATAACGCTCACACACAAATGGTTGCGAGAAGCAGGCCCCGGTTCACCTCGAGCTGTAGCGCCAACTAAGTAAGTAAGATGTTGCCACCAGCGGCCGAAAAAATTACGTAAAAATTGCATAAAAACAAAAAGCTGGCACAACACAATTGTTTACTGTAATAAACATTACTGCAACTTTTTGTGCAATGTATCGCACAAATCAGCCTCTCGGAATCCCGCAATTTACCCTATGAAACATTGAATTGTGAAAATGGTATCGGACTGTATTGACTCAAAATGTCAAATATTTTCTAAAGCAACTTAGATTGTATGTGCTTAGCTTTACATTTTACTGTCTTCATGTGTCATTTAAGGGGTGAAATAGGTGTAGGAAGGTGTATTTTGGGTAATTTTCATGAATTTTTTTTAACATATAAGAAATCTATATAATAAAAATGGAATGATGATCGTTGGTAAGCGCATATCTTGAGAACGGCTAGACCGATTTGGCTCATTTTCCTTTCCAAATGTTCGATATAGTCCGAGTGAGGTCTTAACGGAGAGAAAAAATCGATAGGTGGCGCTGAAGTCAAGTTATAAACAAATTCTATATTTATTGACCAAATGGTCTCATATTCAGAACATATTATGTTGGTTTGGTGCTAAAAGAGAAAACAACAAAATATGGATCCGATAGGTGGTGCTGTAGTCAAATTATTAGCAAATTCAATATTCATAGAAACACAGACAAAAAAAATATAAAAAAAAAAATTAAAAAATTTGATGGAAGAAAATAAATTATTCAGTCGACATTTTTTCTTATATAATTTAATTTGTTATTTCATTAAGTGAATTACTGAATAAGTCGATTTATAATAAACAAATTTAAAGAATAACCTACGAAATACGGTGAGTTTTGAGATGCCAAACGTTTATTCAGTAAGAACAAAGTGCATCAATTGTTCATTTTCAGTTTAATTCTGATTCTTTGCATCATAAACGAAGTTGATATGCATCGAATAAGACATCATCGGTCAGTCAAAACCAATCGCGTAGCATTGAATTTGAATAGTCGTGCACGAAGACAAACAAATGTTGCGGTGAACACTCATCGAGCTGCATTCCGTCACGATGCGACAATTGATTATAGTGCAGATCAATCTGTTACTATTGGATCGATGAGCGTTGTGTGCCTATATTGTAAGGCATTAAAATACAGGAATGAAACACCTGGATTGTGTTGTACAAGTGGCAAAGTCAAATTGTACCCATTGGTCCCGCCACCAGAGACATTGCCGTCATTGGTTTCTGGAATAGGAACAGATTCCATACAGTTCCTGACACAAATACAGAAATACAGCAATTGCTTCCAAATGACTTCATTTCGTGCAACACATGTTGTTCGGGACAATTTTATGCCAACTTTCAAGGTAATTGCAACATAATCATCTTTCACATCATTCGACACTTCCACACAACATCCATTTACATCATTCGACATTGCCAGACAATCTATAATGGACGTGCGTTGCAACTTTGCAGATTCAAGGTTAAATTTACCATCGAGCAGGTTCCCTATTGCCACAGCCAAATGCAGACCATACATTTCTGCAGATTTATTTTATGGGCAATTCACCACATATGACATATGCATGAATACGCTCAAGATGTCATGACTTATGTTCACCATTGTCGTCGCCGGGAGTGCAGAAGAAGACGTTTTGATACCACGCATGCCAATGATTCCGACCGACATGCCATTCGACTTTAAACGCTTGCAGTTTCCAGTGCGGCTTGCATTTGCAATTACAATAAACAAATCACAGGGCAGTCATTGAGTGTTTGCGGCATTAACCTTGAAAGTCCATGTTTCTCGCATGGTCAATTATATGTCCCCTGTTCCCGTGTCGGAAAACCATCAGCTTTATTTATTTACACGCCAGACAAAAGAACAAAAAATGTCGTATATCATAAAGAATTGCAATGAAGAAGCAATAAAAGGGTGGAGCGAAGCGCACCGGGCTCAGCTAGTTATATATATTTTATTGTAATCTTGGGGTTATTTTATACATACATATGTATATTTAGCAATATTTCTTGAAATGTTCGAACATTTTTCTTGTAAAATCACGGAGGCTGCCGCGAATTTTAGTTTTTTTTCTATTTTTTGTTTATTGTTAACAAATAGATAGTATACTTAAGGTTAATACAAAATTTAACTACTCTACGCCTGATCTCGTTCACTTCACCTCGATCTCTCCTCTTTTCTCTCTCTGCTGCTGTATTTATATATCGTCTGCTTGCCTTTTCCATGTCTGCTCACCATGTGTTTACTTGGGTGGTTGATTGCTCTGCATGCATCTTTTCTATGCAGGTAGTCTATTAATAAACATTGGTGATGCCACCGATGTGTTAACAGTAGAATGGTCGATCCCTTCTTCAGTGGTGGTCTCATATGTAACTCCCCCCTCCTTAAGGTTTGGCTTCTCCTGGATCAATCTACAGGGTCTATATTTTTTGTATAAAATGTATATTATAATTGTTACAAAAATTATGGTGGTACTAATACTCGTAATAATTACAATATTTGTTTTGGAATGCTTATATGCTATTTCATGGATTTCTTCTAAATTATCTATGCGTTGAATTTCTTTATTAGATAATTCTAATGGTACATTTATTAGAGGAACTTGCAATATATTAGTATCGATACTGAATGGCTGGTTTTTTATTTCTTTATAATTTTCAAAGATCTCATTATTTATAACAATATTACAATTTTCAAAACTGATAAGAGTATTTCCTTGTAATTTTACTGATGGTCTTTTATCACATGTACTATTTATTCTTCCATTACCTTTTATAATTATAATTACACCTTTTTCTATTTCTTTAACAATATTGTTTTCAGTTATTTTATTTTTTTTACATGTTTGTGATATACATCCTTTGTATTGTTTTAAATGTTTTAGCTCTTTGTTTTCCACATACTCATATAATGTATTATTATTATTGATTAAAGTAGTTTCCTTTATTTGCAATTGCTCATTTAAATAGTTTGGGATAGGTAGTATGTAGGATTTAGGAAAGAAAAGTATTTCTTTAGGAATTTGAACTATAAATATGATTGTATCATGATTATAGTGTGCTGAGGTAATTTTTATATTTTTGGATTTTTCAAAACCTATCTCAAATTCTAATATTTCCTCTATGGTCAAAATGTTTTGTACCATTACGCCTAATCTGCTTGATAGGATATTAGCTTGAATTTTTTCTACTATATTCTTTAGATTTTTAAGTTTATTTTCAATTTCTAGCACTGTAATTCTATATATAATTGATAATTTATTATAATTTTGATCAGATCCTAAATTTTCCTGGTGTTCTCTTTCGAGTCTAGCTTTAATATTATTAATTTCGTTTTGAAGTTGGTTATTTATTTTGATTTGTTTATTTAATTGCGTCACTGCCATGTGATTATTTTCAGTTATTATTCTTATTTCCTTTTCTATTTCGGTTCGATCTTCGCTGTCCATTGTCCCAAACAGAAACTTCAGAACTCCTCCTCCGACATCTATTAAACTTCTTTTGGGTCTGTGTTCACTGACGGTTTGAATTTCACTTCGGATAGTTTTTATTTGAAGATAAACACTTTTTGGTATATATGTATTGTTTAGACTTTGAATATTATTTTCTATCGTATTTAAAATGTTCTCTATTTCTTTTATGTTTATTATATGAATGATATTTGTGTATTCGTTAACTATGGCTACCGGTTCTAGGTTTATTATTGTATACCCATTTTCACTGTCGATATTTTCTAAATTAATTCTCGCGTAAACACTAATAATTGAAACTGTTATGAGTATTAAAAACTTCATGTTTGCTGTTGAACGTTTTTCTGTTGATTGACTATTTTTCTAGTTCTCTCTGCTCTAGTCATAGGTCTCTTAGTGTTCGGTATATTTTCTTTGTTATGAAATTTACTGTTTCTGTGTCTTTGTATTCGTTCTGGGCGCTTGTCTTCGAGTTTATCGTGTTTGAATCGCATCTGGGTTTTATGCCTTAATGCTAATGGGTTTTTTACCATTCCCTCTTCTCGGGTTTGTACATAATCTTCTCTGTATTCATTTATCTTATTTATTATGTTATTTTTGTTTCTAGACATACGCTCCTGGAATGCCGTTTTATCAAAAGTGGTGTACTGAGCGTCGTATGGGGTCATCTTGGTTTTACTATGAATACTTCTGTTATAGAACAATATGGCTTTGTACATACACATGGTTATCTCATGTATAGTGGGTTTTTTTATGTTTTCTTCTAATAATATAGTTCGGATTTTGTCTCCTAAGGTCCTATGAAAACTTCTATGTCTGCGTTTCCTGTATGTGACCCTACTTTTGTGAAGTGATATTCTATTCCTAATTTTTCGTATAGTTGTATTATTCTAGGTATGTTAAATTCGTTGTCTGATACCATCTTCTTAACCTTACCTTTAGTGGATTTTAAGGATAGTACCGTTTCTTCTAGAGTATCATAAGACACATTATGTAGGTATGTACTAGTTGCTAGTTTAGAAAACTTATCTACCGAAGTCATAAATTTTGCTCCTCCTATAAAGAATACATCTATATGAATTATCTTATTGATATCTTTGGGTATTTCCGTTACTTGGGTTTGATAGGTTGTCTATCATATTTAGCCATCTTGCATATATTGCAAGCATTGATTACCGAGTTAATTAATTCTCTTAGATTTTTATAATAAATTTTGGTTCTCAGTCCTATGTAGTTTTCGTCTACACCTGAATGACAAGTTTCTTTTTTATGGTATAGCTTAATTTGTTCGACAGCTTCTTCCTCTGAACTCATGTCTTTTGCGTAGAACATGCATTTTATAAATCTTACTTTATTTCCATATAATTTGATCAATTTCTGTTGTAATATGTTGAATTCACTTTCACTTACTACAGGGCTTACATATATTCCCGTTGCTTTGCTTTCTATTAGAGGTATTAATTTGTTTTCTATATCTTCGTACCTCAAAGAATCTATACCTATAAATATTCTTCGTTTTTTGTTAAACATTCTTAGTTTTACTTGATTACCTAATGTCAGTATTATTTGTTGATTATATACGTTTATACAATTATCCTTTATGGGGAAATGATCATTTCCTTCCTCGTGTTGAGAATGGATCGTTGATTCTTCAGAATCCAACATATTATTTTCTTTTATTGGGCGACTAAGAAAGTCTGCAACCGTGTTTGAAGTACCTTTTAAGTACTCAATTTTCATATTGTATTCGCCTAGCTGAAGAATCCATCTTTGTAACCTAGGGCTTATATCTTTACCTAGATATTTTGTTTGGAGCCACTTAAGCGCTTGATGATCAGTTTTGATAATAAACTGCTTTCCATAAAGCGATGGTCTGAGGTATTTACATGACCATACAATGGCGAGTAATTCCTTCTCTGTTGTTGTGTAATTTTTCTCATGTTCGTTCAGTGTTCTTGATATATATGTGACAGGATGCCCGTCTTGAGAGAGTACGGCACCTATTGCGTAATTACTAGCATCTGTTGTTAGGGTAAATGTTTTATTATAGTCGGGATATTGAAGTATGGGTTCGTTTTGAAGAGAATTCTTTAAATCTTCATATGCTTTAACATAGTCTTGGTCGTTTATGTTGATCTTAGATTCTTTCTTAAGTCTTCTTGTTATAGGTTGTGCGATTTTTGCATAGTCTTTGATGAATCTCCTATAGTAACCGGTTATACCGAGAAATGACTTTATTTCTTTTGTGGTTTTAGGTATGGGTATTTTTTCAATAGCCTCAATTTTATTTTTGTTGGGCATAACTCCTTTGCTTGTAATGGTATGTCCTAAAAAGTCTGTAGTTTTCCTCAGAAAATTACATTTATCGATTTGAACTTTCAAATTGAATTGTTCCAGACGATCGAATACTTTTCGTAGGTATATAATATGTTCTTGTAAAGAAGTAGAAAATATTAGTATGTCGTCTAGGTATACAACACAAATAACTCCAATGAGTCCATCTAAAACCTCATTCATCATCCTTTGGAAACTAGCTGGAGCATTTTTTAATCCAAAGGGCATCCTTAAATATTCAAAATGTCCGAATGGTGTAGAGAATGCGGTTTTCTCTACGTCATCAGGATACATGTGGATTTGGTCAAAACCTTTAGCTAAGTCCAAAGTGGTGAAGTATTGAGCTCTTCCAAGTTTGTCTAATATACCGTCTATATTAGGTATGGGATATTTGTCTTCAATTGTCTTTTCATTTAATTTCCTATAATCGATCACCATTCTCCATTTTTGTTTACCTGAGTTGTCCATTTTCTTTGGAACGACCCAGACAGGGGAGTTGTAAGGTGAAACTGATTTTCTAATAATACCTTGTTCAAGCAACTCATCCACTTGTTTCTTTATCTCTTCCTCATGTACTTTGGGGTAGCGATAAATTTTTGAAAAGGTGGGATGGTTGTTTTCTGTACGAATACGATGTTTCGTTTGCGTGGTTGCGGACAGTATTTGCCCCTCTTGGAAGAAAGGTCCAGAATTGAATCTGATAAATTTTTCTAATTCTTTTCTTTCTTCTGAATTTAAATCTTTATGGATGAAATTTTCGATAGTCAAATGGTTTGCATGCATTTGATGGATCTCTTCGTAATAATACGGACCTTTTTTGTTTGTATCGAAATTTGGAGACATTTTTGCGAATGGGATTCTATTATTGTTTATTTCAATAATTTCCTTTCCGTTGTCTATAACGGCTTTTATGGGTTTCAAAATGTTTTGGCCTAAAATGCCGTCAAATTTTTTGTTATTTATATGGGTCAGTTTCCAACACATTTTGGAACCTGGTTCATTGAATTCAAAAGGTAATTCTGTAATTATCTCCTGTCTGATTTCTATTTTACTATGCAGGGTATTCAAGGTTATGGGGATTTTTATGTCGTTACGTTTATAATATACCAGTTTTTTGTCGTCTAAGATGCTGGTGGTTGAACCAGTATCTACTAATAGTCTTAAATGTTCGTTATTTATTTTTACTTCTATTATGGGTAAAACTTCTGATTCCCTGGCATGAGAAAATTTACTTCTTCCTTATTTATATTGTTGACATCCATGGGTTATTGGTTCTGTCTAACTTGTGCTGAATTATTTTGTCTAACATTATTTTGATATCTACTTTCATGAGAATTAACGTGATTGAACCCGAATCTATAATTATTTCTTGGATTTCCTAATAAATTGTTATTGTGTTGTCTAATTTTTGCACTATTTTCAAAACCTAGGTCTCTGGTATTCTTCCTAAAATGATGGTTTTGATTACTTCGATTAAAATGGGTTTGTGGATTTGATCTAAAGGGATTCACTGTAGGATGCAGGATAGGTTTGTTTGGGTTTATATTTTCGAATGATACCAAATTTAATTGAATGAGCAATTGATATGCTTCACTTAAATTTTGTATATTCCTTGCATGGAGGATACTAGAGATATGTGGATCCAAACAGTTTTTAAATTTGTCTAGCACTAGTTTTTCATTAAATTTAGGATTATATAAAATATGTGGCTCAAAGCAACATTTCTTATTTAATAAATTTAATAATATTTGTAGTTCGTTATAGAGAACATGGATATTTTTATTATTTTTTATTTCTAAAATTCTATTGAATAAATAGTCATACCCTTCACGTACTCCATATTCGGATTTTAACTTTTCCTTGATGTCGGTCCATGTTGGATTCACGAGTCCTCGGATTTTTTCCAACGCTGACCCTCGTATTTTGCTGATTACTCTGCGGTAAATGAAGTCCCTGGTGTCTTCTGGTATAAAGGCTGTCAGATACTCCACATCGTTGATGAAAGTTAAAATATCCTGCTCATGTTCCCTCCCGGTGAAATCTCGAATGCCGTCAATTTGTCTGAGGATCTCCTTAGGTGTTGTAAAGAAATTTCTTTGAATTTCTTGTGCTCGTCTGTTTTGTTCGGCGATCATTTGTGCTTATGCCAACTGTGCTTGAGCTTGCGGGTCTTCCATTGGGTTATTCATTGATTCTTCCTCAAGGATAATACCTGCTCTCAAGATGAAGTCGTCTAGTCTTTGGCGTGTTCGTCGTTCCCGGTCCAGAATTGCTATGCTTACAAGACTTTTGTGACCTTACACTGAATAGATTTGAATTTTGTATTTAGAAATGTTTTCAACTCCCTCTACGAGATTGTGTGCATTCAAAAATTAAATTGTTTAATTTTTCTTTGAGCACTGGTTGAACTTGTTTCACGATTTTTGTTTTTTTTTTTTTTTTTTTATTTTCACTAAAAAATTTAAATCACGATTCGTTTCATTGGATGCCTATAGTGGTTTTTCATTTACTTTGAAAACTTATTAGAACATCCTACTGACTGCGCCAATTTTAGTTTTTTTTTCTATTTTTTGTTTATTGTTAACAAATAGATAGTATACTTAAGGTTAATACAAAATTTAACTACTCTACGCCTGATCTCATTCACTTCACCTCGATCTCTCCTCTTTTCTCTTTCTGCTGCTGTATTTATATATCGTCTGCTTGCCTTTTCCATGTCTGCTCACCATGTGTTTACTTGGGTGGTTGATTGCTCTGCATGCATCTTTTCTATGCAGGTAGTCTATTAATAAACATTGGTGATGCCACCAATGTGTTAACAGTAGAATGGTCGATCCCTTCTTCAGTGGTGGTCTCATATGTAACTCGCGCATATTAACCCTATTACTGCCACGCCGTGACTCTGAGTCACTATTCAATTTCAATTGAATACACATAAGTCGTTTAAAACATGTCTGGAGGTCACTACTTTTTTCCGAGACGCTTCCAAACATTTGCTGCCACTGTCGTATTTTTTAATATTTTTTCATGAGCATTATACACGATATTTTTCAAATGTTATACTTTAATGTGCCATTGCTTTTAATAAATAGATTTAAACTGTGTCGTCAAAAAAAATTCACAAAAATGTGTTTTTTTTTGCACGAATTAACGTTACCACTTAAGCTCTAAATAACATGCGCTTAACTTGATACAAGAAACTCTTTCGCGGCCGTATTTGGGAAAACTTTATAGTTACTTTTCAATTTGGTGTCCAGTTGTAAGTGGGCGGCTATAAAAAAAAACCGGCCATGTGCGAGTCAGATTCGCGCTCAAAGGGTTCCGTATTCCTATTTTTGGATGATATTATCGAAGAAGTAAATCCTGTTACTTTACTTAAGTTGGCGCTACAGCTCGAGGTGAACCGGGGCCTGCTTCTCGCAACCATTTGTGTGTGCGTGTTATATTTTTGCACGAATGGAAGGGACCTACAGTTTTTTGCCGACTCCGAACGGCGAGTTGAGAAGCTCAATCGTGACAAATGATACTCTTTGATGCTTGTCAGACATTCGAAAGAGGTGGGCACTGTGAAAAACTTTTAGGTGTTTGCGGCGGGATTTGAACCCAAGACAGTTGGCTCAGTAGTTCGACGGTGCCCAGTAAATCCTGTTGGAAAATATAAATTTGGATGAATCAAAAAATCACAATAAAGAATAAATAAGCGCCTAACTAAATTTTATCCAAATCTGTTTGTGATGTGTGTAAAAAAAATGTGTGAATTCACCACATTTTATCGGGATGTTTCTAAAAAACATTATCAGAGTATTTTCCCTCGTAGTAAATTATTGTATCAGTGGACTTAAGCCAATAGATGCAAGATAAAGCGCGTTGTGGTGTTGTTCTTGAAATTGGAATTGAAATCGCCAACGATTATTAAGTTCTTATAAATGTTTTCTTATAAACATTAAGAACGCGGCTGAGTGTGTAGCGCGTCCGTTAACCCTTTTTGCGATGTACTACTGAGTTCAGGGGTCTCAGGCTCGTTTCCTGGCAAAATTCGTATTTTTATTGTTTATTAATATTTCCAAAGTGATTGTTAATCGAATAGTGATAATTTGTTGAAAAAATATTTTTAGAATATTTGTTTCGAGTTCCTTCGAATGATATCACACATGATATATTTTTCAGAACCCTAAAAACAAAGTGTTTCACCATATTTATTAAAAAGTCAATTTGATAAAAGAAAAGCAAAAACAGGAAAAGTGTGTGTTGGACACGCACAGGATAGGGTTTCGTAGTCATTGACTTACAGTCTCCTTAACTTTGTGTTATACAGGGTGGTCCGGTTTGAGTTACAGATGTTTTGGAAACTGATTCATTGGTTCATGTTCATATGGTTCATATTAAAAAAATCGTATGGGAGAGGGGGTCTATCTTCAACACCCATCAAGCTACAGGGTGTTTAAAAAAGATCCTTTAGAAAAGTTGGTATCAACAGTTATTCAATTATAATTTCTAGTGTATGAAACTTAGAGTAACCAGAGTAAGCTCGTTTCATAGACAATTGAATAGTGTTTATAACAGTTAAAAACTTTGGTTGCTCTAAGTTTAATACACTAGAAATTATAATTGAATAACTGTTGGTACCATTTTCTATGAAGGAACGTTTTTAAACACCCTGTAGATCAGTGGGTGTTAAATATAGACCCCCCTCCAATACGATTTTTTTCATAGCATGAACCAATGAATCAGATCCGAAAATATCTGTAACTCAAACCGGACCACCCTGTTTACATACATACATTCTTTATGTATGAAAACAGTTATAATTAATATTTCGTGACTCAATGGTACCTTCATCTCATCCTTGCGTAGAAAACTACACAAAAACAACCTTTTTTCTTACTTTTTTCAAAAACCACTAATTGATAACTTCTGAAATTTTCTGACTTTGTTAACAACCTTATATCACAGACAATAAATATACAGATGTCTCATGCCTGTACAAAAAAATGGTTCCAATTTTTTGCCTTAGCCGACGAGCCGTGGCCGACAAAGCTTTCAGAATAGGTATAACAAATAAAGCTCTTTGCTTTTACTCGCTCCGTTAACTTGTGTGGGAAAAGCTTCTCCCTCTCATCATGTGTTGTGATTGTGTTGTGACACAGCCAACGATGGGCCACCGTACACGATATGATTTCTGCCGGCAGAGAACCGGTTTTGTGGGCGAAGGGGCTGAGGTCTGCGGTAAGAGTTTGTTTGAGCTGTTGAACGAGGTAAGAAACTAATACATAAACATCTTTCAAATTATTTTGGTCTACCACAGTGAAAACCAGTTTATGTACACAATTTTTTCTGCCGGCAGAAATCATCCCGTGTGCGCTGGTCCATGAGATAAGCAATTGTAAAGGGGCATGTGGGAAGGGGAATATAAATTAGACCATGGCCACAGACAATAAATTTATTGTCTGTGCCATGGCTCTGTGATTTTTAGCAAGTCTTCAAATTGTCTTGAATGGGAATTTTGTTACCGCGTATTCATATGTACATGTATGTATATGTATATATATGCGATGGAGCAATGGAAGGGCAGAAAAAGTAGATAATTTCATTGGATTTTGTGATTGCAAAAAATAATTTCTTTGACAGCAGCTTATAAAAGTGCGTGATTTTTTTGATAGTTCATAAAGATTATATCAGACGCAACTGAGTTTAATATAAACAAGTTACTCAAATACTGAATTGAGTATTCAGTTTATCTGAATAGGTATTTGGAATGTGTAAATTAAAAAATTCTGTTTTTTAGTAGATTTCCTACCTTGAATAAAGTATTTACAAAAATTGAAATACAAGTCTGACTCCTGAGTACCTAGTTGGCCCCCTCAGCTCCTGAAGTCGGCCACTTGACTTTTCAGTAGTCGGAACCAATTTTTAATCCTATGTTTTCATTCTTTTGAAAAATAGTTTTAGAGCTTTTCGATATGTAATAAATTAATAAAAACCATTAGGTATGAATAATTTAATTTAAAAAATGTACGGTATGATCCGTTAACTGGAGACTCCTGAAGCTCTAGCAAACAAAAAATCGTATGACAGGGGGGTATATTTTCACCCCCCTCCAAGTTATAGCCCATCGAAGTAAGGCACCTCTAATTTGATGGATAGACCACTTTAAGTGATATAACTTCTGAACTACTATAGCTACAAAAAACGGTTTTGTACATTTTAGAGAGGCAAATAGAAGCGCGTGAAAATGTTGAAGACTTCTATGCAGCCATGGCTCCTTCGAGTCTGATTTAAAGATTAATGAAGATTCATGTAAAGAAGATCCACTTTTTAAATGAATAACACCTTTAACATACATATGTATGTACATATTAAGTTTTTATATTGACCAAACGAAAATAATTAGTATTTACATAGAAATATATATTCACATATTATGTATGTATGTGCAAATTCTGCATAGTATTTATTTTTATTAACTGGATCCTGCCCCAAGGCTGATACTGCGACCTAAAAGATCTATTGTATCGTCTACGTCTACTGTTTCGCTACTCGTGCAATCAAAATGAATCTCAAGCTCTGGATTTTCTTTCCTCATATCATTGTCTATTGAATAAGACTCACTTAAACGTGCGAATACTGAATAAGGCAATGTAGGCAGAATAATTGAAAATCGTAAACAGGAAATCTCTAAATTTGGGCTTTCTGCGAAGTACAATTTATAACATAATTTTGTGCCTCGCTTCCGTTGTTGAGGGGTTCGCGTCCGGCGTCCGACAAATAAAGGTCATGCAACTAGGTATTGATTTTAGGATAAATACACGAATTCTTTTCATGATTCATAAGTACGCATTCATTGGGCAAATCGGCAAAATTATGAGTTGCAAAATTATGAATTATGTAGTTGGAAAATCGCACTAATTGTTAACTGTGGCTAAAAAAGTAGGTAAAAAATCATATATTTTTTTTTTACCTGCTGCAGTTTTTTTCAAAGTATCATAAAATCTGTGAGTTTTTCAGCATACTTATCACAGATTTTTTTGTCAACAATTGTTTCGTTCATAAGAAAAAAATAATAAAACGGTATGTTTATTACGCAGTTTTTGTAGAAAAGCGACCTGAAATTAAACATTTGCATAGGCAATATAAAGTAAACTGACTTAAAAATAAAATATCTGGAAAGCCAAAAAAGTTATCGGTTTTATCGTATTTAAAAGCAGTAAAAAAGAGTATTATTTTTTCTAAAATTAAAGCCCTAAGTGAAGTTTCTGTAGTTGTTATTAGCGGAGATATTTGTGTTAGCATGGGTCAAGGTACACCAAAGTAGGTCTTTTCTTAAATTCTCGATAAATGATGTCCACATTGGAGATAGACCCTTTCTGTAGAACGATTTTTTTCTTAGATTATATCCAAGAATCAGTTCCCAAAGAATTAACATTTAACTTCATAACTCGCTGTATAGTAAACTTAATCTGAATGAAATAACCCTTAATTTATTTACAGAGAGAAATTAATATTTTTTATGAAGGTAATGTATGATATATCTGTACATTATACATAAATAAAAAGTAGCATGTTGCAGTTTGGTTCAAATCAGTCAACCAAGATATAATACATTAAAAAGTATTGTAAAGTTATGGTCGCTTCTTGAAATTACAAATTACACGATATCGATGAAAAACAAAAAATACTCACATCGAGCTACAAACAAAATAACAAGCATGTATACACCCAAACATCTTCACACGTATACGATCTACAAAGGTCAATATTTACGAAATCCACCGTACCAACGAACGTGCCGGCATCAGCACTCCGCGTCCGCAGTCTCCTCCCAATCGCCTTCAGTTAAAATAAGCATACAGAATTTTTGTTGTTTTGTTCTTGCAATCGAGGTAACCAACGCAACGTTGTGACTTGTGTGTGTGTGACAGAATATGGGAGAAAAAAAATGTTCTGTGTGATGCGAACTTTTGACGGAATGGAGTAGACAGAAGGAAGGAGAAAAAAAGAGCTTTTTTTAAAGCAGATTTCGTTTTCATATACCAGTTCTTCCCATATGAATGCGACATCTGTATATTTTTTGTCTGTGCTTATATTACAATAAAAAAACGTTTTTCCCCATGAAAAAAAAGCTCATGACGGTTGTTATTGCTAAAATTACGTTGTCTACCTTCTTGTGTAGATTTCTACACATATGGAAACTTAGTGCATTTCATATAAAATTTCATTTGCATTGAATCTTTTCGCAAGTGAACAATGTTCGAATATATATTGTGAATTCAATTGTAATAAAAAAGAACTATGTCGGGACCAAGATAGTTGGAAATGGAAGCATGTTTGAATGAAAGTGATGGTGATGATAGTGATATTTCTGGAGTCAGAGATGACAAATTTGTGCCAGAAGAAAATGTTTATGATAACGATGACTAACTATGTATATTCAGATAATAGAGATTCTAATGTTAACAAGGTAGCGAGTGAATCAAATGAAAAATACGTCAGTTCTTGAAGGTGAAAATAAAAGAAATTTCGAAAGATGGGATTGTGTGGCAACCACAACCAGTTGGGCATCAAACTAGAAGATTCGGAAAGAAAATATGATTTCTCATCGTCCTGAATATCAAAGATGCTTCTTTTTTTTTCTTCCCACACATTGAAAGTATAACTTTGAAAGATTCTAATGTGTATTCACAAGCTAAATACGGTAAGGTTTTCAAACTAATCGTTTCGAATACGTTGCAAGCACAACACTGACAACATAGCACTTGTTTCGTTCATTGGATGGAAAAACAAATGTACTATATTGCAAAGTACAATGCATAACTCTATTGAAATTGGATCTGGTGAAAAATTAATAACAGAGTATTACAATAAAACAAAAGGATTGTCCATATACACTGCCTTTTCAAATTTCAAGTCAATATTTTTTTTTCATTCCATTAACAATTTGGTACGTACATATCTAGGCGATGTAGCTACAGTTGCCAAAATGGTCCCTTGCTACAGCTGTAAAATAAAAACAAATGGATGGATGAAAAATATGGTTGATATTTCTGATATGAATTCATTAATTATTTTTAAGGAAGTGAAACTGAATTGGCAATCAACACAAAAAAAATAGCAATACGAAGGAAAGTGCACTTAGAATTCATTTGCAATACCACATATGGCAGCTAAAAGAAGACCGGCATTATCAGCGCCTTTGCTTGCAAAAGTTTCAGGAGAAAGTTTACCAGTACATCATCTTCATTAAATCCATCAAAACGATCACGACGCGTTCTAATATAAATAAAATGCAGTACAAGATGTCACGTTTACAATGAAGAACATTCCACCAAAAATATTGTATTATATGAGCCAATTTATTGTTTTTGCACAAACTTTGATTGTAAAAACCAACATAATCGAAATGTTTGCATAAAATGCATTCAAGAAAACTAATCTAAATTTATTTTCACTTGTTTCTTTAGAATAAAATTATAAAGACAATTGTGTGGTTGATTCAAACAAAAAAAAAAAAAAATCAAATTCATGGAAAACACTTAAATCCCATATGTGTAGAAAACTACACACAAGGGTAGACAACGTAATTTTTTTTGAGGATGAGATGAAGGTTAAAAAATATAAGGTCAAGAAATATTTTAGGAAATATTTTCTTAAACCTCTGTATACCAAAGTCCATCTCAATATTTATACAATTAAGAGAATGGAAGCGTAGACGGACGGATATACCGAAACTACTCGTATACTTCTGCATCATCTTTATCATCTTCATTAAATCCATCAAAACGATCACGACGCGTTCTAATATAAATAAAATGCAGTACAAGATGTCACGTTTACAATGAAGAACATTCCACCAAAAATAATATATTATATGAGCCAATTTATTGTTTTTGCACAAACTTTGATTGTAAAAACCAACATAATCGAAATGTTTGCATAAAATGCATTCAAGAAAACTAATCTATTTATTTTCACTTGTTTCTTTAGAATAAAATTATAAAGACAATTGTGTGGTTGATTTAATGCCCCTATTCCGTAAGACAATTTTTGTTAAGTTGAGTTGAAATTTGGTTGAAATTTGAAATTCGGTATTACTGAATACAACTCTGAGAAGAAGAGTTGCCTGTCAACATAAAATCAAGATGGCGGATCCTCTCTAGAGTTGTGTGCGTATTTTTTCTGGTATTATGATAGACAACTCAGTTATGTTTTGGTTGCTAGAGCTGTCAAAAACTAACAACTGGATTTTAGTAGTTGCTTGGGAGTAAGTGACATACGAAAGGTGGAAAATGAACAAAAGGACGTATATAGGACAAATAAAATAATGCAATATTATTAATAACGTAATTAAAAAAACTGCGTTTAAAAGCATACAGTCCACATCAGTTGGAGAAAATAGTTTTACATCTTCAGCACTCGGAAGTGGTAGTGGTATTGCAATTGCAGTCGAGCGTCCATGCAATTTTAACAAATCTTTGGTTTCGATTTGAACGAAGCAAAATGCTTCTGTGTTCAGTACAAAAACACTTGTAAATATTTAAAAATAACATTAGTAATTTACACATTGCAAATACATATTCTTAACTTAGCATTTTTTCTAGTTGGAATATTGGAATATGTCACAGATAGATTTTCATATGCGCACAACAATAATAATATTATCTTCATCATTATTATCATTAAAAAAAACCAAATCAAAACATATTTTCATTCTGTTTTTATTGAATATTGAGTTTCTGTTGGCAAAATTATTTTCTACTTCGACCACCAGAGGTCAGATTTACGTTAAATAGTCAATTTGTAGTTGTTATTCGCATCTAAAAGTATGCAATTTTTTTACAATCACAACTGAAAAAGGTTGTTTAATATAATATGAAAAATTCGTTGAGTTGCGCGAAAGTGGAGTTGAATGACAGCCAACTCGAATAAATTGAGTTGTGTTATGGAATAGGGGCATAAACCAAAAAAAAATCAAATTCATGGAAAACACACTTAAATCCCATATGTGTAGAAAACTACACACAAGGGTAGACAACGTATTTTTTTTTGAGGATGAGATGAATGCCCCTATTCCATAACACAACTCAATTTATTCGAGTTGGCTGTCATTCAACTCCACTTTCGCGCAACTCAACGAATTTTTCATATTACATAAAACAACCTTTTTCAGTTGTGATTGTAAAAAAAATTGCATACTTTTAGATGCGAATAACAACTACAAATTGACTATTTAACGTAAATCTGACCTCTGGTGGACGAAGTAGGAAATAATTTTGCCAACAGAAATTCAATATTCAATAAAAACAGAATGAAAAGAAGTTTTGATTTGGTTTTTTAAATGATAATAATGATGATGATAATATTGTTATTGTTGTGCGCATATGAAAATCTATCCGTGACATATTCCAATTCCAACTAGAAAAAATGCTAAGTAAAGAATATGCATTTGCAATGTGTAAATTACTTCTGTTATTTTTAAATATTTACAAGTGTTTTTGTACTGAACACAGGAGCATTTTGCTTCGTTCAAATCGAAACCAAAGATTTGTTAAAATTGCATGGACGCTCGATTGCAATTGCAATACCACTACCAGTTCCGAGTGCTGAAGATGTAAAACTATTTTCTCCAACTAATGTGGACTATATGCTTTTAAGCTGCACACATTGTTTAATGACGTTATTAATAATATTGCATTATTTCATTTGTCCGATATACGTCTTTTTGTCCATTTTCCATCTTTCGTATCTCAACATTTACTCTCAAACAACTGCTTAAACCCAGTTGTTAGTTTTTGACAGCTCTAGCAACCAAAACATAACTGCGTTGTCTACCATAATACCAGAAAAATTCCCACACAACTCTAGAGAGGATTCGCCATCTTGGTTTTATGTTGACAGGCAACTCTTTTTCTCAGAGTTGTGTTCAGTAATACCGAATTTCAAATTTCAACCAAATTTCAACTCAACTTAACAAAAGTTGTCTTACGGAATAGGGGCAGAAGGTTAAAAAATATAAGGTCAAGAAATATTTTAGGAAATATTTTCTTAAACCTCTGTATACCAAAGTCCATCTCAATATTTATACAATTAAGAGAATGGGAGCGTAGACGGACGGATATACCGAAACTACTCTTATTTAGGATTCTGTACAGAACTAGGATGTGAGCAACGTTGCTTAGTGGCCCGTTGAAGTGCTTTGTACTACTAAACATGGCGCCCCGGGTTCAATCCCAGCAAACAAACATAACAGGCACACACAAATGGTTAAGAGAAGCAGGCCCTGGTTCACCCCGAACTGTAGCGCCACATAAAGAAAGAAAAGAAAAGAACTACAATGAAGCAATAATACTGATTACTGGATGATGTGTGCTTGTTGGAAAGTGAAAAAAAAAACAATACAAAATGATCGAGTGCAGGTTTCATGAAAGTTCGCGTTCCTAAAAGCTACCCGCGGTCATACTTTTTAGCTCTACACCTTAAAAATAAGTACGTGTTTTTAACTCATGCTATGGATAAAAGAATTTATTAAACAAGTATCAACATCTAACAACTAACACTATCATTTCTCTTATAGCCAATTCGAGGAATTACAATCCGAACAGTCGGCGTACATAACGTCTCTGAGATTTAATATTCCTAAGTCGTGAAACGTGTGGAAGGATGCGACGGTCAATGGTGGAATACAAGAAGAGGCATCATTCTTCGCTTATATTTTATTTAAAGAAAAAAACAAAAAAAAATATTTTACTCGTATCAGGCTCTCGATTCAATAAAATGTCCTTGTCTACTATAAGAGGTAAGTTCTACGAGCATATGAACTGAAAATAAAAGTTTTTGCTAAATATCTGAATAAATTTCCAACAATCAAGCGACATTCTGGAAAAAGAAAATACCAATTGGACATACAACATAAACAAAACAAGTATATATCTCATGGTAAATAAAAATAATACATAAATAGTTAATCCAATATATAAACATAAAAAATATAAATTAAAACATTATTCATTGTAAAATAAAATGAAATAGAATACAAAGATGATCTATGCAATGAAAAAAAGGTGTCCATATTAATTTTTAGTGTTCCATATCGGGAACTATTTTTCGTAGAGACCATTTAGTGAATAGTGGACCAAATACGAATGGACTAACAAAAGTACTATTAATTGATGTCAATTTAGGTCCAAATCTTTTTTTTTTTTTTTTTCAAAATTTCAGGACAATAGGTCAAGTTGGAAATGAAAACGTAAAATGAATGGCCCGTTGAAATTCCACGGCTAACACTGGAAAAACATTGTTTTGCTATTCTCTTTCGATTTCGACGTCAAATCACACTCCAGTGAAAATTTTGCACGAATGCGAAAATGCATATGAAATTAATGCAATATATGTACCTCGTTGCTGTTTCAAAGTGGTTTTTAGTGAGAGGGACAACCTCGTAAAGGTCAGCTCAGATCGTCGACCGATGATTTAAATGTGGCTCTGGTGGACGATGATCCCAGAACTACACAGCAAACGATAGCGGATGAAATGCGCTGGAATGTCATGGCTGTATGACGAATATTGAATCATCACCTGGAATATTCGAAAAAATCAGCTCGATGGGTTCTAAAAATGTTGAATGAAGAGCAAAAATAGGCGTTTAGCATTTTCCTTGTACGTACACTGCCTACACGTTTCCGCACGAACCATTTTCTCCACAATTATATGATAATTGATCTGGTTAGGGCTTATATTAACCGAATTCTTTCTGTGTTCGATGTGGACACATATTTAGTGTTCCGTATTGGGATCAGCGATATCAGCAGAATCATCCCCCTCCACTTGCATAAAATGAGAGTCGCAATGCCGGTCGCATTACCAGATAAAATATTTTGTTGTTTCAAAACTATATAGGCTAAGGCTGTGGTCACTAGGGTGTCCCGTCGTTGTATGTAGAAAAAAATTTCTCGAATTTGTTATCGAAAGGGGTATCAAAAGTTGCGTATTAACGAGTAGATTCTGAATATGTACTTACTTTTTTATTTGGACACCACTTTTGGGGCTCTACCGAGGCTTAAATATCTTAAAAGAGATTAAAAGAGATTTTTTTTCCTTTTTTTCATTTTATTTTATTATTTTAATTTATTGATTTGATTTATTAAATTAAAGTTTAGGTTAAGTGTCCTTTTGCTTCGTGATTCTATTTTATTTCTTATAAGTCCTTCCCTCGTCAGGTGGTGGAGAAATTTGACATTTATGCCAAAAAATTATGTCCATGTAGTCCGTAGCGTTAAATTTAATGTTTGGCGGCTTAAATATTTGGTTTGATGCATGTGTTTGCCTCGCTTTTATAATTCGTTTTAGAGCAAGCTTTCTGATATAGACCATTTCGTCGAAGAGCATTGCCACTAAAATGTTTTCAGGGTGTGGAAAAAGCGTTTCTCTCAATGACAGGATCAACGATTATTTTAAGTTGTCTGGTAACCATCTTGAAAAAGAGATGAGTTGAAAAATATGTTGCGGGCCATCCATCAATAACGGTTTTTTTTAAATCGAAAACCACACTGGTGCATACACTTTCATTATATACATCACAAGAAGTTTAAGATTTTCAGATGGGTTACTCGAACTAATGTAAGGTCTAAGTAATCTTTTTGCAGTTGTGACCCATCTTGAAAGTGCCATTTTCCCAGGCTGTCGATTTGCTAGTCCGGGAGATCAGTAACCTGTTTTTATAGCTTGACACATTTCGTGGTGGCAATTCATTCGCATGAGGTTAGCATATTGCCCACTGTAATGGTCGAATTATCCCTTCTTTCCAGCCAGTATTGGTTACAGTGCCGTCACATCCAATGCAAAGAATTTTTTTCAAATCAAATCCCTTGTTTTTGAAAAAATAAAGCATTAAGTTACTTATTTCCTGTCCTGTACTAGATTTAGGAGTTATATGGCCTAAGAATATGGATTCCGGCTCTGCAAGAATGGAAATATACTCTTCAAGAACCTCCTTCCGATAGTACCGTCCATCTTTCTCTTCGGAAGTAAGAGTTTCATCTTTTCGCCTACCAAAATAAATACTGCGAGTTACGATATTATCTCAGTGGTTTGATAGGCTTTTTCTTGATTTTGACAAAGCTCGATGTATTTTATTTGTATCAATAACTAGAGTCTTATAAGTGTTATTCCAACATCCTGGAGTGCTGCTGATGCAACTGCTGCAGCAGATCGTACGGAAAGCCCATATCGATCACAAACTCTTGCTACGGATGGTAGAGTAAGTAAATTCCGCTTACCTGATGATGTTGACGTTGAAGGCTCTGATAAAAAGAGCTGTGGCTGCACTTCTTCGATTGGATGAACTGTATTGACTTGCTCTGTTTGTTTGCTCGTTTCAATCTACTGTATCGGAAAAAGTTGATACAGTAGTAGATTCAGCTCTTTGACTACCTAATGCACTACGCTTTCTATCTAGTCGCTTTTGAATTTTTTGGGTTTCAACCTTGTCAATAGCACCGATCACCATTTTTCTGTCATTTCTCTGGTCCACTAAAAATGATCTTTCACTAAAAGGCACTTTTTTATCCTTTACACAACGACAGTCATTAAATGAATCACACTTACAATGATGCAATGTCAAACAATTTTGTGTTTGAAAGTGCAATCAAATCTTGCAATCTGTTGTGATAGCTTGAATTTTTGTTTCGAATTTGGGTATCTTTTAAGTGTCATATATTTATCAAAGTGGATTTTCATTATTTGTAGTATTCGACTATGACACACAATTGGAATCGAAGCATTCTTCCATATCTTTTCGATTTCTGTACTAACAATTACAAAAACTTTGGAATTGGATGGATTTCTGCCATTGTATTTTTTTGTTGAGATCACTTTTTATGAAAATTTGATTACATCTTTTACTGTTAGTAACTTATTTTTGTTTAGTTCACTAAAGAGGCCGAAAAAGAGACACATTGTTTCTTGTCGACGAGGTCCAGAACTCATTTTGATTTTACGTTTTAAATATTAAAAATGTTAAAAAATAAGAAAAAAATGTTTTTCTTAAAAAATTTCAGCGGGCGGTAGAGGCCCAAAAGTACCCTCCGATTTTTTTTTTTTGGTTTTTTTCCCGTTATATGCTATTCAATACGCAACTTTTGCGGGGTCTTTCGTTAAGATACTCCAAAAAAAATTTTGACGGGACAGCCTAGTGGTCACGTCTCACGCTTGTAAGCGTTTAAGCGTTTTGAGCTTGTTCGCGCTTGTTCGCGCGTGTACGCTTGTACGCTTTTAGTGGTCACGTCTCACGCTTGTAAGCGTTTAAGCGTTTTGAGCTTGTTCGCGCGTGTACGCTTGTACGCTTTAAGTAGTCACGTCTCCACGAGTGTAGGCGACAAAAGCTATAACTAGTAGTCATTTGAACGGGGTTAAAATAACTTTGATAAGGGCTCTTTCGAAAAGTTAATTACTGTTTTGTACAGAAAGTACCTATCTTAAAACAAAAGGGATTATATGTTACTGCTGGGATCTTACCACTGACAATAGCGGTAAATAGCTAAAAACACAAGTTTTTGAAATACATATGTCGTGGATACTCGTTGTTGCGACGAATGCTTAGCTTTCACGCTAGTTTTGTTTATGTTAAGTGTGGTGTTTCTTTTGTATACTATTAGCATTGAGTGCACAGTTTGTTACTTGGGAAAGACGACCTGAATGCTGTAGAGTAGATGATTCTACTGGTAGTGAGAAATTAGATAATCTGGAGACGATACAACACTAGTATGTATGTGCTATCGGACATATTAGGTTTCACGCGTCGAGGTAAAGATGTGCTTACCACCAGCGAAGAGCATCCTGAACCGTCTTTGGAAGCTCATAATTCAAAAATAAAAAATTCTTTGCTCAAAATTCAACAAAATGTTCATATGTAATGTACACATGTATTTGCGGTTAACATAAAATTGATTTTAGCATAACATCCATAAAGAAAACTGAGATTATTTTTTTACTAAAAAAATAAATGGTTACTTTTAGCTATTTTTTTAATTTTTTTTTTAAGTTTGTTAAGGCTTGTCCATTTTGATACCAAATATATGTATGTGTTCTTACTAAAGACTGTTAAGTAATAAAAATAAAAAAATATAGTCAAAAAAAAATCGTTATTTGTTCGGAAACGCCTTCAGTAATTTAATAAACCAAAGAACAACGTTCGCGCTTGTAAGCTTAAATATCAAATGATTTTGATCTACAAGCTTACTAGCGCGAGCACTCCTACAAGCGTACAAGCTTCAAGCGTGAAACGTGACCAATACATTCAGTAGCCGTACTATTTGATTTACTAGCGTAAACGCGTCAACAAGCGTACTCGCTTACTAGCGTGAGACGTGACCACAGCCTTAGAAAATTTTTTCCATGCTAATTACACTAACAACTAAGCCTATATAGGCTTACGAAACCTGGATAATTATCCAGTCTTAGGTGCTTAGCCTGGATAGAAAAATGTGCTACCAAACTGTTTTTCGTCGATAGTTATCGAAAATTTTATCGAAATGTCAAATATGACATGAAAGTGATGGAGAAATATGGAGGCCGGTAGCTATCAACCGAACTCTGCTGTCATTTCAAATTTAAATTATTTCTGTTCATTTTAAAATGGGTAGAAAACAAAGAAATACGAATTTATCCGACAAAGAAAAGAAAATTATAATGAATTAAGTGAATATGTTCCTTATTTTACTATTTAATTGAATTAAATTTGACGAAAAAAATTTTATCCACCAACTTATTAATGAGCGCTTGATAACTACCGGCCTTACTTTCAATGAAAACAATGCCGATGTGAAACTGTCAAATGTTAATTAGCATAGTCCTGCTTCAGCGTTTTTTTCTCATTTTCCGCTAAGCCTATATAGATTTGAAAAAAAACACGCCTAATGTAAACTGTTTACAGTAAGTTTACCGCAGGTTAACTTGTATACTTTTATGAACGCAAATAGTTCTGTATTGTTGCAGTATTCAAACATCTGCATAAATTGCGTTCATAAATGTATATACACTGATACTTTTCTAAAAATGTGTGTAAAAACTTCTGAGTTTGCTTTGTGTTTCAAAATGGTGCGAAAAAAAAATGTCAAGGGCAATTTTAAATTTACTGAATTGTCCAAATTAAAATTATCAGTACTCTCAGCGCTAGCTAGAAAAGAAAAATGATAATACGCAGAAGACGAAAATTACTGTTTTAAAAAAAAATTAACACAATCTTAAAGAATATTTCAAAATTTTTATTTGTGATTATTGCACCAGAAAAGAATTCGGACTCCATTGCTAAGCGCACCGAGACAAAAAGTTTTCCCAGACAATTTTTTTCACTCCTAAACTTTGACATCAGTAAACTTTCTGCAACCAAATAAAAGCAGATACAGCTTATACAGTAGTACGACTGTAAGTTTACATTATTGAACGCAAGTGTTACCAAGTGTATACATTAGTTATACAGCCTTTATGCAATAATGAACGCAATGGCTGCAGTGTTACTGTATGTTTACATTTATGAACTCGACCTAGGTTTTCTGTAATGTATTTTGAGGTTGATATTATTTTGGTACACTTACGGCAACAATTTACTCTCTGGATCGACACTAAGGCGGTGGAAGTCGGTGGCTTAAGCTATGCCACTACTTGGATTGAGTTAAGCCTGCACTGTGAAAACGCAATTCGTGTTAATCCTGTGATTATCGTTGGGTCGACACTTAAGCTTGCACTGTGAAAACGGGCATCATAGTTATTCAGTCAATTTAGCGAGTGAACGTCAGTTAACAACAAAAAAAAAAAAAACCACAAAAGCCGAGAGTTTATTCTGATTTGAAAAACTCAGTAGCCCAGTCGAATTAGATCAAAAAAGGCACTGACACGGAAAAAACTCCGCGCAGCGATTTTTCTTCGGAAATCGTTGGGTCCAGAATTCAAAATTTTCAATCCATGTTAATTTTTCAAATCTGGTTTTTCGCTGAGCAATTAAATTACCAGTGTTATTTTTCTTTTATTTTCGTACAAAAAAGTAACGTTTTGTGATATTTTTACAAGAACTGTTAAGTTTTTTTTATTTATTTTTGTATTAATACTTGAAGAGTTTTTTTTTTCGTTTTTATTCTTTTGTCTATCCCTAAATAATAAAACGAATTGATAAATATATATATGTTATGAAAAAAACGTATGTTTTTACTGATTACGGTAGTTAGCCCAATCGATTATAAAATTTGTCATAACAGCCTTTCTATATAGATTTATTTTTAATGCTTTTGCGCATTGAAGGTCTAGGTTAAACCATTTGGAAGGGTATCAACTTTGTTTTTGTCATTGAGGCTACTACTCTTTTAAGTCCTACTGCAAAGTCTACTAAGAGCGCTTACACTAAATGGTTGTTCAGTCCTAAAGTTTGCAAATAATGGACTCAGCCTTAATTTAGATATAAAGAGAGATTCTTCGTACTTTTTTTTTACTACTAGCTGAACCCGGTGCGCTTCGCTCCACCTATCTTTTCAAAATTTGCCCGCACACTTATTTATTCGGGTATGATATGATAGAAAGGAAGTATATAGTAGGATGCAATCACTGCTCTATTTTTCAACTTCAATTTCCATTTTTTTTTCTATCTGTCTGTCTGCCTATCTGTCTGTCTGTCTGTCCTTCTATCTGTCTGCCTGCCTGTCTGTCTGTGTATTTGTCTCTCCATCTGTCTGTCTGTCTGTCTATCCTTTCTGTCTGCCTGTCTCTGTGTGTCTGTCTGTCTGTCTGTTTGTTTTTCTGTCTGTCCCGCCGGGCTTTGCCCGTGTACTAAAACAGTCGAGTTACTTATTAGGTAAAACAGTGTTCTAGTAATGTGGTTCTGGATAAAAATAAGAGCCACAAAATCCGACAAAGCTTGTTGAATCACACCAAATATTCAACGTGTGATTGAACAGCAGCATAATTGGTTGTATGTACTACATTAAATGTTCGATTTAGTAACAAACAATTAAAATCTAATAATACCTTTTCATACATTTATCTTTTACCAAAATTAAAGGGGTTTGCATCTAAATCGCTCTTCCGACTGTAGTATACATTTTTTTTAAGAATTTCTGAATTTTCAACGTAATGATATCTTTAAAGGATTTTTTGGCCCTTGGTATCGGAAGAGTATCTGGTAGCTAAGTAACTTTAGACTGACAGGAACACCAGGGCCCTGTTTCACCAACCACTTTTCACTATACACTTTGCATCTTTGCAAATTTGCGTTTGGGGAAACGAAATTTGCAAAGAGGAAATTATTATTTTGAAAAGTCGCAAAATTTTCCTCTTTGCAAAAATCGTTTCACCAAACTCTCATTTGTAGAGTGAAAAGTATTTTTTTGCAAAGTGCAAAGACTTTTTAGTTTGCAAAGAATTCGTTCATTTCGTTTCACCAACCAAATAAACTTTGCAATTTGTATTTGGTATTATGCAAAGCTTCTCAGTAATATGCAAAGAAAAATTTTCATTTGCAGTTTAACGTTTGTTCTGTAAAGTTCTAGAGCACAATAAAGAAAAATAAAATGAATCGTTTTGAAGCTCGTTTTGAAAACCGGGAAAGTGCTAATAATATCCAAAGAGTTGTTAAATTGAGAACAAATTTTGAATTTGGTAATAATCTTTCAACAATCGAAAGCTTCCGTCTAACAAAGGCTCAAATCGAGTTTGTTTTGTCCAAAATTGGACACAAGTTAGAATTTATAAGCCAAAGAAATAATTTCTTAAGTCCATTACAACAGCTATTATCTACACTACATTGGATTGGGAATGGAGCTCAATACCATGGAATCGCATCGATGCACGGAATCAGTAAGGCTACAGTCGGCAGAGTAGTACACCGAGTTTCAGATGCAATAATTGAAGAATTGCTTGCAAACACCATTTGCTGGCCAGAAAATTGTTCAGAAATAGCTGCTCAATTTTTTTGCTCAGGGAGGATTTCCTCGTGTAGCTGGGTGCGTTGACGGTACGGTGATAAACATCGATGCACCCAAAGAAAATGAAGAGTAATTTATCAATAGACATGGAAAGCATTCATTGAATGCAATGATGGTTTGTGGGCCAGATCGATCGTTTTATGCTGTTAACGTAAGCTGGCCAGGTAGTGTGCATGATTCCAGAGTGTTGAGGAATTCTCGCTTAGCATCAAATTTCAATGCAGGATATCGACCATTTAGTAACACCTCTTAGGACAAACCCAGACAGTTCAGTGGAACAGCGATTTAACCGGGCTCATAAAAGGACTAGGTGCATTATTGAAAATAGTTTTGGTATGAAACGTATACTTATTTCTTGCATTCTCAAACATTTATTTTTTTAGGAATTTTGAAGGAAAAATTTCCTTGTTTAAATCACCTTCGTTTGCAGCCCATAATTGCAAGTAAAATAATTTTATCCTGCTGCATTTTACATAACCTGGAAGTGAGAAGAGGGGAATCAGCGTGGGAGCATAATAATAACTATGATGAAGAAAACGACAATTTGGAAGAGGTTATAATAGAAGACAATGACCCACCAAATGAAAATGCTTTTGCAGTTTTAAATAACTTAAGAAGTTTTTTTTTCTGATTAGGAGAAACAATAATAAAAATTCTTAATTTCAATAGTCTATTAAATGTAATAAGTTTTCTACCCTAGGACCAGAATCTTCATTGCTATCACCGACTTATATTACTCGTAAATCTTTAGTGGTTTCCGACAACGGAATTTTCAGCTCTCGTTCTAGTTTTAAGGCGTCCAACTTATTCCTATAAATTTCGACCTTAACAGCTGTTTTTTCAATGACATTATCTCGTCATCATCAGCCTTGGATCTCCTCTTCCTCGACGAACAAATATTTGAAGCTTGGGAACTCGGCTCCAAAGGAAGCAAGGTTACTCCATCACCACTTGATTCTGGCAAGTTCAGTCCTTCAACAGTAGGCGAATCGCTTCCTATTATTTCGAGAATCGCTTCATCGACTACATCAAGAACTACCGCTCTTCCACCCCCTGTTCCAGTTTTTTTTACGATTGTCCCTTTTTGCCTAAGAAAAACAAAACATAAATATATTCATTTGTTAAGTTTAAAATGGTATGTATGTTATATGTATATGTACTTACTAGCATCCGACTCTTCCACAAACCAACAATATTGTCTCTGGCATAAGTCCACTTTCGGTTGGCTGAGACCATCCCAAGGGACTTTGCCTTCACCAAAACCTCATCCCAAGCTTCTTCTTTTTGCTTTTTCGTAATAGCGTTGTTTTGAAACGAAGCAAAAAGGATGTCCTTCAATTAAAAATGTAAAAAAAAAATATGAGTAATCTTAAGAAAATGTATAGCATATATGTATGTATGATAAATTACCTTTTTATTTTTCACAACCTCCAATACAGCTAACTTTTTGTCATACTTGTCTGCACGACTCATTTTTGGAGATTGATTTGAAAAAAAAACTATTATTTACAACAAGTAAAGCAAATGTGCAAGCAATGATATTTTAATCAATGCATAATTGATTGCAGTTAGTACAGTGGTACGTACATTACTAACAAAGAACCAAATTTTGATTTTGGTAGTTCTTTTACGTTGAAAAGCTTTCGTTTAGCAAAAACTTGAATTTGTTTTGTTCAAAATTGGGCATAGCTGAAGTTTAAAGGCCAAAGAAATAATTTTTTAAGCCTTTGTTCACAGACCTCTCAATTTTATCAGATATTTTCATATATGTTTGTTTAAAATTTTTATTAAACCTGCGTTAATAAAGCTAAATATGTTATTGATGTTTACAGAAGCGATTACAACACGAAACCAGTAGGTAACTGAGTAAAGTACAGAACGAAAATTGTATTCATTATTTTTTTGCATTTATTATTTGAAATATTATGATACAAAGAACAAAAATTGTTTTATCATTTAAACAAAAATCAAATTTTTCGTTCATTATTCAGATAACAAATAAAGCACTCCGAATGACACGGGCAATGAAACTATCGAAATGCACAAATTTATTACTTTCGAATGCGTCTCACAACTGACCTAGACTTTTTTTTTATCATTTTAGAATGAATTTCAGTTCCTAGAAATTAACTTGGTTTCATAATAAAACCACTAGGAAAATAGAGAACAATTATTTGGTGTGTTGCTTCTCTTAGTAGAAAGCAAAGGGTTTCATTTGCAACAACTTTTATATACCATACGCTGGATTGGAAATGGAGTTCATTGCCATGGAGTCGTATCTATGCACGGAACATGTAGCACAACAACTCCATCGACACCGCTTCTGGCAAATTCGGTCCTTCAACAGTGGGCGAATCACTTCATATTACATACGTCAAGAATAGCTTCATCGACAGTATCAAAACTAACGCTCTTCCACCCCAGTTTGTTTTTGCATAATATAATTGTGCCTTTTGGCCTGAGAAAGATAAACCATATTCAAATTGTATGTATGTATTAATTTTTAACACAAATATACAATGTAGGTACTTACTAAAATCCAACTCCTCCAGAAACCTAAAATATTCGCTCTAGAAAGTCTATTTTCTAAGCTTAGGCCGACGCGAGGAACAATACACGAGTTTATTGGTTTTACTTTGCAACTTTGCAAAACTCGATTACAAATGCAAAGTTCTCATTTTAGTTGGTGAAACGCTTACACTTTTCTCTTTGCAAAAAGGTCTGAAAAATTGCAAAGTGCAAAGTCGAGAGAACTTTACATTTTTAATAAAACGCTTAGCACTTTTACTTTGCAGGAAATTATTTTTTTGCAAATTTGCAAAGTGTAAAGTGAAAAGTGGTTGGTGAAACAGGCCCCAGGACAGTACCGTGGATGGGGAAGAATTTTCAATCCAAAGTACAGCGCTGGCAAGCTAATTACACACCGCTATGAAAATTCAAAATTGTGTTTTTTTCTACAATTTATTTTACTTATAAGTGAACAAATGCTTAAGAGTTTAATACGTTCATCAATGACAAAACTTAATCGAGGAAAAAATATATCGTTGAGCAATACGATTCCGTGCTATATAAGATTTACCGTAAGTGTTTGTGTTTTACAGTGGCATTTTAATTAGCACACCCAAGCATTCAAGTAAGTTTTTACTGAAAAGATCTAATTCTGTGATCAGAGCTAATTTTTTTCGAATCTCCCTTAAGCCCCTTAATCCCCAGATCAAAAATCGTTGCGAGAAAAAAAATCGTTGCGAAACAAAAATCGTAGCTTGTGGTGCGAGATCTTGAGGGTAAATTCCTAGAATTTCAAATTTCGCAACGAGATTTTTGACGTACAAGTTTTGACATTTTTCTTCGTCATTTGAGAACTTTATTTTTTGTGTTATTTTCCTCCTCTTATCACTCATATTGAATTAAGAGTATTTTGAACAACAAATTGAAATTTTTTAAAAGAGGAAATGACGTTTGAAGGCGCGAAAATGTGTAGTTTCCCTTTATGCTACTCAAAATTAATACAATTGTTTCCTCTTTCATTGAAAACAATGTCAAAAAATCGTTGCGAGAAATAAATCGTTGCGAGAAAGAATGGTCCGGACCATTCATTTTCTCGTTGCGAGAAAGAATGCTTTCTCGCAGTGAAGGTGCGAGAATTTTGACGTTTTACGCTACGATTATTTTTCTCGCAACGATTTTTGTTCTAGGAATAAGGGGCTTAAGTTGTTCATTGTTTTTTTAAGATTTGAAAATAAATATGGGAAATAAAGAGTTCAATGAAGGCAAAAAGAAGTCAGATTCCGAATTTGCACCAAAAAGAGCAGACCATATCCGAAACTGCAAGATTAATCGGATTTTCACCAAAAAAAAAAAGTACAGAATGCACTTAAGCATTACCATTAACGTGGAATTTTTTCAAATCAGAAACAATCCAGGTCAAAAAATGCCTAAAAACATGAGAATAGTCCGATAGTCAGACATACCCTTAGCCACCCCTTCGCCACTTCAATGGAAATAAGAGCTCAAATGCACCAAAATTGATGTGTGAATATATAAGCTAGAGCTGTTAGAGCTCGGCTTTTGCAAAATAATTTTCGAGGATGCCAGAGTCTCAAAAAACCGAAGGTTTCATAGCCTAATCGAAGACAATGGCTGGATTTCGGAAAATGCCATATCTTCAAAAGTCAGTTTCTCTGGAATTCTGTCATGTGGGGTGATGAATCTGTAATGAGAATATTTGTAATGCATAATCTAAATGTTAACGAAGCTTTAAGAAACTATACTTATATAGCGCCCTTTGCAGCTAAATAATCAAAAGAGCGAGAAATGAACGGCCATATCGTTTTATAAAACTAGGTCATTCTGATTGTAGCAGCCGAGGAGGCTTCTATTGAGTTTTATTAATTAAAACAACTCCTCATCGAAATAAGTGTTTTTATTCGATTTTTATATCTCAGGTGTGGGGTCTAGCCTCAAAATAAGCAGAAAAAATAATAATAAAAAAAAAACAAAAGAAAGAAAGAAGTTGTTTTTATTAAGACCCCTAGGCCAAGATGTCGAATTTAAGAGTAACTCGACAAACAACTGCTCCGGTGGCACATTTGCGCCCATTGCACGATGAACTGATGGCCACGCGACTACCACCAAAAAGTACGCGAAATAGACAGACATCCGACGAATCAGCCGCTGAAAAATCACCACCCGACGAACCAACCGAAGAAGAACGCTTCGAGGACGCCAGAGAAGAACAAGCCCAACGTCAGCACGTCATCCCAGAAGAAGCCGAAGTGCGCAAAATGGAGGCGCAAATAAACATATTGCGTATGCGTCGCAAAATGCTTTTGCTTCAGCGACAAATAAGCGAAATCGAAGGCAGTCCACAGAATGAAAATCGTACTCATCGCAGCGTTAACTTTGAACCGAGGGGCAAGTAATCAGTGTATTCAAGGAACTTTTCTGTCATGGTGAATTACAGTGCATTCACACGTATTCATATGTATTCTTCATGTATTCATTCATACGAATTCACACATATTCATGTGTATTCTGTAGTCTAGGACCACGCAAAAATATTGATTACTTGCCCCTCGCTTTGAACACATGGAAAATTCCCTTAATCCATTCACAGGGAAAAATTATTGCGACATTCGTAAATGGTTTACTGAATTTGAGCAGTACACGGCAACACGCGGTCATACATCCGACGAAAAGTGTTTGGGCGTACGTCGGCTGCTCAAGGAGACAGCAAAAGAATTCATGAGTACCTTGGGTTTCATAAACTATGCCGAATTGAAAGACGCCCTCATTGAGAAGTTTGGACGACAGGTGACCCACCGCGAAGTGTACCGTCAGCTTGAACAACGACGAATTGGGCTTGATGAATCGTGTCTCGAATTCGTAATTCGTAATAAATGGAGGCTCTAGCAGCGAAGATTCCCGATCCTGAATCAGAGTTGGTAACTTTTATCATTGACGGATTTGACGATGATAGCGCCAATATAACGTTAATCAACGACGCCAAAACTATCGCTGATCTTCTGACAAGGCTGGACCGATACCAGCAAAAGCGCATCCAGCAACTTGCGAATAGACCCAAGAACCCATTCACCGTTGCCACCGCAAACAAAGCAAGACACCCCAACACCAACACTAACACCAAGCCAAATGAGCTCTCCGAGGTGCGTTGTTACAACTGCTCCAAATTCGGCCATTACAAGAGCAATTGCACAAAACCAGTGAGACCACCCAACGCCTGTTTCATTTGCAACGAAGTCGGACATTTCCACAATAGTTGCCCAAAGGCAAACCAAAAACACCAGAGGATTGTTGCTGCAGTTACCAAGGCACTGGAGGATGATTCAGGCAGTGATAAAGAGTTAGCTGGCACCATCAAGTTAAAAGTGCTAAATTCATAAAATGTTTTTCTTTGTTCGATACCGGTAGCGAAATTAATCTCGTCAAACGTTCACTGGTCCCAAGTAACATCGGCATATCAGAGGTATTGAAACCAACGAAGTACACCGGAGTTGGTCAAACTAAACTTTATACATACGGTACAATTCAATGTTACATTAAATTCCGAAACGATATCAGAAAAGTGTTGCTTTTGGTACTTCCAGATTACCTGATGACACTGCCGCTGATTTTGGGACGCAGTTTTTTTAAGAATTTTTGACATTCATTCAAAACTAATCTTTTGTTAAATAAAAACTCTAATTTAAAGAATTTACACTTAAGCAATTTTAACTTGAAAAAAATAAATAACTCAAGTAGTTGTAGTAGCCCGATAGCCCGACAGCGAGAACAGCGTTTAAGTATTGATCCAGTTAAATTGTTAAGTCCGTTATGTGGTAAAAGTGTCACCCAAACTGAAGACCCAACTCCGCCGACTGTTATTGTTCCGCCGCAGGCCAGATTTGTTATTGATAGTATTTTGTCGATTCTTGCAATAGAGATGGATGCACCGCCGCCAGAAGTCAAGTTTAGTTTTAGTTTTAAATGACTTATTTCAGCATAAATTTAATATAATACATAAAAGTAATCCCTGAGTCTATAAGGTTTGGTCTATGACCGTCTACCAGATTGACAATTTGTTTATACATATATGTATACATAGTTTTAAAAATAAATTAACTTCATAAAAGTGGAACTTAAAAGTCTTCATCGATTATACATTTTCTGTATTTAAGCGAAACCACAGCATACTCGTACAATGAGTTCCACCCCTTCTCTCCATTCAAGATACCGATTGCTTCATCCTCATTTAGACTAGGTTTCCCAAAGAACCTTAAACGGAATTCCTTAAGTACCTACTTAAAGTGAAACACGTCTTCTCTTATTTTCAGGTCGCAGATGCTGCACAGGATTGGTAGGTCTGAACGGTGTGGTATGAAATTTAGATTTACTAGCTCTCCTCTTAGCTTAACGATCGTACTAATTTTTTCTATTGAGCTGTTATTTAGAAAATAAGTTCTATCGTGAAGTTGGTGATCTATTTTGCTGTAATAACATCTAAACTGGGAGGACCGAGCTTCGTAGGAGTACTTTTCGTATAAGATGTGGGCTGTTTTCTCAAGTAGGATGTCAAATTGGATCCTTAACGTAGTCGGTTGGACATTTTGTGTTAGGAGCAAACTTAGGCCACAGTCGCGTGCAAGACGTTCCCACTCTTGAACTACTTTTCCTCTCGTTCTTATGGCGTGAGTTAAAACTAGTTTCGGCATCCTTTCGTCTTCCATCGCCATCACTTTAATGAAATAATTAAAATGCATTTTAAGCTTGTCTAAAATCAAAGGAGGTGTTCCAGTTTCAAGGTACAGCATATAATTTGGTGTGTTACTCGGCAGTCGGAAAATTCTCTTAAGAAAGTAGCGAAAAAACTTTTCTACTGCTTCAAAAGAACAATATCCCCATACTTGGGCTCCATATAAAAGAATAGAGGCTGCTGTTGAGCGAAACAGTTTTTGCTTAGCACTATGGGATACAAATCTATTTGTTATGCATCTATTCCAAATCGAAGATATAGCTCGCTTGGCTTCCGAGAGTTTTGCCTCAAGGTGCCTATTCATATTTAAGTTGGTAGACACCAGTACTCCCAAATATTTGTATTTCCGTACAATTTCCACAGCTTTCTCGTCATATGTCCATTTTTCGTCTCGGCAGTAGCGCCCACCACCATCTCTAAATACCATCATCTTCGATTTATCCAGATTAACAACCAAATTCCAGCATTTACAGTACTCCTTTAATCTTTTTTTTCCCGAGGGTAGTTGAAAATCTTCCATAGACACTATGAGAATAGCAAGCTCATAGTAGTGTCAGATTCTTACTGACCAAAAACACCACCCTTCGATAAAAATTTGTTAGATACTGCAACTAAGTTATACTACTTATCAAGCAGTTTTTCTATCACAAAATATAAACGTTTGGCAGGTTACTTTCCAATGAAAGATCCTGCATATTCCGCAATTTAGATGCGGTTAATCCTTATCTCGCCAAGTCGAAAGGTTTTGTCCTTTGTAGTCGGCGCAATAAATTACTCTCATCCACAATAAGTAGGACTGTATTATTAACATGTCCGATTAGTCGGTTTCTATGTTTTCGCGCGAAGCTTCTAGTTTCAGCTTCGATTGTCGGAATTCCGAGATCCCTGTGGATATCGTCGTTTCTAGCATACCACGGTGCTTGGACAACTTCTCTAAGCACTTTATTTCGAAAGGTCTGTAAAATATTGGCATTTGTTTTCTTGGTACAACCCTAAAGTTGTATACCGTAGGTCCACACCGGCTTTAGCACTTGCTTGTATAAAAGCAGTTTGTTCTACGTACTGAGGTGGGAATGTTTCCCGATCAACCAGTACATTTCTCTATATTTGATATCTAGTTCTTTACGTTTCATTTTCACGTGCGAATTCCACTTCAGGCTTGCGTCGAGTGTCATTCCCAGGTATATGGCTTCATTTGCAAAGGGTATTCGGGCCAAATTTATAAAAATTGGCAAGTCATTCACGTCTATCACAGAATCCGTCGTACTCGGAATTTTGCTACGAACCTCGAAAGAACTATCACAGAATCCGTCGTAGTGGACATTTTTGCTACGAATTTCGAATTCCGTAGAAAGTGGTAAGTGTTTTAGTGCGGCAATGCACATGCACATTCCACTACGACGGATTTTGTGTTAGTTCTTTTGGGGTTCGTAGCAAAATTCCGAGTACGACGGATTCTGTGATTGACGTGATTAATTTTCCTATAAGTGAAATTCACGTGAACAGATTTAGTTCCGTTAAGGGTGATCCGCCAGTCCCTTGTCCATTCAGTTACTTTATTTAATGCGCTTTGTAGTTTGGCAGTCGTTTCCTCGATTGTTTTACCTACTGCTAGGATAGCGGTGTCGTCGGCAAACGTAGCAAGGATAGTGCCATCTTCTTTCGGTATATCACGAGTATATAACAGATAGAGAAGCGGCCCCAGAACGCTTCCTTGCGGTACGCCGGCTAAAATTTCTTTGAGCTCTGAGTATTCGTTTCCATTTTTAACACGGAAGAGTCTATTCCCGAGATATGAATCCAGAATCTCGTATAGGTATACGGGGAGTACTTGTCGTAATTTGCATTTCAAGCCATCGTGCCACACCTTATCAAAGGCTGGCGAGACGTCAAGAAATACGGTTGAGCATATCTTTTTTTCTTCTAGTGCTTTTTCGATTACGTTAGTAATTCTATGCACCTGGTCAATCGTCGAATGCTTACTTCTGAACCCAAACTGGTGGTCAGGGATGAGATTATTTTCTTCTATAACCGGTTGGAGACGCCTTAGTAATATCCTCTCGAAAATTTTGGATACGACTGGAAGAAGCGAGATTGGTCTGTATGATTTTACTTCATATCACGGTTTTCCTGGTCTTAAAACCATAATGACTTCCGCAACTTTTCATTGGCTCGGCACGTGTTTTAATCTGAGTGCAGCATTTATAATATGGAGAAGCTTAATTAATGCTTTTCTAGGTAAGGCTTTGAGAATTTCTCCGGTAATCAAATCATAACCAGGAGCTTTCTTAGGTTTTAGTTTCGCGATCTCACGTTCGAGTTCTCTAAGCGTCGCAGATCTGCGCGTTAAATCGTCAGATGGTGGAACTACCATCCTTGTGACCACTTGACCATCGTTCGGTTTAAAGGTTTCTTCCAAATGGGCGGCAAAAATATCCGCTTTTTCTTTATCTTCCCTTGCCCATTCATTTTGATTTATTTTAAGTGGCGGCGCGGTGATTTTGGGCCTTTTGGTGCCTTTTACGGCTTTCCAAAGGGAATAATTGGAATCTTTTTTCGCTGTTAAACTTTCAAGGTAAGAGCCTATCGCACGATTTTAAAAATCCTTAATGCTATTCTTTAACAAATTGCAAAGACAATTCAGACATGTTTTATGCTGTGGAGCACGACTCTGTTGCCATCTTTTACGCGCTTTTCTTTTTTCCCTGATTAATTCTTTTATTTCAGAAGGATATCGTAGACCGTATTTGTTCGGCGTTTTTCTTGGATCTTAATCTGTTCATCATTAGTTGCATTCCAACAATTGAGTCCGCGAGAAAGACAATGTCATCTGCATACATCAATGCGCGGATCACAGTTTGGCCAAACTCTATACCACCTCGAACAGTATCAGTTATATCATTAATAAACAATATAAATAGCAAGGCACTCAGGATACACCCTTGCTTCACACCCATAGAAGTTGGAAATTTATCAGATAATGAATTACCATCCCAAACATAGGCTACGTTGCTATCATACATCGCTCTCAAAATTCGAATGATTTTACTTGGTACTCCAATTCTATAAAATTTATAAAAGAGTGCTTCACGTGATATAGAATCGAAAGCCGCACGAAAATCGACGAAAAAGGCGTACAATTTCTTATGTTTCTTTTTATAAGATTCCGCAATGTTTATTAGTGAGAAGATTTGGTCAACTGTGGAATATTCTTTTCTGAAACCTGCTTGGAATTCCGACAAAACCTTCTTATTATGAACCCGTTGGGTAAGTCTATGAAATATCAGAGCAAGATGAAGCTTAGCAGATGTGTTTAAAAAAGAAATTCCTCTATAATTGGATGGGTTACTGCGATCTCCTTTTTTGTGTATCGGAAATATAATTGATTTCTTAAAGCACTTAGGGACAACTGCGGTATCGAAAATTTTTATTGAATTCTATAGTAAGCGCAGACATGAAATTATTTGTAGAGTTTTTATAGAACTCGAAAGAAATACGATCTTCACCTGGAGCTTTCTTCGTCTTGGCATTCCGGATGACTTCTTGTAATTCAAGCAATGAAAACGGTGCATCCAAGAACTCATCTACAAATAGAGGCGCAGCATAGTGGAAAGGTGGTGACAGGATAGCTGGGTTAAGAAGCTGGTTGAAATGGTCTTTTAACTTTAATGCGTTTAAAGATAAGGCAATAACATTCACTTGTCCATTCAAATATTTAACAGCTCTCCAAAACTCTGCCGATGAGCGCGTGTAATTAATGACAGCAATTTTATTCTGCTCGTAGGCGGTCTTTTTTGTAAGGCAAATGCGCTTGAAGTCCCGATTTGCTTCTCCATAGAGTGATTTAAAGATGTCAGAGTTAGTTTTCCTCACAAGTTTTAAAAACGCAAACGATTTTTCTCTTGCCTTCTCGCAATCTCTGTCATACCACTTTTGTTTATAGATTCTAGTTTTTCTGATCGACTTATTAGCTGGAACTGACTTTTTAATAATTTTCGTAAGGGTTTCGATATCTGGACTAGTAGTCGAAACGTTTAACCTTTCGAGTCCTGAATCAATATTATTCCGGTACACGGTGCACATCCTATCGTTCCAAGTCAGTTTTGGCAGCAGCCCAAGTCTCTTTGTACTTCCTGAGGATTCGCTTACTTTACAGGTAATTTCCAGCGGCATGTGGTCCGAGTATGTTTCTAATCCAATGCGAAAGTCCTCTAGTAGGAAAAGCCATTTTCCAGATATGAAACAGTAGTCTATTGTGGAGCTTAGTGTTCCTCTTATAAAAGTCACTTCACCGGGTCCGCCGTCGCAGCTTCCATTCAAAACGCTGCAGTCATATTCATATGCAAGTTCTAGTACCTTGGATCCGTTGCTATTGCAGACTACATTTCTGGATCTGCGATCTATGTGAAAAATATTTTCGAAGTTTCCGCTTAAAAAATTGTTTTGGGACAGACCGATCCGACCATTAAAATCACCGACAAGCATTATGTCTGTTGATCCTAAATTCAGCGGCACATCTCTCAATCTAGTATAGTCCCTCTGCAAATGACTACAATTTAAGTAAACCGGAACTACGCACAGACCTCCACTGCAAGACGATATATCCAGGACGTATGATTCTTCTATTTGCCTAAAATCCACACTTACACCTTCCAGGTCTTTACGATAGCCTAATAACACACCACCGCTTCCTCTCCCACATGATGCCGTTTTTTCTGCAGGTGTCCATATAACTTCATAATTTGAAAATACGTTGCTAAATCTATCTTCTTCTTTTTTTAAGACATGGGTTTCATAAATAAATATAATATCAAAATTTCTTATATAATTGAAAAAACTAACAAACAATAGTTTATTTTTTAAGTCGTCTACATGGTAGCTCAAAATTCTTAATTTTAAAAAGGTTTCATTTCTTAATTCTAGACGATTACTCTGGTAGACAGGTATATCTCATGCAATGTTTAAATTATTTATTGTGTGCACAGCCAAATGGTTTTCATCGGTTGGACGGCTACCCGTAATGTTGGCAGCACTTCTACTCGTTGACGTTTCTCCTGCTGTCCCCTTTGATACTTTCGACGCCTCGTGAGTTTTGTTTCGAAATTTCGGTTCATTTATAAATTTGCGTAGTTGTAATGTTTCGCCAAAGATTGATTTTAGTATGTTTTCTCCATATTTTTCGCCGCATTTTAACCCTTCCGAAGAGTCCCATGTGAAAATGTTATTTCCGACGATCGTCATCTTGGGATCCTTTTCGCGAAGTGCTTTAAGAATTGGTAATAATTTGCCTCTTCTTTGCCTGACATTGAAAGGCAAATCCTTTCGAATCGTGATGTTTGTGCCTTTAAGTTTGATTGTGGACTTTAAAACTTTCCAGAGAGCATCCCGATTCTTCATCCTTACAATAATAGTTGCGTTTTTTCATTACGGCTGCGAATACTGTGTGCTGACTGAAAACTTGTGTTTGCATCATTAATACCTAGCAGATCAGTGCAAATGGACTTCACCCTTTCCGTCATGTCGATGTTGTTAATGACAGGAAGATGAAGCACTAAATTAGACTCAGTGTTTTTAAGCAAAATTCTGTCCATCTGCTCCTCTAATAGCTTGTTGCGTTTTTCTAGTTGAATAACCTTCTGAGTGATTTCCTCCTGATGGATTTTCAGATTCAGATCAGATTTCGTTGCGAGCTCTTTGACTAAATCTTTCTTTTTAGCATCGAGAATTTCGTTGAGCTAATCAATGCTGATACCTGAAATGTTGCTCATATTGACTTCGTTTGTATTTTCACGAATGCTCGGACGACGCTTTTCGTTTCTGCGCTGCTCAGGGGAAGTTTCGGATAGAATCCTTTTGCGCATTTAGTGTGGTTATCTTAGCAACAAAGACCTGATCTTAGCTCGAATATGTCTTAAATGCTAGCACTTACTCAGTATATATTAATTATATTCAAAAGAAGACTCTCAGTGCAAAATTGTTTAATAAAATTTACTTTTTCCGAATTTTTCGCTGTTTTTTTTCTTAGAGCTCTTTGATTTCACCTTCACTTTGACAAATGCCAAACGTCAATATATGTCCACGGCTGTGTGTATAGTTCAAAGTGATATTCTCAAAGCAGTCATAGATAGTAATTATTTGAATCCGACTACGGATTTGAACTACGCATGTGCATCGATTACCGTGCACTGAATATGAAAACGATTAGGGACAATTTTCCCTTACAGCTTATTGAGTATTGTATAGAATTTTTAGGAGGTTAACAATGGTTTACGTTGCTCGACCTGAAAGATGGTTTTCATCAAGTAGGAATGGATGAGGGCTCCGTACAGTTCACGTCATTTGTAACGCCGGATGGGCAATGCAAGTATTTACAAATGCCATTCGGGCTAAAGAATGCGCCAGCTGATTTCCAGCGGTTTTTGCATGAAATATTTCAAGACCTGGGGCCCTACTCTGTATTTCGTTTCGAAAGTCAATCCTATTCGAAATTGCTTTTCGTTTCGCTATTGAATTGGTACTCTGTAACACTTTCGGAATGTAAAAAATACTACTAGATGCTTTTTTCACTGAAGAATTTTTTTTTGTCGAGTCTCTATATATTTCTTATGAGGAGGAAAATAATGTTATGATTTTTAAATGAAGAATTTAATATAATAAGATAGGAAAATGTATTCTGTTGCACTTCGGATGGACGAAGAAATAAATTAAGAACGGATTGAGCGGAAAATTATACGGGACAAATCAAATATTATTGAAAAAGGTGATAAAAGGTAAAACTCGGTTGGTACCAATGATTCATATCACCATTACTTATCATTTATTATTTTAGCTTTGTTCAGAACTTTCGCATTTCGAAGGATGCTTTCTTGTATGTTTTGAATTGCATACGAGATGAATTTCCTTCTCCTTTGGAATCCACTGGAGTTCCTGTCAATTTAAAATACCCGATGATGCATCATCAAACAGCATTGAACAGTAACATGGAGAACATAATGATGCCTACTCCAACATTGTTAAGAGAATACGAGAGCAAACCACAAATAATTCAATAAATCAATAAACACAAAAAATAAAGACAAATTCATTTAGATTCAATAATTCCTCAAAATTAATTGTCCTTTGGCTAAATCGGGATGTGCACACATTAATTGCTTGCTTATAATTGTTATCATCACAAAGATTTTCATAAAAACTTGCATTTTTAGGTACTTTAAAATCCTTCCGTTAGCGAATTAGTTGTAGAAACAAATTTTCCGTCTTTCAATGCTTTTGACATTAGGAAACGAGTTACAGAGTACCAAATTTCCACTTTCGGAAAGGTAAATCCGAAAGTAGTAGATTTCATTCCGCTATCGAAATAGAGAGTACAAAATATTCGTTTTCGGAAAATTTCACTTTCGAAACGAAATACAGAGTAGGGCCCCTGATCGAGATGGGCAAGCTAATTATTTATTTAGATGATATTCTAATTGCAACGCCTGATTTCGACTACCATTTGAATATTCTTATCGAAGCTCTGCACCGCCTTTATGAAACATCCAACAGATGCCCATATTCAAAATATCAAACAGTATCCTATGCCTAAAAATCAGATTGAGCTGCATCGATGTATTGGCTTGTTCTCGTATTTCCGCCGATTTGTACCTTCCTTTTCTACAATAGCTAAGCCACTTCTACAACTATTGCGCGAAGAAAATAAGTACGATTTTTCTACTGCCTGTGTAGAGGCATTTCGACATCTGCGCGACAAACTCGTCAGTGCACCGGTGTTGGCGATTTATAGCCCTGAAAGCGAAACGGAATTGCATTGTGATGCAAGTAGCCTAGGGTTTGGGTCAGTCCTAATGCAGCGCCAGAACGACAAAAAATTTCATCCAGTAGCCTATTTCTCGAAAACTGCTACTCCGGCAGAGTCTAGATACCACAGCTTCGAGCTAGAAACTCTTGCTATTATCTACTCATTGCGGCGTTTCCGAGTATATCTGGAGGGTATACCATTTAAAATTATCACTGATTGCTATTCTCTCACGCTTACCCTAAGCAAGAAGCAGGTGAACCCCAGGATTGCCAGGTGGGCTTTAAGCCTCGAAAACTATGACTGCACGATGCAGCACCGAAGTGAGATGTCTATGGGACACGTAGACGTATTGAGCCGCTGTCACATAGTTGCTGCCTTAACTAGCGACGAGGTAGATCTTCATATCCAAGTGGCTCAGAGCAGGGACTCAGAAATTAAAAGGCTTCGGGAAAGGCTAGAGCTGGAAACGCTTGTTCACTATGACTTGCGGGACGGCTTAGTTTTCCGTAAGGTTGAGGGAAATCGGTTGCTCCTCTGCGTACCTGCCGAAATGCGAGATAACCTAATAAGAACGGTACACGAACCATTTAGGAATCGACAAATGCCATAACCAGATTCGAAAAAACTACTGGTTTCCTAATATGAAAAATGAGATTGAGCGATTTACTAAGAACTGCATTAAGTGCCTCATGTACTCGGCTCCCGCTCGCTCGAATGAGCGCAATATGTACAGCATCCCCAAGGAACCGGTTCCGTTTGACACGGTCCACCTGGATCACTTCGGGCCTTTGCCTTCCTTATCTTCCAAACGAAAGCATATACTTGTGGTTATTGATGCTTTCACGAAATTTGTGCGATTATATCCGGTTAACTCGACTAGCACAAGGGAAGTGTGTGCTTCAATGGACAAGTATTTTAGCTATTATAGCCGTCCGAGGCGTATGGTTACTGATCGTGGTACTTGTTTCACTTCAATCGAGTTGGCAGATTATCTTCTCCGGAATAATGTGGAACATACAGTGCCCTCCAAAAGTTAGTTGAAACTCTGATGTAAAGAAAAAAACAGTTAAAAAAATTTAAAATTTTTGTGACTTAGATCTTTAAGCAATACAACTAAATAAAAATAACAATAGTTTTATTAGAGTATATACAAAAACAAAACAAAGTACTTTTTCTTATGTAAATTTGCATCGCCAAAAGTTAGTTGAAATTATGAAAAAAGAGTTTTTGGTGGTATTCATAGTTCATATCTCAATAGTATGCTTAATCTAATGCCCACTCTTATTTTGCAAAACAGCTTTTATGCGTCTTGGCATTGATTCGATCAAGTTTTGCAAGATCTTATTGGGTAGGTTAGTCCAGGATTCCTGTATTTTTTCCACAAAAACAGTTTTGCTTCTCCTAGAAGTTATTGGTATTTGCCTATCCATTTCATCCCACAAATGCTCAATGGGATTGAGGTCCGGTGACATGGAAGGCCAATCTAAGAGATTTATCCGACTGGTGTTAATGTAGCGCTTCGTTATCTTGGCCGTATGCTTGGGATCGTTGTCTTGTTGAAAGACGAACGATCTTCTCAACCCCATTGAAGCAGCAGACTGATTCAAGTTGCTTTCTAAAATGTCACAATACATTTCTGCTGTCATTTTTCTATCGATAAAATGCAATTTACCCACACCGAACCACGAAAAGCACCCCCACACCATCACGCTTCCTCCACAATGTTTTACAGTTGGGTGGAGATATCGTTCATTGTAGGGGTTTTCGCCTTTTGCACGCCAGACAGTTTGCCTTCTGCGATTTCCAAAAATTTCGAACTTGGATTCATCTATAACCTTCCAAAATTCAAGAGGTTTGTCACTATATTTTCTAGCAAATTTGAGACGACGCTTTTTGTGAGCCTTCGTCAGCAGCGGTTATTTCCTAGCAACACGTCCTGATAGTTTGGCATCATGAAGTCGTCTCCTTATGGTTGTTTGAGAGACCGAACTTCCTGTTCCTTGAATCTGTTCCTGTATTTCCCGAACAACTATCCTGGGGTTTCGTTTGCAAAGCTGCACCATAAGTCTATCATCCTTAGTTGAGGTAACCCTTGGACGTCCAGATCGTGGCTTGTCAGCCAATGTAGCTTCTTCCCTGCTCTTTATAATTATCTTTTTAACACCTTCTGGGCTAATTTTGAACAGCCTTCCCACTTCGCTGAAATTGTGGAGTCTTTCATATTCGAAAACCACTTTCAGCCTTTCTTCTATGCTTAGCCTTTTTCTTCAAGGCATTACGAGTGTAAGAAGCCTAAAATGTTGATAATTATGTACTTTTTATATTTCTACTTTTTTAAAGGATAATTACCAAAGAAGAGCTGAAAAAATTACTTTAATGTAATGTAACTGAAAGTCAAATATCAACCGGAATCGCTTCAACAAGCACGCTCCAACTGACTTTTGGCGATCAACTATGATGCATTCCAGCAATAACTACTGTTTTCTTAAACCATAACGGTAAATTTTTTTTTTGTTTCCCTATTCGTGCAGAAGAACACACTTCGCCGAATCCGGAAAAAGATCTACGGGTAACTTGAAAGCACATTTTAATTACTATTACGAAGCATTTGAAGAGTGCAAGCCAATTTTAACTATCTTTTGGAGGGCACTGTATAAAGGTTGCCGTAGCTTCTCCTCAAACCAATGGGCAAGTCGAACGGGTAAACAGAGTAATAAAGGCAATGTTAAGCAAAGTGAGCGAACCGGTTAACCATGCGGATTGGTCTTCCAAACTATCACAGGTAGAATACGCAATCAATGTAGAATTCGATAATGTTTAATTCGTTATAAATTCGATTTATTAGAAAATTAGGCAATTCAATTTACAAAAAAAAGACATTAAATGAAATCTGTAATTAAAAAGAAGTTTTGGCTGCGCGGTTCGATGTTCGTGTCGTCGTTCGTCTTCAATCGCCGTTCGTCTTCAACTACCTTCGTCTTGCTGGCTCAACTTCTATCGCTCCTAGACTTGGGACTGGTCAAATTATTTTCGGAGTGTTTTGAACAGGGTGAACCAAAAATCCCACAGATCGGCCATCCTGCGTATAAGCTGTCCCCAGCGAACTGTTGAAGAAAAAAAAGACAAAGACCTCCGCTGCACGGAAGTGCATAAGGAACATTAATATGTCATTGTAGTTATTTTTTTAAAATCATTTATTAATAATCGTAAAAGATTTTGAGAAAAATTGAGATCAGGGCACTATTGTGTCGTACTTTTCAGTTAGTTTTGGCCATAGTCGGCAGTTTCCCTACTTTCCTTGCGATCTCATCGGCAAACTCGTTGCTTTCTACAACAAACTGAACATGCACCCAACATAGTCCTACCTGGTTCTGCATAATGACTATTCGTTGCATTATCAGGACCACTGGAGTCCTAAGTATGGCTAGAACTTCTGCCTGAAAGAGGCTGAAGGCATCCGGGAGTCTTAAGGATACTTTTAGCCCTGTGCTCATGCAAAATATACCAGTACCCGTTTCTTTAACAGTTTTAGATCCGTCCGCGAAGACTGCAGTGTCTGTATGCCGAGTTATTATTCGTCCACTCTTCCCGTGCAGGGTTTTGTTGGCTTTGCCATAGCCGGGTAAAAATAGAAAAGAAACAAAAAACAACAACAAAACCAAAGGAAACAACTTTCTTTTCTGTCATCACGATTGAAAAATAGAAACGACATAAAAATTAGAACCGTTGCAAACTTACTTTCCTATCTCCACGATTAAAAAATATTAAGCAAAAACAACAACTTAACCAAAGGAATAAATAGAAAAGACACAAAAAAAAAACAGAGGAAACAACTTTCTTAACTATCATCACGATTCAAAATAGAAAAAAAAAAAAAAAAAAGAAGAAGGAGACGAACCGTGAACCCATGAGATGAAAAGCCGACATACCATTTTCATTTTTAATGCATTTTTAATGCATTTTTATTTGTTAATTCAAGTATTCCTTACATGCTAGACAAAAGTGCTTAAAACTAGCTTAACTAACTTAACTATCGTACTCTAACTTACTGGCCCCACACGGGCACTCTAAGCTAAACTTAATACTTATACTATGTCTTTCGACGTAACCTAACTTAAAGTATTGAATTTTAACTAAACTTACAATTTAAAAGCTAAGAACATATTTTTTTTTTTTAAAAAAACTTAGCAAAAGAACATTTTAATTTTTGTTTAAAACTACCTTTAATAAAACTTACAACTACTTAACCTATCTTAACTCTAGCTACGTAATTAAATACGTAATTTTTTTTTGTTTTTTTGTGCTGTGTCATTTTATAATTTTTTTTGTGGTTTTTTATTTGTTTTTATATTTTTTTTTGTTAGCAAAGTGCTGTGCTATTTTTATTTTTTTTTTTTATAAAACTTAAATCGACCTATCCTACCTAAACCTACGTAAGCCGGCCACGGCATGTCTACATGAATAAACATAACAGGCGGCCAACTATGCCTTGGGGTCTACCCCGGATCGAACGGAATCGACGAGGGAATTCCATTTGCTTCTAACAGCCACCAGAATTTCTGATGTTGCTGTTCAACATCGTGCCCATCGCGCCCCGAAACCGACCTACTAAACCGGAGGCGCTCCGTTTGGCTCTGTGCGACGTCTCTGTCGTAGTTGAGCCGCCTATCCACAGTCGTGCGAGCAACATGGAAGATTAGCGGTACCGCTGATCTATCCTGGATCAGACCCTGTTGGTCAAAATAGAGGAACGCTTCTGGTGGAACGAAGCCGTTAAGGCGCACTCTCTCATGGTACGTGAAATTGGGGTAATAAGCCCCGAAGATCAGGCTATTCATCGAACTCATTGCTCTTGCAATGTGCCTTCGAGTCATCTTGATCAGGAAATTATCCACTCTTATTAAGTTAGCCCTGTTGTATAGGACCTCATTGGAATAGAATTTTTTGTACTCGGACTCTGGTGTTCTGTATAAACGAAGGCAAGTCCGAAGACAAGCCCTCTCAAACACCCGAATCCTTTCCATCGAACTTGGTCCGACGTTGAACCACACGGGACAACCATATGCTATCATTGGCCGTATAAGGGCCATGTAGCAGATAACCTTTACCCTCGCATCGAGTTGGCTGCTATAAAACAGTCTCTTTGTAAGGACAAAAGCGCCTCTGGCTCTGGCCAGAGCAGCATCTATATGTTTGTTAAAATACAGATACTGGTCTAGCCAGAGCCCGAGGTATCTGACTACATTTCGACATGCAAGTGGCCGCCCGTGTCGCCCAACGATTGCGAACTTTCGCCAATTCTTTCTGGTGTCCCATGAGGCCCCAGACAACGGCGTCCGAAACAAGATGGTTTCTGACTTCTGGAGGTTGATCTTCAACTTCCAGTCGTCACAATATCGCTGAATCTTATCGAAGTCACGCTGCAAGAGAATTGCAGTGACCTCGATCTTTGGTCCTGATCTGTACGCGACCAAGTCATCTGCGTACGCAATAGCATGGTGAAGAGACCCTACGAGATCACTTGTGTAAATATTGAAAAGGATCGGCGAATTAACCGCACCCTGTTGTAGACCATTTTTAATTTCAAAAATACCAGCAGAGCTCACATTGCCATTTTTCACAACGAACCGCCTACTGGTGAGCATATTATAAAGTATGTACAGCAGTGGTTTACTTATGCTCAACCTGCTCAACTTGTAAAAAAGTCCCTCTAGCCAAACGGTGTCGAAGGCTTTCTCTAAGTCAACGAGGCAGGCACCCGTGCATTGTTTCTTGCTTTTGTTCCATTGAATATCCGATACGAGCTTAGACGCGGCATGTATGGTATCATGCCCCGCCTTAAATCCGAATTGGTTATCTGGAATTATATGTTTGTCGTCAACCCACTTAGTCAGGGCTCTATTGAACACTTTTTCGAATACCTTGCTGATGTTCGGAAGGAGACTTATTGACCGGAGATTTGCCGGATTGGAATTGTCCTTACCCCTTTTAGGGATAGGATGTACTACTGCTGTTTTCCAATGCGCTGGATAATGTGCATTATTCAGCACATTATTAAACAAAATGCAGTAAATGTCTACCGCTTCTAGAGGGAGATGTCTAAGCACAATGTTAGATATTCCATCGATTCCCACTGACTTCTTCTTTCTCAATGATTCGAATATCGCTTGGAGCTCTACCTTCGATAAGAACGGGGGATGTATCCCTTCGTTGGCGATGGCATTATTTGCCCTATTGTCTTCATTGAACTCGGTGAAACCGATGTTCTCTGATCGCCATTGCTGTAGTTCATTTCGAAGGTAGAAGTTGTGCACAAGGACTCGAATCTCCAGGTCATGGTTCGGGCAAATACTGCTATTCACCTTATACACTTCCTGAAAAGTCGCTCCTATAGTCTCAACCTTCTCCTGCGGATCTTCGATCAAAAAGAAATTGTCGTCATCGACTGCGTTTACTGGATCTATACCTGCTGTCACAAGTATTCGTTCGTTGTCCGTATTTCGAGGAATTTTGAGACATGGAAGGTCGTTGAGATTATTCCTCCGAAATATTTTATTTATTTGTGGGAACATACTGGGGTTGTTGGCTTTTACAGCCCCAATTTTTTTGTTCCAGTGCAGATTTACCGCTAATTGGTAGTTTTCTTTAATTAACTGTTGGAGGTTTTTAATCAACGCCTTCAGTGTCCTAATCTCTGAGTTTTGTCTGTCAGTAAACCGTCTGTACAAGGTTTTTAATCTCGACAGCAGTCTACTTTTCTGTTGGTGTAGTGCGTTTATTGTTGCGTTGCGGTATATCCCTACGTTGTCAGTTTGTTGATGTCGAGGTATCGTCCTGTCCATCGTTTGTTTTATTGTCTCGTCCATCAATCTCCTCATTTGACAGATTCCTATTGGACGGTGGGTTGAGCGAGTTTGAGGAGAGTGCTCTTGTCAAAACTCTAGAGAAGCGTGTCCAACGCACCCTACTATAATTGTAGGGATGCGCATGAACAAACGCTTCAAGCTCCGCAATCTCGTTGGGAATTGTAATTTCGGCACTGAGTCCGCAATGGTCACTGTCATACACAAATGTATGAAGGCAGTTTAAAGTTTGTCCGTTCGTGTTAGTCAGTTGTAACCGTACGTCGAACAGCAGGAGATCCAGATATGATCCGCCCCTGGGAAACGACGGACCATCTGTTGCTTTCAAATCGAGTCTATACTCGACACTGTGCTGACCCCACCAATTAAAAAGGAGGTTCCCTCTAGAGTTAGGAATGTTATTTCCCCAATCTCTATGTTTGGCGTTTAGATCCTCCGACTCCAGCCTAAGGCATCGGAAAAGTGTCTCGAGCTCTGAAATAGAATAAGTTGGTTGCGTAGCTTCAGGTGCATAAGCTGAGATCATGTACATCCTCTTTCCACTATGGAGAGGGATGCACACGATACATGCTTCTAGCTCCTGGAATCTCCGCACTTCACCACTGTACACTACCTTATATTTTAGCTTTTTACTAATGAAGATCGCAACACCTCCTCCTTGTATAGAGTTGGGTCGGTCTCTTCTTATTATATTATAATTATTGTGCCGTAACTTATGTTTCTGGTTTAGCTTAGTTTCGCTAACCAAAAGCACTTGGATTCATCTATAACCTTCCAAAATTCAAGAGGTTTGTCACTATATTTTCTAGCAAATTTGAGACGACGCTTTTTGTGAGCCTTCGTCAGCAGCGGTTATTTCCTAGCAACACGTCCTGATAGTTTGGCATCATGAAGTCGTCTCCTTATGGTTGTTTGAGAGACCGAACTTCCTGTTCCTTGAATCTGTTCCTGTATTTCCCGAACAACTATCCTGGGGTTTCGTTTGCAAAGCTGCACCATAAGTCTATCATCCTTAGTTGAGGTAACCCTTGGACGTCCAGATCGTGGCTTGTCAGCCAATGTAGCTTCTTCCCTGCTCTTTATAATTATCTTTTTAACACCTTCTGGGCTAATTTTGAACAGCCTTCCCACTTCGCTGAAATTGTGGAGTCTTTCATATTCGAAAACCACTTTCAGCCTTTCTTCTATGCTTAGCCTTTTTCTTCAAGGCATTACGAGTGTAAGAAGCCTAAAATGTTGATAATTATGTACTTTTTATATTTCTACTTTTTTAAAGGATAATTACCAAAGAAGAGCTGAAAAAATTACTTTAATGTAATGTAACTGAAAGTCAAATATCAACCGGAATCGCTTCAACAAGCACGCTCCAACTGACTTTTGGCGATCAACTATGATGCATTCCAGCAATAACTACTGTTTTCTTAAACCATAACGGTAAATTTTTTTTTTGTTTCCCTATTCGTGCAGAAGAACACACTTCGCCGAATCCGGAAAAAGATCTACGGGTAACTTGAAAGCACATTTTAATTACTATTACGAAGCATTTGAAGAGTGCAAGCCAATTTTAACTATCTTTTGGAGGGCACTGTATAAAGGTTGCCGTAGCTTCTCCTCAAACCAATGGGCAAGTCGAACGGGTAAACAGAGTAATAAAGGCAATGTTAAGCAAAGTGAGCGAACCGGTTAACCATGCGGATTGGTCTTCCAAACTATCACAGGTAGAATACGCAATCAATGTAGAATTCGATAATGTTTAATTCGTTATAAATTCGATTTATTAGAAAATTAGGCAATTCAATTTACAAAAAAAAGACATTAAATGAAATCTGTAATTAAAAAGAAGTTTTGGCTGCGCGGTTCGATGTTCGTGTCGTCGTTCGTCTTCAATCGCCGTTCGTCTTCAACTGCCTTCGTCTTGCTGGCTCAACTTCTATCGCTCCTAGACTTGGGACTGGTCAAATTATTTTCGGAGTGTTTTGAACAGGGTGAACCAAAAATCCCACAGATCGGCCATCCTGCGTATAAGCTGTCCCCAGCGAACTGTTGAAGAAAAAAAAGACAAAGACCTCCGCTGCACGGAAGTGCATAAGGAACATTAATATGTCATTGTAGTTATTTTTTTAAAATCATTTATTAATAATCGTAAAAGATTTTGAGAAAAATTGAGATCAGGGCACTATTGTGTCGTACTTTTCAGTTAGTTTTGGCCATAGTCGGCAGTTTCCCTACTTTCCTTGCGATCTCATCGGCAAACTCGTTGTTTTCTACAACAAACTGAACATGCACCCAACATAGTCCTACCTGGTTCTGCATAATGACTATTCGTTGCATTATCAGGACCACTGGAGTCCTAAGTATGGCTAGAACTTCTGCCTGAAAGAGGCTGAAGGCATCCGGGAGTCTTAAGGATACTTTTAGCCCTGTGCTCATGCAAAATATACCAGTACCCGTTTCTTTAACAGTTTTAGATCCGTCCGCGAAGACTGCAGTGTCTGTATGCCGAGTTATTATTCGTCCACTCTTCCCGTGCAGGGTTTTGTTGGCTTTGCCATAGCCGGGTAAAAATAGAAAAGAAACAAAAAACAACAACAAAACCAAAGGAAACAACTTTCTTTTCTGTCATCACGATTGAAAAATAGAAACGACATAAAAATTAGAACCGTTGCAAACTTACTTTCCTATCTCCACGATTAAAAAATATTAAGCAAAAACAACAACTTAACCAAAGGAATAAATAGAAAAGACACAAAAAAAAAACAGAGGAAACAACTTTCTTAACTATCATCACGATTCAAAATAGAAAAAAAAAAAAAAAAAAGAAGAAGGAGACGAACCGTGAACCCATGAGATGAAAAGCCGACATACCATTTTCATTTTTAATGCATTTTTAATGCATTTTTATTTGTTAATTCAAGTATTCCTTACATGCTAGACAAAAGTGCTTAAAACTAGCTTAACTAACTTAACTATCGTACTCTAACTTACTGGCCCCACACGGGCACTCTAAGCTAAACTTAATACTTATACTATGTCTTTCGACGTAACCTAACTTAAAGTATTGAATTTTAACTAAACTTACAATTTAAAAGCTAAGAACATATTTTTTTTTTTTAAAAAAACTTAGCAAAAGAACATTTTAATTTTTGTTTAAAACTACCTTTAATAAAACTTACAACTACTTAACCTATCTTAACTCTAGCTACGTAATTAAATACGTAATTTTTTTTTGTTTTTTTGTGCTGTGTCATTTTATAATTTTTTTTGTGGTTTTTTATTTGTTTTTATATTTTTTTTTGTTAGCAAAGTGCTGTGCTATTTTTATTTTTTTTTATTTTTTATTTTTTTTTTTTATAAAACTTAAATCGACCTATCCTACCTAAACCTACGTAAGCCGGCCACGGCATGTCTACATGAATAAACATAACAGGCGGCCAACTATGCCTTGGGGTCTACCCCGGATCGAACGGAATCGACGAGGGAATTCCATTTGCTTCTAACAGCCACCAGAATTTCTGATGTTGCTGTTCAACATCGTGCCCATCGCGCCCCGAAACCGACCTACTAAACCGGAGGCGCTCCGTTTGGCTCTGTGCGACGTCTCTGTCGTAGTTGAGCCGCCTATCCACAGTCGTGCGAGCAACATGGAAGATTAGCGGTACCGCTGATCTATCCTGGATCAGACCCTGTTGGTCAAAATAGAGGAACGCTTCTGGTGGAACGAAGCCGTTAAGGCGCACTCTCTCATGGTACGTGAAATTGGGGTAATAAGCCCCGAAGATCAGGCTATTCATCGAACTCATTGCTCTTGCAATGTGCCTTCGAGTCATCTTGATCAGGAAATTATCCACTCTTATTAAGTTAGCCCTGTTGTATAGGACCTCATTGGAATAGAATTTTTTGTACTCGGACTCTGGTGTTCTGTATAAACGAAGGCAAGTCCGAAGACAAGCCCTCTCAAACACCCGAATCCTTTCCATCGAACTTGGTCCGACGTTGAACCACACGGGACAACCATATGCTATCATTGGCCGTATAAGGGCCATGTAGCAGATAACCTTTACCCTCGCATCGAGTTGGCTGCTATAAAACAGTCTCTTTGTAAGGACAAAAGCGCCTCTGGCTCTGGCCAGAGCAGCATCTATATGTTTGTTAAAATACAGATACTGGTCTAGCCAGAGCCCGAGGTATCTGACTACATTTCGACATGCAAGTGGCCGCCCGTGTCGCCCAACGATTGCGAACTTTCGCCAATTCTTTCTGGTGTCCCATGAGGCCCCAGACAACGGCGTCCGAAACAAGATGGTTTCTGACTTCTGGAGGTTGATCTTCAACTTCCAGTCGTCACAATATCGCTGAATCTTATCGAAGTCACGCTGCAAGAGAATTGCAGTGACCTCAATCTTTGGTCCTGATCTGTACGCGACCAAGTCATCTGCGTACGCAATAGCATGGTGAAGAGACCCTACGAGATCACTTGTGTAAATATTGAAAAGGATCGGCGAATTAACCGCACCCTGTTGTAGACCATTTTTAATTTCAAAAATACCAGCAGAGCTCACATTGCCATTTTTCACAACGAACCGCCTACTGGTGAGCATATTATAAAGTATGTACAGCAGTGGTTTACTTATGCTCAACCTGCTCAACTTGTAAAAAAGTCCCTCTAGCCAAACGGTGTCGAAGGCTTTCTCTAAGTCAACGAGGCAGGCACCCGTGCATTGTTTCTTGCTTTTGTTCCATTGAATATCCGATACGAGCTTAGACGCGGCATGTATGGTATCATGCCCCGCCTTAAATCCGAATTGGTTATCTGGAATTATATGTTTGTCGTCAACCCACTTAGTCAGGGCTCTATTGAACACTTTTTCGAATACCTTGCTGATGTTCGGAAGGAGACTTATTGACCGGAGATTTGCCGGATTGGAATTGTCCTTACCCCTTTTAGGGATAGGATGTACTACTGCTGTTTTCCAATGCGCTGGATAATGTGCATTATTCAGCACATTATTAAACAAAATGCAGTAAATGTCTACCGCTTCTAGAGGGAGATGTCTAAGCACAATGTTAGATATTCCATCGATTCCCACTGACTTCTTCTTTCTCAATGATTCGAATATCGCTTGGAGCTCTACCTTCGATAAGAACGGGGGATGTATCCCTTCGTTGGCGATGGCATTATTTGCCCTATTGTCTTCATTGAACTCGGTGAAACCGATGTTCTCTGATCGCCATTGCTGTAGTTCATTTCGAAGGTAGAAGTTGTGCACAAGGACTCGAATCTCCAGGTCATGGTTCGGGCAAATACTGCTATTCACCTTATACACTTCCTGAAAAGTCGCTCCTATAGTCTCAACCTTCTCCTGCGGATCTTCGATCAAAAAGAAATTGTCGTCATCGACTGCGTTTACTGGATCTATACCTGCTGTCACAAGTATTCGTTCGTTGTCCGTATTTCGAGGAATTTTGAGACATGGAAGGTCGTTGAGATTATTCCTCCGAAATATTTTATTTATTTGCGGGAACATACTGGGGTTGTTGGCTTTTACAGCCCCAATTTTTTTGTTCCAGTGCAGATTTACCGCTAATTGGTAGTTTTCTTTAATTAACTGTTGGAGGTTTTTAATCAACGCCTTCAGTGTCCTAATCTCTGAGTTTTGTCTGTCAGTAAACCGTCTGTACAAGGTTTTTAATCTCGACAGCAGTCTACTTTTCTGTTGGTGTAGTGCGTTTATTGTTGCGTTGCGGTATATCCCTACGTTGTCAGTTTGTTGATGTCGAGGTATCGTCCTGTCCATCGTTTGTTTTATTGTCTCGTCCATCAATCTCCTCATTTGACAGATTCCTATTGGACGGTGGGTTGAGCGAGTTTGAGGAGAGTGCTCTTGTCAAAACTCTAGAGAAGCGTGTCCAACGCACCCTACTATAATTGTAGGGATGCGCATGAACAAACGCTTCAAGCTCCGCAATCTCGTTGGGAATTGTAATTTCGGCACTGAGTCCGCAATGGTCACTGTCATACACAAATGTATGAAGGCAGTTTAAAGTTTGTCCGTTCGTGTTAGTCAGTTGTAACCGTACGTCGAACAGCAGGAGATCCAGATATGATCCGCCCCTGGGAAACGACGGACCATCTGTTGCTTTTAAATCGAGTCTATACTCGACACTGTGCTGACCCCACCAATTAAAAAGGAGGTTCCCTCTAGAGTTAGGAATGTTATTTCCCCAATCTCTATGTTTGGCGTTTAGATCCTCCGACTCCAGCCTAAGGCATCGGAAAAGTGTCTCGAGCTCTGAAATAGAATAAGTTGGTTGCGTAGCTTCAGGTGCATAAGCTGAGATCATGTACATCCTCTTTCCACTATGGAGAGGGATGCACACGATACATGCTTCTAGCTCCTGGAATCTCCGCACTTCACCACTGTACACTACCTTATATTTTAGCTTTTTACTAATGAAGATCGCAACACCTCCTCCTTGTATAGAGTTGGGTCGGTCTCTTCTTATTATATTATAATTATTGTGCCGTAACTTATGTTTCTGGTTTAGCTTAGTTTCGCTAACCAAAAGCACTTCAGGGCTTTGATCTTCTAACAACTTAAATAGTACGGCTCTTCGTTCGATCCTAATCAGTGAATTTACATTCACCGCAAGGATCCTCAAGGTATTCTCCGCCATCGCACACATTATGATTGGAGATGCGCTAGGCCCGGCAGAAGCGCGCAGATTTGGTCCACCCTCTTCGCCTGCTCTTGTACCTGACGTTGTAGCTGACCCATCTGCCCTTGAATAGAGAGCAAGATAGCCATCAAGTCAGCCTCCGGTGCTTTAGGCAGTGGGGCCTGTGAAGCAGCCTTCGGTTGTTGCTGTACCGTCTGTCCCCTTCCTGCCGCCATTTGGGCGTAGGATATTTGGGGTGTGACGGTTTGACTTTGACTTGGACGTGGTAGACTTTTCACTACGCTTTTCTGCTGTCGAACCAGGTTCACTTTCTTAATGTCTTGGAACTTGGGACAACCCCGATAGTTAGCGGTGTGTCCCGAGTTCCTGCACAACGCACACGAGAGCTGAGATTTCTCTGACGCCCCCTCTTTCCCCAGAGAACATTCTTCGGACTTGTGGTTCTTTCCACACTTCACGCATCGAGGCTGCATCTCGCAGTTCGACGCGGCGTGCCCGAACCTCTGGCAGCGAACACATTGAATAATGTTATCGCTCCTCTTTACTTTTTCCCATGTGACAACCTGGTAGTCTACGACCTTAATGTTCCGTAGACCATCCAGTTTGCTATTGGGTGACAGCTGAACCAGGAAGAAAGGTAATTTCTGCTTCTCCCTTTTGGCCCTTGCTGTGGTGAAAGGCTTGACCCCTACGAATTCAAGCCCACCGCGATTCTTCTCTTTGAGCATTCTAAGAAGCTCCTCCGGTTCGGTGGACGGTTCCATCCCCCTCAGTAGCATTGTTTGCAGCTTTTCCCCCTTCGGGGTGAAGGAGAAGAACTCCGTCGTCGAGTCCGCTAACAATTTCTTAATTTTCTTATACTGCTCTACTGTACTGCAGTGTATAGCATGTCTATCATTACTTAATCTTTTAATAAAAAAAATTGTTGCCTATGGCCGACTTACACAGTTCTATTGTGTCCTTTAACTCCATTTTGAAGGTATTGATTGGGGGCACCTTCTCCCTCGTTGTCTTCTGTTGTTGCTGTTGCTGCTGCTGGTTCTGCTGCTGTTGTTGCTGTTGGTTCAGCTGCTGTTGTTGTTGTTGCTGTTGCTGTTGCTGCTGCTGCTGCTGGTTCTGTTGTTGTTGTTGTTGTTTTTGTTGTGTCTGTGGCGGTTTCTGCTGGTGTTGCTGCTGCTGTTTTTGCTGGTTTTGTTGTTGTTGCAGCTGAGGCTGCGGATGCTGCTTTATCGACTGCTGTTGTTGTTGCTGCTTTGACTGCTGGACAATTTGTTTGTCCAGCTGTTGTTGCTGCTTTCGCTGGAGCTCCGATTCCTGCTCCTTTACCCTCCTGGCCACTTGCTTGGCCTTGATTATGAGCACCTTTTGCTGCAGCTGTCTGATGCTGCGGCTTAGGTGCTCCAATTCATCGTCCTCATCTTCGGATTCTGTGGCCACCAGAGAGGCAAAGCTGTTACTATTGCCGGTGTAGTGCCCTTCACCGCCGTCGGAGACGTAGGTGATTCTATCACCGTCGGCTGATCGCTGACGTTGTTGTTTGGCTGCTGCTGCTGCTGAGGTAGTTGGCACCTCCTCCCCCGCTTCCACATGCAGCTGTTCTGCAGAAGCCGACAGAGAGGGGCGCTTACCCATGTTGGGAGTCGGGTTCAACCTCCTCCTCCTCTTTCCAGTACTTTCTGTGGCCACTGGTTGTTGGTGGCCTGACGTCACTGGCACATCGCCTGTTGCTTGGTTGTCCGCTATTCCCGTTTTTTGGGACGCGGACCTTTGGCCATCAGCCATCACCGGTACTATCGGCTGTTGCTGATCACTTTGTTAAGTTTTTTTATTTAAAAAAACCACGAAAAATTTTTCCACCGACCGGGATGCGAACCTCGGTCTACAGGTCGACGGTTCACCACTACCACCACTAGGCTACCGAACTAATTAGGATTTGCCGGGCAAATGTTTTACTTGACACACTGACTATACGCTTGGAAGCCGAAACACGTCTACTCTCCACGAAGGTCTGTGAACGACTGAAGCCGACATACCATACACTGAGCTACCGCCCATTTTAAAACGTAAGTATCCAATTTGGTATATATTCCTCTGGTAACACTTTTTAGAGCACATTTTTCAGTACAAACATCAAGCGGTTAGACATATTAATGTCAAAAAATAAGCGCAGCCTGATTGTCAATGTAAATAGCAGTATTCTTGCCGGATATTTGTTTCATTATCAGGACCTCTGCAGCCCTAAGTACAGCTAGAACTTCTGCCTCAATGCCTATGCTCATGCAAAAGATACCAGACCCCGTTTTGTGTACAGGTTTAGACACGTCCGTGAAGATTGCAGTGTCTGTATTATTCATCCTTTGTTGGCTTAGCCAAAGAAAACAACAACAAGAAAACCAACAAACTAAAAGAATAAATAGAAAAGACACAGAAATAAGAACCGTTGCAAACGCACTTTTATATTTGCTATCAGAACAGTAAGTTCTATTGTCACGATTAAAAAATATTAGATAAGCAAAAAACAATAACTAAACCAAAGGAATAAAAAGAAAGGAGACAAAGGAAACCCAAAGGAAACAACTTTCTTTTCTATCATCACGATTGAAAATAGAACAAAGAGAAATAAAAAAAAAAACAGCAAAAAAAAAATACCTCGCCGGGAAACGAACCAGGTACCTCTCACACGAGAAGCCGACACCTATTTTTTATTTTTTTTACAATTATAACTTACGTGCTAGACAAAAGTGCTTAAAACTAGCTTAACTAACTTAACTATCTTACTCTAACTTACTGGCCCCACACGGGCACTCTAAGCTAAACTTAATGCTTATAAAGGGTGATTTTTTAGCTGGTTTGGTTTTGGCAACACTGGTTTTGACAGCTGACGTGTGTTTAGTACCTTGTGTCACTGTCAAACAGCTTCAGTTTGGTTTGCAATTTAACCATGGATCGTCTTACAAATGAACAACGCTTGCAAATTATTGAATTTTACTATCAAAATTCGTGCTCGGTTCGAAATGTTCATCGCGCGCTGCTTCCATTTTATGATCGGCATTCTCGACCTTCTGAGCAGTCTATTCGGAAGATTGTGACCAAATTTCGCACCAAATTTACTTTGTTGGACATTAAACCACCAACACGTTTACGTACTGTGCGTAGTGAAGAAAATATTGCGGCCGTATCAGCTAGTGTGACAGAAGACCGCGAAATGTCGATTCGGCGCCGTTCCCAGCAGTTAGGCCTTTGTTACAGCACTTTTTTTTGCCCGAAATGGAAGTTCTTGACTTGCATGATATGTGGTTTCAACAAGACGGTGCCACATGCCACACAGCACGCGAAACAATGGCGCAATTGCGAGGCGAGTTTGGGGAACAGTTAATTTCACGTTTCGGGCCGGTCAATTGGCCGCCTAGATCGTGCGATTTGACACCATTAGATTATTTTTTGTGGGGGTATGTCAAGGCTAATGTCTATAGGGACAAGCCCGCTTCGATTGACGCACTGGAAGCCAACATCCATGCATTCATTCGTGAGATACCGGCCGATATGTGTGAAAGAGTATGCCAAAATTGGACTCAGCGGATGGGCTACCTGAGACGCAGCCGCGGTCAACATTTGCATGAAATTATCTTAAACATTAAATTGCAAGGTTCAAACTATCGATTCAAATAAATATTTCATTCATTTTTTCGAATTTTTTGTGTTTTTTTTTTAAAAAAAGTTCTCAACCTCTTAAAAAATCACCCTTTAATATGTCTTTCGACGTAACCTAACTTAAAGTATGGAATTTTAATTAAACTTACAATTTAAAAGCTAAGAAAAATTTTTGTTTTGAAAAAAAAACTTAGCAAAAAGAACATTTTGTTTTTTGCTTAAAACTACCTTAAATAAAACTTACAACTACTTAACCTATTTTAACTCTTACTACGTAATTAAATACGTATTTTTTTTTGTTTTTTGTGCTGTGTTATTTTATAATTTTTTTGTGGTTTTTTATTTGTTTTTATATATTTTTTTGTTGGCAAAGTGCTGTGCGTTTTTTTTTATTTTTATATTTTTTTTTTATTTTTTTATTTTTTTATAAAACTTATAAATACCTACACTACCTAAACCTATGTAAGCCGGCCACGGCATGTCTACATAATAAACATAAAAGGCGGCCAACTATGCCTTGGGGTCTACCCCGGATCAAACGGAATCGACGAGGGAATTCCATCTCTTTCTAACAGCCACCAGAATTTCTGATGTTGCTGTTCAACATCGTGCCCATCGCGCCCCGAAACCGACCTACTAAACCGGAGGCGCTCCGTTTGGCTCTGTGCGACGTCTCTGTCGTAGTTGAGCCGCCTATCCATAGTCTTGCGAGATGGAAGATTAGCGGTACCGCTGATCTATCCTGGATCAGACCCTGTTGGTCAAAATAGAGGAACGCTTCTGGTGGAACGAAGCCGTTAAGGCGCACTCTTTCGTGGTACGTGAAATTGGGGTAATAAGCCCCGAAGATCAGGCTATTCATCGAACTCATTGCTCTTGCAATGTGCCTTCGAGTCATCTTGATCAGGAAATTATCCACTCTTATTAAGTTAGCCCTGTTGTATAGGACCTCATTGGAATAGAATTTTTTGTACTCAGACTCTGGTGTTCTGTATAAACGAAGGCAAGCCCGAAGACAAGCTCTCTCAAACACCCGAATCCTTTCCATCGAACTTGGTCCGACGTTGAACCACACGGGACAACCATATGCTATCATTGGCCGTATAAGGGCCGTGTAGCAGATAACATTTACCCTCGCATCGAGTTGGCTGCTATAAAACAGTCTCTTTGTAAGGGCAAAAGCGCCTCTGGCTCTGGTCAGAGCAGCATCTATATGTTTGTTAAAATACAGTTACTGGTCTAGCCAGAGCCCGAGGTATCTGACTACATTTCGACATGCTTTTTTTTTTTTTTTTTTTAAGCGTTTATTTTATTTAAACAATATTACATTTTTTTAGTCTAAAGAAACTTAAAAACTATATATATATATTTTTTTTTTTATTAAAGTTAATGGCCTTAGTGGCACTCAATACTTATATTATTTTTTTTGTGTATGATAATGTTTTTTATAATTTATTATATGTATGTTATGTGTTTTTTTTTTTTAAATATTAATTTTTTATTTGATTTAAGGAAAATTTGTGTAAAACCTTTCAATGTATTATTTATATTTTTTTATAAAATTTATAACTAAGAACTTAAATCTAACTAATACTAAATAAAACTAATTAAAACTAACTTACATCTAAAAGTCTAAGGACCAGGCCCTACCATGCGATCCCTATTCTGTCGCTAAAACGTTAATTTAACGCATAATCGACAGATCAGAAATCACATGGTAGGGCCTGGTTTGGCCTTATTATATGCTAGCCTAAGCCCAATCAAGCCACCAGTATTTCTCCCGATTGAGTCTATCATAATTATTTTTATCTTTTTCAGGTATGCTTACGCAGTATCTTAAGATAGCATTGCCATCCCCCAAGCTTGTAGGTACATACTTAATTCTTTTATCAGTTGCTCGTCTGGCAACATGGTATATTATCGGTACGTTCGTTAAGTCTGATAGATAGCTATGAGCATCCAGAAACAAGAATGCTTCAGGTGGTATGTATCCACTTTCTAATGTATTTCCGAAATATTCAGGGTTGGGATAGAACAAGCCCGAAATGAGTTCGTTTTCCATAACATTCGCCGACCGGGCAAAATGATTCCTCACAAGGCCCAGAATCACATTGTCAATTCTGGACACACCGGAAGCATCCAATAGCTTTTTGTTTGAAACGTAATGCCGAAAGTAGGAATGTTCGCTCCTGTATATCTGCATGCAAGCTCTCAGGCATTTTCTTTCAAAGATTCTTATTTTTTCCATGTACGAAGGATTAATGTTCCACCATACTGGGCTCGCGTAAGTCAGAATTGGACGAACAAATGCTTGGTAGCAAATGATCTTCACATCGGATCTCAGATAGTTGGAGTAGAAAAGCTTCTTGAGAGACATAAATGCCGCCCTAGCCTTTTGCAACTGTATATTTATGTGTTCATTATAGTACAAAAATTTGTCCAAATGAACCCCTAAATATTTCACAACAGTCTTTGACTCGATCTGAAGACCATTTGAACTCATTATTTTGAGGTTTCTCCAATTATGTCTCAAATCTGAATTTCCGCGTCTTATTGGGGTGCGGAACAGTATGGTTTCACATTTTGAAAAATTTATATTAAGTTTCCATTCAGTACAAAACCTATGGAAACTGTTGAATTTGCCTTGAAGCCTTGTTTGAATTTCATCAATTCTCGACCCGCTTGCATACAGTATAACGTCGTCAGCAAATGCTATAGAATCATCCAGTTCCCTGAGTACATCGGAAATATAAATATTAAATAGCTGCGGTGCAGTTACTGTGCCCTGCAGAAGACCATTTTTGACATCAAAAACTCTAGTCGTTGTGTATTTTCTATCTGTTACAACAATTTTTTTATCATATATCATTGTCATGACCATCTTTATAAGATGTGGAGGGAATTCATATCGTATAAGTTTATATATTATCCCGTCGATCCAAACCGTGTCGAAGGCTTTTTCGATATCCACTAGGCAGGCAGCTGTACTTCTCTTAGCGTTTAAATTCCAATTGATATCTGAAACCAATTTTGTAACAGCATGCACTGCCGAGTGGTTTCTTTTGAACCCAAACTGGTTCCGCGGTATGATCTCCTTTCTATCGCATTCGTATAAAATTGACTTACTAATAACTACTTCGAAGATCTTCCCGATATTAGGCAGAAGACTAATGGGCCTATAGCTTGAAGGATCAGAAGGATCTTTCTGTTTTTTGATTATTGGATAAACCTTCGATATTTTCCAGTAACTCGGGAAGTAGTAGTTGCTTAAGAGATTATTGAAAATAATACAGTACGACCGTATGATATCAATCGGGATATGCTTAAGAATGATGTTAGGAATATTATCTAAACCGCTTGACTGCTTATTGTTGAGTTTTCTAAATATGTATGTTAGTTCGTCTAAAGTTGTGAAATAATTGTTAGTCTGTTCCGCTGTTAGCTCATCGGCTTTTAATCTCTCATCAAATCTTAAGAGAGTTGGCACTTCGTTATTGCGAAATGTCAACAATCCATTACGTACTTTATCAGTTCTGCAGCTAGAGAAATCCCTAGCATGAATCGCCTCAAAATGGGAGCCTATAAGATTAAGTTTATCCATTCCACTATCTATCACAAACTGGTTATCGTGGATGGGGCAGTCTTGGATATTAATCCCAGCATGTGACAGAAGCGTCTGAGAAGACAGTGGCAATCTCAGTTTCGGAATAGTGAGAACGTCACGTGGTTTAAACATTTTGTTTATTTTCGGGAACATATTTTTCGAGTCTTGTTTTACAATACTTTCAGCTCTTCGTTTCCAGTAATCATTAGCACTATTCCGAAACTGCTGAGTTATCAGAGTCTTCACATTCCTCAGGAGGGATTTCAATCGTCGAAGCTCCAAATTGTGCGATACGTCTTGAAACTGGCGATGTATTCTATTTATTTGAGTGATTAAAAAGCTCTTGTGTGTTTGTAGTGTTTTTATGTCACGGTTTAAATAACATTCTATGCTGTTTTGTGATTTAATTTTCGGAACTGCCGACTCTATAGCCTGTAAAACCACCGTATTCAAGTTCCCGATATATGAATCGCACTCCTCGTTAGATAAATTCCTATTGCTAGGAATACTAGAAGAGGTTGTGCAATTCCTATATTTTCTTGTGGCGCAATGTTGGAAACGGCACCAATCGGTCTGCCTAAAATTCAATTTAGGAACCTCGTGCCACGTTGCGAAGCTAAACTCAGAGTCGTCAGCAAATTTCATTCGTATTTCCATAGCATAATGATTGCTATCATACGGTAGTAATGGAATTTTGTTACTGTGGATCGTTTCTATTTGCAATCGAGCGTCCGCGATGCAAAGATCAAGATATGAATTTCCGGACGGAAAACTTGGTGTAACCGGGCTATATAATTTCATTTTATACTCGACCTGGTTGTCTACGATAAAGCGATGAAGGAATCTGCCTCTTCCGTTCGCCACCGTGTCCAACCAGGCCGGATTTTTCGCATTAAAATCCCCGGCTAAGATGAAATAGTTATTTAAACTATCTAATCTTAGTTTTTCGAACAATTTTTCGATTTCGCAGTTAAATTGACTACCGGATGTTGGCGGAGCGTACGCCGATAAAAGATACAGACAACCATTATCCCTTAGAGGCAGAGAGATAATGGTTGTTTCAAGGCAACCAAAGTTTCGAATATCACTTTTGTCGATGATAGAGTAGCGAAGGGGCTTACGAACGAGTATCGCCGTACCACCACCTTGAACTGAATTTCGTCGGTCTGTCCGTATGAAATTGTAATTTTGAAAATGTAAGTAATGTCTATCGTTAAGTTTAGTTTCGCTTAGAAAAAGCACGTCTGGTTTATGATCCTCTGCAAAACGCAATAAATCACCGCGCCTTTTGATGGAAATTATAGAATTGACATTAAGGGCAGCTATTTTGAGAGATGCACAAGTGAACCCAGCCATTTCAAGGCATAAGATGGTTCAGAAGGGCATTAACCTTCACCGATAAATCTGCTACAGTTTTAGTTTTAGCACTAGTAGTTTTAGTACTAGTGCCAGCGCGACCACCCAGCACGTTTGCGAAGGATATACCTTCCCGAACATAGTTTTCTACGTTGTTGACTTTATGGGAAGTACTCAGTTGCACACCCCTTTTTCGCATCTTAAGTCGCTCTGTCATTACCCTATATTTTTCGCATCTGGTGTTCTGTATAAACGAAGGCAAGCCCGAAGACAAGCTCTCTCAAACACCCGAATCCTTTCCATCGAACTTGGTCCGACGTTGAACCACACGGGACAACCATATGCTATCATTGGCCGTATAAGGGCCGTGTAGCAGATAACATTTACCCTCGCATCGAGTTGGCTGCTATAAAACAGTCTCTTTGTAAGGGCAAAAGCGCCTCTGGCTCTGGTCAGAGCAGCATCTATATGTTTGTTAAAATACAGATACTGGTCTAGCCAGAGCCCGAGGTCGTCCAACGATTGCGAACTTTCGCCAATCCTTTCTGGTGTCCCATGAGGCCCCAGACAACGGCGTCCGAAACAAGATGGTTTCTGACTTCCGGAGGTTGATCTTCAACTTCCAGTCGTCACAATATTGCTGAATCTTATCGAAGTCACGCTGCAAGAGAATTGCAATGACCTCGATCTTTGGTCCTGATCTGTACGCGACCAAGTTATCTGCGTACGCAATAGCATGGTGAAGAGACCCTACGAGATCACTTGTGTAAATATTGAAAAGTATCGGCGAATTAACCGCACCCTGTTGTAGACCATTTTTAATTTCAAAAGTGCCAGCAGAGGTCACATTGCCATTTTTCACAATGAACCGCCTACTGGTGAGCATATTATAAAGTATATACAGCAGTGGTTTACTTATACTCAGCCTGCTCAACTTGTAAAAAAGTCCCTCTAGCCAAACGGTGTCGAAGGCTTTTTCCAAGTCAATCAGACAGGCACCCGTGCATTGTTTTTTGCTTTTGTTCCATTGGATATCCGATACGAGTTTAGACGCGGCATGTATGGTATCATGCCCCGCCTTAAATCCGAATTGGTTATCTGGAATTATATGTTTGTCGTCAACCCACATAGTCAGGGCTCTATTGATCACTTTTTCGAATACCTTACTGATGTTCGGAAGGAGACTTATTGACCGGAGATTTGCCAGATTGGAATTGTCCTGTCCTCCTTTTAGGGATAGGATTCACTACTGCTGTTTTCCAATGCACTGGATAATGTGCATTATTCATCACATTATTAAACAGAATGCAGTAAACGTCTACCGCTTCTAGAGGGAGATGTCTAAGCACAATGTTAGATATTCCATCGATTCCCACTGACTTATTTTTTCTCAATGATTCGAAGATCGCTTGGAGCTCTACCTCCGATAAGAACGGGGGATGTATCCCTTCGTTGGCAATGGCATTATTTGCCCTGTTGTCTTTATTGAACTCGGTGAAACCGATGTTCTTTGATCGCCATTGTGCACAAGGACTCGATACTCCAGGTCATGGTTCGGGCAAATACTACTATTCACCTTATACACTTCCTGAAAAGTCGCTCCTATAGCCTCAACCTTCTCCTGCGGATCTTCGATCAAAAAGAAATTGTCGTCATCGACTGCGTTTACTGGATCTATACCTGCTGTCACAAGTATTCGTTCGTTGTCCGTATTTCGAGGAATTTTGAGACATGGAAGGTCGTTGAGATTTTTCCTCCGAAATATTTTGTTTATTTGCGGGAACATACTGGGGTTGTTGGCTTTTACAGCCCCAATTTTTTTGTTCCAGTGCATATTTACCGCTAATCGGTAGTTTTCTTTTATTAACTGTAGGAGGTTTTTAATCAACGCCTTCAGTGTCCTTATCTCTGAGTTTTGTCTGTCAGTAAACCGTCTGTACAAGGTTTTTAATCTCGACAGCAGTCTACTTTTCTGTTGGTGCAGTGCGTTAATTCTTGCGTTGCGGTATATTCCTATATTGTCAGTTTGTTGATGTCGACGTATCGTCCTGTCCATCGTTTGTTTTATTGTCTCGTTCATTTGTTTTAGGTATCCGTCAATCTCCTCATTTGACAGATTCCTATTGGACGGTTGGTTGCGCGAGTTCGAGTTTGAGGAGAGTGCTCTTGTCATAACTCTAGAGAAGCGTGTCAAACGCACCCTACTATAATTGTAGGGATGCGCATGAACAAACGCTTCAAATGACGCAATCTCGTTGGGAATTATAATTTCGGCACTGAGTCCGCAATGGTCACTGTCATACACAAATGTGTGAAGGCAGTCTAAAGTTTGTCCGTTCGTGTTAGTCAGTTGTAACCGTACGTCGAACAGCAGGAGATCCAGATATGATCCGCTTCTAGGAAACGATGGACTATCTGTCGCTTTCAAATCGAGTCTATACTCGACACTGTGCTGACCCCACCAATTAAAAAGTAGGTTCCCTCTAGAGTTAGGAATATTATTTCCCCAATCTCTATGTTTGGCGTTTAGATCTCCGGCCAAAAGGAAATACTTCTCCTCCGACTCCAGCCTTAGGCATCGGAAAAGTGTCTCGAGCTCTGAATTAAACAAAGTTGGTTGCGTAGCTTCAGGTGCATAAGCTGAGATCATGTACATCCTCTTTCCACTATGGAGAGGGATGCACACAATACATGCTTCTTGCTCCTGGAATCTCCGCACTTCACCACTGTACACTACCTTATATTTTAGCTTTTTACTAATGAAGATCGCAACACCTCCTCCTTGTATTTAGTTGGGTCGGTCTCTTCTTACTATATTATAATTATTGTGCCTTAGCTTATGTTTCTGGTTTAGCATAGTTTCGCTAACCAAAAGCGCATCGAGGCTGCATCTCGCAGTTCGACGCGGCGTGCCCGAACCTCTGGCAGCGATGGCATTGGATAATGCTATCGCTCCTCTTTACTTTCTCCCATGTGACAACCTGGTAGTCTACGACCTTAATGTTCCGTAGACCATCCAGTTTGCTATTGGGTGACAGCTGAACCAGGAAGAAAGGTAATTTCTGCTTCTCCCTTTTGGCCCTTGCTGTGGTGAAAGGCTTGACCCCTACGAATTCAAGCCCATCGCGATTCTTCTCTTTGAGCATTCTAAGAAGCTCCTCCGGTTCGGTGGACGGTTCCATCCCCCTCAGCAGCATTGTTTGCAGCTTTTCCCCCTTCGGGGTGAAGGAGAAGAACTCCGTCGTCGATTCTGCTTACAGTTTTTTAATTTTATTGTATTGCTCTACAGTACTGCAATGAATAGCATGCCTATCTACACTTAGTCTTTTAATATAGAAGTTGATGCCTATGGCCGACTTAAATAATTCGATGGTCTCCTTCAGTTCCACCTTGAAGGTGTTGATCTCCCTCGTCGTCTTCTGTTGTTGTTGCTGTTGCTGCTGCTAGTTCTGCTGCTGTTGTTGTTGTATTTGTTGTTGCTGCTGCTTCTGCTGGTTCTGCTGTTGTTGTTGCGGCTGTGGCAGCTGTTGCTGCTGTTGTGACAGCTGTTTCTGCTGCTGTGTTTTTTCTTGCAGCTTAGGTTGTTTATTTTGTTTTGGCTGCCATTGTTGTTGCTGCTTAGTCAGCTGCAGAACTTGTTTTTCAGGTTGTTGTTGCTGGGATCGCTGGAGCTCTAATTGCTGCTCCTTTACGCGCCTGGCCACTTGCTTCGCCTTAATTATGAGCACATTTTGTTGCAGCTGTCTGATGCTGCGGCTTAGGAGCTCTAGTTCATCGTCCTCGTCGTCAGAATCTGTGGCCACCAGAGAGGCAAAGCTATTGCTGTTGCCGGTGTAGTGCCCTTCACCGCCGTCAGAGACGTAGGTGAATCTACTACCATCGGCTAATTGCTGACGTTGTTGGTTGGCTTTCCCATGTTGGGAGTCGGGTTCAACCTCCTCCTCCTCTTCCCAGTTCCTTCACTGACCACGGTTGGTTGGTGGCCTGATTCAACTGCCACGTCATCATCGCCCGATGTTGTTTTGTCCGCTATTCCCGTTTGTTGGGACGCGGACCTTTGGCCATCAGCCATCATCGGTATTATCGGCTGTTGCCGACCACTCGTTTTTAATTATTAATTAAAAAAAACACTTATGAAAATTTTTCCCTGACTGGGACTCGAACCTTGGTCCACTGGGTGGCGGTTCACCACTACTACAACTAGGCTACCGAGCCAATTAAAATTCGCTGGGCTAATATTGTATTTAACACACTGGTAATCCACTTGGAAGCCGAAACACGTGCGTACTCTACGGAGGTCTGTGAACGACTGAAGCCGACACCTCATACACTGAGCTACTGCTCATTTTAAAATATGAGTATCCGATTTGGTATATATTTCTCGGGTAACACTTTTTAGTGCACAGATTTTAGTACAAACATACAGCGGTTAGACATATTAATGTCAAAAGAAAAGAAACAATTATTCGAAGCTGTCCTCCTCCGAAGAAGAGTTGAAGTCATCAAAGTCGGTCTAAAGCAATTTTTTCATCATATCAGCGCTACTGGTTGTGATGGCCGGTCCCTCGTGATCGCCCATCTTTTGTACCTCGTACCTCTCGTGTTCCCCAACACCGCTGACTTTGTAGGGACCTAAATACTTTCCAGCTATTTGTTGAATAATTATTACTATCCCGGCACCACCGATTCGAAATCGAATTTATAATAATTATATAATATTCTTATTATAATAATTATTATCGCGAACCAAAACAAAACCGAAGACGAAAATCGATGCACCGCGTGTGCGTAAACGTCAGTTCAGTTGTTGTGCCTGGGGGAATAAATTATTCACTGCAGCGGGGAATTCGCTGCAATTTTCCGGCTGCTCAGCTGGGATGGGTACGGGAATGGTGTGGCGTATTCACAATGAATACGAAATAAAATTAGTTTTAAGGGCGCCACCCAATTTTTGATTAAAGGGATTGGGAAACCTTTTACGAAGTAGGTATGAAAAACCACCGGTGATTCTGAAATTCGAATAAAAAAAAATGCAAAGACGAGTTGAAGTAATTTTTTTTTGGACCACGTTATAAAAGACTTGGTCGATTTATTAAAGTCAAGGAATTAAGGCGAATAAATTACACACAAAGTAAGAATTTAAAGTTAGGGTGGAGTTGGAAAAAATCTACCGAGGTAGATGAAAAAAACCAGCTCAAGACCAAGAAATGAAGATGGTTACACCGAATATATGAAAGTTAGCGATATTGAATATTAGATATGAATTAGATGTAAATGAAAATCGATGTAAATTAAATGAAATTAGGTCTGAAAATCAATATATACATATATATCGGTGGCCAACGGAATAGCTTCCGATTACCCTTACGGTTCGAATTACGGTTATAAGACAGTTCCAGAATGGAACGGGTCGCGAATCGTTAATAATAGCAGATTATTTTGCTGCCGTTAATGGAGCGATACAAAGGATTACTTCTAACTTTCCTACGTTCTACGGAAACTCTTTTAAATGTTCTACACTTCTTTTTATATTTTCTACACTCTACTTATCTGTTATCCCTTCGCTGCAGGTGGGTTACGGATTCTCCAAAACGGGCTATCTCCTGGGGTGATGGGGAAAGATAATTCTCCGCCACAGTCACTACCTCTATCTGTATGTCCTCAAAATCCTCGTTCTCCAATTTCTCGTTCTCGGTTGTGTCCTCTATTATATTTTTGCTTTATCGTTATGTCTTAATCGTCGTTTTTTTTTTGTCTTGTCTCTAAACTTCTTTGTCGTTTTTTTTTTCTTTTCAAATTTCTCTCGAAAGTGGTCTGCGAGCTCTCAGACGGTCAACCAAGAAGTGCTAGTAGCCGCACTGAGAGCTTTGGACCGCCATTCACACACACATACGCACACATCCATAGCATGCGAATTCAGCCATCTCGCCTTCGTTAAGCTCTCATTGAGAGCACTTCACCAATACTTCCTGACGCACTGTCTCTTTGGCGGGAAAGGTTTAGTGGTGTTAGTGATGATGAATTCGCCTTGCCATTGTTAGTTGATTCAGCTGCCAGAACAAAGGGAATCACATCCAGAGTTCCTACAGCTGCCTCCTCTGCAATTTCCAGTCACACTTCCAATATTCGCAAGTTCTAGTTCTGTTTGTTTTGAGGTACTAGTGACTGTTTTGGTTCGTATCTCTACCCGCCCACAATAACCATTAATTAACTTTTACACCCAACAATGAACCTGACTCGGAAGGATAAGTATCTTTCGCGGATTTTAACGAAGTAACCCTTTGGGCAGAAGAAACAAGGGGCAAAGAGAACCCAGGGAATCAGAAGCTATTCTTTACATGAGTTTGTTGAAGAATTGGGGTTTACAAAATGTAATTTCTTTAACGAGCAAACAATAGGGTTTAGGTTGGGTTCAGGCCTTTCGATTGATAAAGCGGTTTCTCATGGGGCGTCTTCAGGGCGTTGGGGACGGTCCATCCCTTAGAGTTTCCAGTTCGCCGACTGGCTCTGAATCCGGGGTACCTGCTTTGCTAACTTCAAATAGCGTGCGAAAGCGAAAGTACGGGCGTGAAGCCCAGTAACTTTCCACAAGCGCGTTGCTCTCTGAAGGTAGCGGAGTGGAGAAAAAGAAGAAAAAGGTGGGAGCGGAGAGGAGGAACGGAACGGAGCTTTTGGTGCGATTTTTGAACGCAACAAACCCCACCCTTACCTCCAAGGAAATGTGCCTACACATTTCGCAGGGTAAGAAGGAAACTATAGAAAGGTCAGACAACAACACAACTGGAACCGAGGCCGACCAGTAAGATAAAGGCCAAGGGTATCGCCGTCACTTATGGGTCTTCTCTCTCGTCGTGGTGTGGCTTTAGATCCTTCACGTGCCACGTTCCTCGTTCTTTGCCGGTGTCGTCTTCTAAGGTATATGTCCAGGGGGATACCTTTTTTCGAATTTTAAAGGGGCCAACATACTTTGGTGCCAATTTCGCCGCGTAAAAGTTAGCTGCATCTGAAAGTACAAAATTTCTTCGCCATACAAGCTCATTTGGGAGATATTGTACATCTCTCCGCCTGAGATTGTATGCTTTCGACGCCTTCTTGGTTGACGCTGCTAACTTTTTGCCTATATCTTCTCTAAGTTCCCTAAATCTTTTCCCTACTTCGGACATGTCTATTGGTCCATCCTCTAATTCCTCATCTCTATGTCCTGACTGTATTTCCCTATCATCTCTACTATCTGTATTCTCTCTGTTCTCTCTATCTCTAGGCCCGAATGCACGGCTAGTGGCATAGGTAACCATCTCCTTTCCAAAATTGGCATAATAAGGGGAAACTCCTAAAACGTCGTGTTGTGAGGTGCGGATGCAACATGCAACCTTCGCCAAATGCGAATCCCAAGTTCTGTGATTATCAGACACATAGGCACGAAGGGTGGTCTTGATAATCTGGTTTATTCTTTCTGCTGGGTTAGCCTGTGAGTGGTAATGAGCCGTAAATCTTAAGCGTGACGCGTAAGCTTCGCAAAGCGTTTTCAGTTCCTTGCTTCGGAACTGGGGACCGTTGTCACAGACGATCCACTTTGGTACACCGAAGAGCAGAAATACGTTGTCTTCCATCTCCTTACAGATGGATTTCGCTGTCGCAGACCTTAAGGGAAATAATAAGGGGAATTTTGTAAAATAATCAACGACGGTGAGGATGTAAACGAAACCCCTACTCGACCTTGGTAGAGGACCTACTAAATCAACGCAGATCATTTCCCAGGGATTCGAAATCCCTTTCCTTTCAACCATCAAACCAGCTGGCTTCTCGTTCACGGGTTTCACACTTTGGCAAACTTGACAATTTCTTACATACTTACATACCGAGCTCCTATCCTAACAAAAGTTTTCTTGACCCCCATGTGACCTGCCAAAGGATTGTCATGACATTCTTTTAAAATCCTACTCCTATCTCCTTTTGGGACTACCTCCTTCCACTCTAAACTATTGTCATGAACAATCACGTGACTAGACTTTACGAACTTAAGCAACACTTTATTTTCGACCCTCCAGGCAGGATAAGTCAAAGGATTCGATTCTACTTTCGCGATCATCTTTGTGATCCAAGGGTCAGAACTTGGCTCATCTATTTCCGCTAAAACCGGAACGTTCCTAGAGAGCATGTCGGGGACAACATGGTCCTTTCCCTTCCGATGCACGATTTCAAAGTCGAACTGCTGCAACCTAACTGCCCAACGCGCTAACCTACCACACGGATCCTTGAGGTTACTCAGCCATACTAAAGAGTAGTGGTCCGTTACAACCGTAAATCGAACCCCCTCGATGTATGGTCGCAACTTCTCCACAGCCCGTAGCACGGCCAAACACTCCTTCTCCGTGGTTGAATAGTTTTTCTCGTTCCTATTCAACGACCTACTCAGGTAACATATCACCTTTTCTCCGTCCTCAAAAGTTTGGCTGAGCACTGCTCCGACCCCATAATCCGAAGCGTCAGTTTGTACAACAAAAGGCCGCTGAAAATCCGGGCAGGTCAAAATAGGGGCAGTCACCAAGCACTCTTTTGCTTTACGGAAACTCCCCTCGCACTCTTCTGACCAAACGAACCTGCTGCTTTTCTTCAATAAATCTGTTAACGGTTTTACCAAAATTGCAAAGTTTGGCACAAATCTCCTGTACCAGGATACCGTTCCTACAAAACTCCTAACCTCCTTTATGTTCTTTGGTGCGGGAATCCTAACCATACTCTCAAGTTTTTCTGGATCTACGTGCAACCCATTGCAATCCACTACATAACCTAAGAATTTCAACGAAGACCGACAGAAGTTACACTTTTCCTTGCTTACCTTGAGACCTGCCATAGACAACCGCTTGAAGACTTCTTCCAGTATTTCCAGATGTTGTTGGAAAGAGTTCGTGACGATTACAATGTCATCCAGGTACACAAATACATGTGGTTCCAAATCGGCCCCAATCACCGTATCAATAAATCTTTGCCATGTTGCTGGGGCATTGTGTAACCCGAATGGCATTCGTTTGAAGTGGAAGAGTCCTCGGTTTGGCACTGTAAAAGCAGTATATGGCCTGGACTTCTCCTCAACCGGGATCTGCCAATACGCGGACTTTATGTCCAGAGAAGACAGATACTTGGCATCCCTGAGTTTGTCCAAAGTAGCGGAAATATAAGGGAGGGGGTAAGCATCACGCTCAGTAACTTTATTCAACTTCCTGTAGTAAACGCAAAACCTAAATGAACCATCCTTCTTCTTTATCATCACGATGGGTGAAGCCCATGGACTACTTGATTTCTCGATGATTCCATCGTATAACATATCTCCTAACTCTTTGTCTATATATCCCTGAACCGCAGGTGAAACCGGATAATACCGCTGCTTAATTGGTTCAGACGCCGTCCTAATCTTATGCTCCACCAGGTGAGTGCAGCCAATGCCATCAGGCATGTTTTCGAAAATCTTTTCGACAAAAGTCATCAGTTGCTTGTTCTGGGAAATATCCAACTCCGCTCTCTCCTGGAGCGCTGAAATCGAAGCCAACGATGCTTGATTCGAAAATCTCCATTCGCCTGATCTCAAATCCGGGACAATTCCCGTTCGTGCCCAAAAATCGGCACCTAAGATTTGGTCCGAACTGAGTTTCAGTTTCCGTCCTTGGAACTTGGGGCAACCCCGATAGTTTGCGGTGTGTCCCGAGTTCTTACATAACGCACACGTTAGCTGAGATTTCTCTGACGCCCCCTCTTTCCCCAGAGAACATTCTTCGGACTTGTGGTTCTTTCCACACTTCACGCATCGAGGCTGCATCTCGCAGTTCGACGCGGCGTGCCCGAACCTCTGGCAGCGAATGCATTGGATAATGCTATCGCTCCTCTTTACTTTCTCCCATGTGACAACCTGGTAGTCTACGACCTTAATGTTCCGTAGACCATCCAGTTTGCTATTGGGTGACAGCTGAACCAGGAAGAAAGGTAATTTCTGCTTCTCCCTTTTGGCCCTTGCTGTGGTGAAAGGCTTGACCCCTACGAATTCAAGCCCACCGCGATTCTTCTCTTTGAGCATTCTAAGAAGCTCCTCCGGTTCGGTGGACGGTTCCATCCCCCTCAGCAGCATTGTTTGCAGCTTTTCCCCCTTCGGGGTGAAGGAGAAGAACTCCGTCGTCGATTCTGCTTACAGTTTTTTAATTTTATTGTATTGCTCTACAGTACTGCAATGAATAGCATGCCTATCTACACTAAATCTTTTAATATAGAAGTTACTGCCTATGGCCGACTTACATAATTCGATGGTCTCCTTCAGTTCCACCTTGAAGGTGTTGATTGGAGGCACTTTCTCCCTCGTCGTCGTCTGTTGTTGTTGCTGCTGCTAGTTCTGCTGCTGTTGTTGTTGTATTTATTGTTGCTGCTGCTGCTACTTCTGCTGGTTCTGCTGTTGTTGTTGCGGCTGTGGCAGCTGTTGCTGCTGTTGTGACAGCTGTTTCTGCTGCTGTGTTTTTTCTTGCAGCTTAGGTTGTTTATTTTGTTTTGGCTGCCGTTGTTGTTGTTGCTGCTTAGGCAGCTGCAGAACTTGTTTTTCAGGTTGTTGTTGCTGGGATCGCTGGAGCTCTAATTGCTGCTCCTTTACGCGCCTGGCCACTTGCTTAGCCTTAATTATGAGCACATTTTGTTGCAGCTGTCTGATGCTGCGGCTTAGAAGCTCTAGTTCATCGTCCTCGTCGTCAGAATCTGTGGCCACCAGAGAGGCAAAGCTATTGCTGTTGCCGGTGTAGTGCCCTTCACCGCCGTCAGAGACGTAGGTGAATCTACTACCATCGGCTGATTGCTGACGTTGTTGGTTGGCTTTCCCATGTTGGGAGTCGGGTTCAACCTCCTCCTCCTCTTCCCAGTTCCTTCACTGACCACGGTTGGTTGGTGGCCTGATTCAACTGCCACGTCATCATTTATTTTATTTTTTTTTTTTTTATTTATTTTATTTTATTTTTTTTTTGTATGATTTGTCAACAAAGTACAAGGGCTTTCTCAGACATTTGGATTTATCTTAATAAAATACAATAATTTTTGTTTACATGAAACGTAAAAAATAAATAAAAGACACAATAGAATAAAACAAAATAAAACAATCAACCAATAACATAAGTAAGTATAGATACAATTTCAATACAATTACAATTTCAATAATACGTTGAGCAAACAATTATGACTGGAAATAATTTAACAATTTAGTTTTTATTAATGGTATTGACATATTGAAGTCAATTAAGGACGCACAATCATTATACAATAGCAGTAAGCCATTTATAGAGGAGGAACGGCCATAGTTAATACGAGAACGGGAAATATAAAAGAATCTGTTATAACGTAAGTTGACAGATGGGACATTAAGATTCACAAGACTTAAGATTTCAGGACAGACAATCTCGCCAATTAGTATTCTATGGAGAAAAACAACTCTTGACACCTTTCTCCTAATCTCAAGAGAATCGAGTCTAATTAATTGTAAACGAGATAAGTATGGCGGTAATATATAAGAATGAGACCAAGGAAGTCGTCTAAGTGCAAACCTTAAAAATCTTTTTTGGATTGCTTCGATTCTCATGATGTGGGTACTGTAGTAAGGATACCAAATAACAGACGCATATTCCAACAAGGATCGAACAAATGATATATATAAAGTTTTTAGAGCAAACGGGTCAGTGAAAACTCCAGCATAACGCTTTACCATTCCGCACGCTCTGTTAGCTTTGTTAGCTTTGTTAGCTTTGTTAGCTGCATACTCGACATGCTGAATGAAAGATAGTTTACTATCCAGCATAACACCCAAGTCCTTAACTACAGAGACACGTTGAATAACAGTACATTCAAGGGAATAAGCATGAATGCAAGACGAGATACGACGAGAAAAAGTAATGACCGAACATTTACTGACATTAAGAGACAAGTAGTTTTTAGAGCACCACAAAACAAACTTTTGAAGATGTGCATTCAAATAATGAAAACTGGTGACATGGCTTTCATCATTGCAATTTGAAAATATGAGGTCCAATGAGCGATTTTGATGGTTTTTAATTGGATTGAGTTGAAAAAATCCAAGGGATTGAAAGGTGTCGATGATTTCCGCACCAATAGGTGATAAGGTATTGGCGGGGGTTAGATACGTGCAATCCATATCTTCCGGTGCCCATTCAATTGTGGTTTGGTTAAAGTCGCCAAAAATATATAATTTATCTGAAGCAGATGATAGGTTTTCAATATAACGAAAAGCATCCAAGTATCGAGTTACTACTGTCAGGTGTGATTTAGGTGGTATAAACACACAAACGATGTAGACATTAGATGAAGCGAAATTGAATTTGCTGCAGCAGATTTCAATATCAGAGAAATCGTCAAGGTTCAGTTCTTTAGGATGCAATTCTTTTTTAATTGCTATGAGAACACCACCAAATCTTTTAAATGTACTATTTGCTGGTGATCTATCACATCGGTTAACACAGAAGTAATCTAAGAAAATAACAGCATCGGGAAAGGTTTCATCTAATCCAGTTTCAGTGATGACAATAATATCCGATGAGGAACTGTAAACATTTAACAAAAAGTTAGTACATTTAGTTCTTAGCCCTCTCACATTTTGGTAGAAGAAGGCAAGCTCGGTATGTTTTTTGGCTTCTTGGAGTTAGAATTGCTAGCACGATTTGTAAATTCCTTAACAATCATGTTTTTGGGCCAAAAGTTAGGGTTAACTAAAGCCTTTCCAATATCTGAAGGAGCAATTATCTTGAATGAGGCTGATATTCGATCAGGTAGGTTGTCAGGTGTTAGGCTGTGGCATCTGATAGCATCTGTGTCGATGCCGTTATTTTTTATAAAATTTAATATGTCCATGGCTTTAGTACCAAATTGTAGGCGAGATATGAATACGGCAAGTGGAGGGGCAACAACTCTCAAAGGACATGAATGATTCATAATTTCAGGTGCAGGAACTATCACAGGTGAACCAACAGCTGCGAGCAGGTTATCAGGTACATTAATCGAGGGCGTGTTATGTTTAGTTAACGTAAAGCAGGAAGAAGAAGGGGTAGGTGATAAAATAATCAGAGATTTGTCCAACGAAATTTCCGCAGTAGGGAAGTCAACAGGTGCGGTTGAGTTTGATCGCAAAATCCTCTGGTTGAGCTACCTGTTGCTGCTGTTGAAGGTGTTGTTGTTGCTGTTCATGTTGTTGTTGTTGTTGTAGATGTAGTTGTTGCTGTTCTTGATGTTGTTGTTGTAGACGTTGTTTTTGTTGTTGCTGTTGTTGTTGTTGTTCTTGTTGTTGTTGTTGCTATTGTTTTGGTTGTTGTTGTTCATGTTGTTGTAGTTGTTGTTGTTGCACATGGTATGTCTTTTGTTCAATCAATTGCTGATGAATTTGGCTGATCTGCACTTGTTGACAATCGATTTGATTTTGTAAGGAATGTTGCAGTTCATTGTTATTGGGCTGATGTTGTTGAAGTATTTGGTCAATATTCTTAAAACCTTGAAACATTTTTTGAGTATTTTCAGTATCGAAGTCAAATACCTGTTGTAGCTCGGAAAGTATCAAAGAAAAGGTATTAAAGGTCTTCTTTAATTTAACAATTTTCCAATGTAAGGTATCATGCGATATGCTTCAGTTCCAAAGCAAATTGCACAAGAAAAGCAAACGTCTTTGGTACTTGTAAGCAAAAAAGTCAGAAATGTGAGTATATACTCAGGCTGTTAGAGAAATCGGATTTTCAAACCTGTTATTGACCGATGTCTATTTGACGGTAGATGGCGCTGATTCTATCTGGTAGACTGATGTACTAAGGAACGTCAGTGCTGTTGAAGTGTTGAGTATTGAATTATTACAACACGGTCACGGTATTACTCTGCTTCCACACAGTCACTCAAAAGATGATGTTAAGATGAAGAGATGCAGTGAGCGGTAAGTGTTACACACGTAGCCACACAACTGTACGATGGATGAGAGGTGATTAAATTATTACTCCAAACGGCCACTCAAATGGCGATGTTAATGTTGGTGTCAGTGAAGATGCAGTTAGTGCATGGAAAGAGACCAGTACAATTTATGAGTGAGTATCAAATTAAGCTTCAAGGCAGAACATTTACTAAATTTGTACTCACGGGGAGAATAACTCAAAATGCTGTGTAGAAGAAATAATCTCGAGTCAAAAGTCTTGCGAGATAAAATTATTTTATTTACGCGACTTTACACAATTCAGTCGAGATGAATTATAAACTAAAAAAACTCGCACTGAAATACTGAAGTAACAGCAACCAAAATCTTATTTTGATATAAAGAGTTTAAAGAATAAAATAAGTAAAACGTTAGGAGCGAAATAAAATACGTTAGACCACTGATAAACACATCGCCCGATGTTGTTTTGTCCGCTATTCCCGTTTGTTGGGACGCGGACCTTTGGCCATCAGCCATCATCGGTATTATCGGCTGTTGCCGACCACTCGTTTTTAATTATTAATTAAAAAAAACACTTATGAAAATTTTTCCCTGACTGGGACTCGAACCTTGGTCCACTGGGTGGCGGTTCACCACTACTACAACTAGGCTACCGAGCCAATTAAAATTCGCTGGGCTAATATTGTATTTAACACACTGGTAATCTACTTGGAAGCCGAAACACGTGCGTACTCTACGGAGGTCTGTGAACGACTGAAGCCGACACCTCATACACTGAGCTACTGCTCATTTTAAAATATGAGTATCCGATTTGGTATATATATCTCGGGTAACACTTTTTAGTGCACAGATTTTAGTACAAACATACAGCGGTTAGACATATTAATGTCAAAAGAAAAGAAACAATTATTCGAAGCTGTCCTCCTCCGAAGAAGAGTTGAAGTCATCAAAGTCGGTCTAAAGCAATTTTTTCATCATATCAGCGCTACTGGTTGTGATGGCTGGTCCCTCGTGATCGCCCATCTTTTGTACCTCGTACCTCTCGTGTTCCCCAACACCGCTGACTTTGTAGGGACCTAAATACTTTCCAGCTATTTTCAGATTTGGTCCGAACTGAGTTTCAGTTTCCGTCCGTTCAATGATTAGGATTCTTTCGAATGCGCGTGATGGGTTTAGATATGTTACATTAATGCTCGCAGTCTTAATATTTCAAAAGTCGATTACCTTCGTTACGTTTTTGATTGCTCTGGAGTCTATATAATTTGTGTTACTGAGACCTGGCTAAGGCCTGATTTGGAAGATCACCTGTTTAATATTCCGGGGTATAGAATTATTCGGAACGATAGGGTCACAAGTACAACAGGTGGTGGAGTGGCCCTTTACTGTAATATCTCATTAAAAAAAATCTCATTAAATAAAATCGCACAATTGGGAAATCTGAGACAAGTGCTACTGAGTATCTTCTTGTGGAAGTTACTGATGGTAACACCAAGTGCATAAAAGGAGTTGTATACAGTCCCAACCGGAGTTGTTCTCCAGAACCAGTCTTCTCCGCACTTCAAGAGTTCTCCCCAAATTATGAACACATCATTATAAGTGGTGATTTTAATGCTGACCTACTCAAAACTGACAGTAGATCTCAACAACTTCTAGATTTAGCTGCCACTTCCGCGCTAGCTGTAGCTAACGCATATGCCACCCGCTTTGCCCCTAACTGCTCACCAAGTCCTCTGGACCTTTTGTTTGTTTCTGATTGCTCAAATGTGTTACTTCACGATCAGCTGTCCTTGGAGTGTGTCACAGACTACGATCTAATTTTCTGCACCTATAACATCGACTTATTTCGTCCTTCTACGCCATCAACTTTCCAATTCAGAGACTTCGCTTAAGTAGATAACTACGCCTTACAATTGGAGGCGAGCTTACTTCCCTGGCATAATTGTTATTTTCTCTCAGATGTGTGTGATAAAGTTGATTTATTGCAATCTCTTCTAAATCTATTCAATAACCATGTTCCTTTAAAAACAGTTGCGGTACGCAATAGAAATTGTCCATGGTTTACCTCTGAAGTTCATAACGCCATAAAAGTTCGTAGGAAATTGTATTCGAAGTGGAAGCGAAGTCCGACTAGTTTTAATTGGGAAATTTTCTGTCGTGCTCGTAATCTTTCAACTTCCATCACGAGAGAATCTAAGAAAAGATATTTTCTACCAAAATCCCAAAAAGCTTTGGGGCAATTTGCGCACACTTGGTGCCCGTAAAAAAGATGTTGTAGACGTTTTTCCAACTAAGTCCCAGTTGATTTTAATATCTAAAAAACCTCACAGCACCGAACTAATGCCGCCAATTCGCCTTAACGATACACAATTGCATTATAGTATTTCTCCTAAAAAGCAACAACTATTTATTTTCTTTCTATCTTCTACCATTCTATTCCCCTTTTCCCTGCCTTCTTATCCCCACCATATTTTCCGTATCTTGTAAATTTATTCAACTATTGCTTATTGTAGGTTATTTTGTTTATTTTTGTTGTTTATTTTTAAGTTATATCCTGTAAATTTTCCATAATTTTAAGTACTATAGAAGACTAAGTCTTATTTGTACATCCTTAAATAAATTGAAATTGAATTGAATTTGTTCGGCTTTACAATAGTCCACAAAAGCGTTACTCGTAAAAGCAGATTTTCGACCAGATATGATCCGAGAAGGATTTCCGAATGTTGCTTTTTGTAGCTCCAGCTTGGATAAAACTTCTGCAGCCGACGTCATTTTAGTGTTCCGTCCGTACCAAAACGGAACACTAATGGAATCAGTTCGGTGTCTGTCTGTCTGTCTGTCTGTCACAGGCCTTTTTCTCAGAGACTACTTAACCTAGACTATTGAAACTTGGAACAGTTGTAGCAATTAGTGGCCTAAACACAGACCAGAACTTAAAAAGCTGAATTTCGACTTTGGGGGGGGGGGGGGGGGGGTAGTTTCTTAACGATTTTTCACAAAACGTTACAACTTGCTGTCCCGAGCTTTTTCTTCGAAAATATCGCTCAGAAAAATCTGAATAAAATCACAAACATTGAGAATAAAGTGTAGATGGAACCATAATTATTACGACTGCCCTACTTTAACCGTTTTTTTTTTAAATTAATTTTTTAATTTCAACTACCCTACTGTTTACATATCCAGAAAAATATCACAACGCCTTAAAGTAGATACGAGGGTAAAAATTGAATAATTGATGGCAAAAGTGTTATACCCGCAGCGAATTTTCGTGGCATATTTCTACCGGATAACTATTGACCTAAGACTTAAACCAATGATACATAATATAACACATAAAGGAAGCTTGATGGTTTCCTATTATAATGTAGGTGTCTCTACTTTTACTATATTGGGAAAAATTGAATTTGTGTACATATATACAACACAGAGAGGGTGACAAATCGCAAATTTCTACGCAGTTAATGCAATTGAACGAATAACGAGGAAAAATTAAATCTGAGCACAAGCGTACATTTCTTGTAAATACATACTATACATATGTACATATGTTGGTATATATGTATGTCGCCATGTACGCAAGCGCAATATGTATATACATGCTTTATTTGTTTTTTTTTCTTTTACTTTGTGTGTGTGTGTATAACTATTCTTCTGAGCAGATGAGAAAGGACATCGGAGACATAATTATGTACATACATACATGCATATGTAGGTAATTTGTTCAACTTACTTACATTAGTGTTGGTATACATTTATGTAGGTACAAATTTGAATTTATTTTTCGCAAATTGTGCGTATTGAAATGTACTGTGCACCATAAAACTTGTGTCTGCAGATATAAGTTAACACGAAATATGTTTGACAACCGAAACCCGAAACTCAACATCGCTTCCCATGTCTCTGCCATGAACTTCGCTGATAGTGCGCCCGTGGTATGTGCAACCTGATCCGTCTACATCGCTGGACCCGCATTCCATCACGTACGGTATGAAATGCACGAGTACCTGTGGGAACATGTCGCCGTTAGATATTTGCCTCCGTTAGCATTAATTTAGTATTTAAGACACAAATTTTGTTAGAATAGTATTCAGTTATTTTGTAGGCAGAATCGCTGCCGGTTTGGTTTTTGAAATAAATCGAAATAAAGCGACGGAGAATTTTTTAAAAAAAAAAAAAAAAAAAAAAAAAATTAAATTTTCCCGTGGTCGCCCAACCACAATAACCCTGTACCAGTGACCTCTGTCCAGTGAATGCCCTCAAGGAGTGCCAGTGACAAGTGTTGCGAAAGCAAGTATAATCCAGAAGAAAAAGTGACCTCTGTCACAAAACGCCCTCAAGAAGTGCTAGTGACAAGTGTTGCGAAAGCAAGTATAATCCAAAAGAAAAAGTGACCTCTGTCACAAAACGCCCTAAAGAAGTGCTAGTGACCAGTGTTACCAAGTGAGTTCCAGAGAAACGAGGCCCCGAAGTAACCAACACAGCCAATAACTCGTCGTTGGAGGAAACGGAGGTGCAACCCACCAGCCGCTCTGAGATGAAACTCACCATTATATTGTAAGAATATATAGTAACTACATTTATATGAAATCAGAACAGGAAAAATACAGAAATAAAAAATTTAATTAGAAAGATTTAAGAATAAGAATAATTTAATTTTACGAAAATATTTAGAAATCATAAAAAAATAAATAATTACATTGAATAAGTGACTTGGAAAAAATTTAAAAACACAAAAGTGAAGTACTAAGCAAGGTTAAGAAATTTATTAAAAAGAAAGAGAAATAATAATAGAGAAATAAAAAAATCATAAAGTGAGAATATAAAAGGAAAAATATTAAGCTATATTAAATTAACTAAAGCGTTAAACCAATTGAAAATTAGACATTAAGTGAATTAGATTTAAAATATAAACATTTTTGTTTTCCCTCTTCCTTTTATCGCTATTACTATTATTTTCTTTTTACTACCGAAACATCTTATATAAATATATAGTTATGCCTGATCTACGCTCAGGAGTATCTACTGACCCTCCACCAATCAACCCTAGAGGCGAAGCTCCTCCTATCAATAAAACGGTATCAGAGTTTTATCAGGCTGTATACAGCCACCTTTCTCTTATCCTCAATAAAATTTCCTGCATGGAAATTTCTCAAGAGTCTACTCAATTGCTTACGCAGACCTATAGAGGCAAGGCTCTCGATACTTTTATTAGAGGCCTCAAAGGCGATCTTCCCAGGTTGTTGGGAGTGCGCGAACCCGTAGATTTGCCCCAGGCTCTTCACTTGTGCCTCAAGCTGGAAAACCAGGGCTATAGATCACATCACATGGTTAACCATGGTATGATGATAAAACATCCTAATTTATCGTCACAACCGCCAATTAGGACTTCGCCCAATAATTATATGAATCCACAAAATAGACAACCATTTCACACTCAGTCAAGCTTTTTGCCTTCCTATCAACCACCGCCACGACCATCATTTTATCAACAGCAAAACGTACAACGGAATCAATATCAACCCCAACCAGGTTATAGACCACCATTTGTACCAAGGCAACAATTTCCCTTCTCTTCTAATCAACAGATTAAAGCAGAGCCCTTAGGTCAGAGTGCTCAAGCTAGGACTCACCAATTTTCGCAGCGTGGTCCAACACCAAGACCCCAACAATTTATGTCAAAACAACCTCCGTATAAACCCACCAAGCCACAACCAAATTTCCACATAGATAGTCAATATGATGAAGTTTTACAGGTCGAAGACTGTAACTATGATCAAACCTTCGATGAGTACATTCAGCCATTGGAGGAATCTGACTATATTCCCGACACCAATGTTGATGAAAGCACGGATTTCACTGACATTAATTTTTTAGATTAGCTAGCTCTTCGTTACCTTACTTCGAAAGTAGGACGAAGAGTGGAGAGATTATTAAAATTTTAATAGATACCGGATCGAACAGAAACTACATACAACCCCAACTAGTTGATAAACCAATACCAAACGATAAATGTTTTTATGCAAATTCAGTAGGTGGCAGTATTAAAGTCAGCCACCACGTTCAAACGAGTCTCTTTGGTCTAAACAACCACAAAATCAAATTTTTCCTTTTACCATCGCTAAAGTCCTTCCACGCGATATTAGGCAACGACAGTTTAAAAGAGTTGTCTGCCGTCATCTACACTCACGAAGATTATATGCAAATTGGAAATGGTATGAAAGTCAGGATAAAACAACAAGCCTTACAGGCAATAAACAATGTAGTTATACGAACTACACATATGACTTCTGAACAAAAACATGACATTGCCAACCTCGTAAATAAATTTCCCACTTTACAACCGGACGAGAAGCTGACTAAAAGGGTGGTAGGTGAAATCCGCACTAACTCAGATACCCCCGTGTACACTCGATACTATCCATTCCCTGTATCTCTTAAAGATGAGGTGAATAAGCAAATTCAAAGCTTAATCGATGACGGAATAATTAGACCTTCACGGTCACCATATAACTCACCAGTATGGATTGTCCCAAAAAAACCGGATTCTGAAGGGAACAAGAAATATAGGATGGTGATCGATTATAGAAAATTGAATTCCGTCACCATAGCGGATCGCTATCCGATCCCTGAAATTAACGAAGTGCTAGCGCAATTAGGGAAGAACAAGTATTTCACGGTGCTTGACCTTAAGAGCGGTTTTCATCAAATTCCTTTAAAAGAATCTGATATCGAGAAAACAGCATTTTCCATCAATAACGGAAAATACGAATTTACAAGGCTCCCATTTGGGTTGAAAAATACGCCTTCTATCTTCCAGCGAGCACTAGACGATATATTGCGTGATGTCATTGGGAAAATCTGCTACGTATACATAGATGACATTATCATCTTCAGCAAAGATCAGGAGGACCACATTAAGCATATCAAAGAAGTTTTTAAAATTCTTAATGAAGCCAACATGAAACTACAGTTAGAAAAGTGTGATTTCTTTAATATATGTATAGGTTATCGAATTTCAAGAATACCTTTGTGAACATTTTTTCTTATTTAGTAATTAATCTTGTTTGAGCTTTGACTTTGACTTTGTTTCTTTCTTGTTAGGTTCTGATGATGATGATGATGATGATGAAGATTTGAAAGGATTTCTAAAAACTGCATACTGCAATTTTTTGGGGATGAAATCCTTTAGACTGGAATTTTCTTTAGCTCCTTTCTGATCCATTTTAACAAATCAATTGATGTCAGTCTGCAATTAGTGATCTTTTTATATAGTAGAAAATCGATTAGCTTCTCGTTTTTCAAATACTGCCAGTATTCGTAGTATAAAAGCCCTTTATTCTTGTAAATATTTTAATATATAATATTTGATTCATGCAACTCCTCCACAATTGAGTTTATCTCATTTTGATGGATATTATTGCCAGCATGTTGAGATGCAATCAAAAATCTAAGCCTATCCACGAGCTCATTTGGATCATCCCAATGAACATAATCGATTGGATTACTAGAGTATATCATATCAGATGAATATGCATTACCAATTTTACTTTTTACTTTCTGCGTTAGATTTTGAAGTAAAGGCTGGATAATTTGCTTATATTTCTGACCTTTATTGCCTTTAACTTGTGAACTGCCATCATGATATTTCATGTGTGCATTTGTTTTTGTAGTATTCTTAGGTATTGTTTCAAGTCTTCATTAGTGTATCGACCTTTTCGAGGATTTTTGCTTAAAATAAGCTCATGTAGGCCATCAGTTCCAAGGAAGACTTCATCGTCAATAACAACATCATCTTGTTGGTTGATTTGAAAACTTGATATACCTAATTTCAACGCATTCGATTGTACATCAAAGTATGGACCATAGGTTTTGTCACGGTTTGAACTTCATAATAACAATCTGTGAGGCGGAGGAGTACTCTGACCAAGGCTATTTGCAGATCTTTTAAATGATACATCTCCTTCTTCTTCTTCTTCTTCTGCATATATATATATATATATATTATATTATAATATATTTTATTCTTGAATTAATAAAAAATAAAGACTTTTTTGAATTCTTTTATTTATTTGTTATCAAATACCATAATGATCTATTATTTGAGAATAGAATGCTATTGGATCGATATTTAATTTTCTACAATAACCAAATATTGATTCGTAATGTTTATTCGTAATCGAATGATTAAAATGTACTATTGGTTGATTTTTACGAAAATTAATATATAAGACTTCTTTTTTTAATTCTAAATTAGATTTTACTATTTCATCCAAATTTTGTATTTGTTCCTTACTAAGACGAGCGAGATGACGTGAAATTAATCCATACGAATTGTGGAAATACAATGTGAAAGATTTTATTTCTAATGAAAAGTTACATTAAATACAAATGTGACATGTGACATATAAATCCAAAGAAATTCTTACCGCAGTTTGTGTCTCCTCGCTCGCTACCTCTTCGAAGGAACTTTTGACTATAAGTAAATTTAAAGCGCGAGAATGGTATACGTGACAAATTGATGAAGGCAAATTAGAGCGAGAAACCACAAACTGCGGTTTGACAGAGATGACTATACAAAGTAGTGGTTGACAATTTAGTTCTGTTCTTTTGTGAATTATTTACGTTGGCATTCTGTTACATCCCGGCCCCCGTGGATCAGCATGATTCACCATCATCGACGCTAAGAACTGCCAACTTAGATACAGGTCGTTGTAATACTCCTGACTTTGTGGACACGTCTGCACGGCGTACTTCTCCGTCAGCTCCAGGGTAAACTCGTTCCACTCTTCCACGACACCACTGCGACCTCGGCAAGTTCGGATCGCAAATGAAAACTAGTTGCCCCTCTTGCAGTGGTGTTGTCTTCTGGCACTACTTGACTCGACGCGTTAAAGTAGGCAAGTACTCCGCTATCCAGCGCTTCCAAAATCTGTCCCTCAGTTGACGGGCAATTCGCCATTGCTTCCGGAGGCTACATAGTTTCTGTGGGTCTTCTCGTGAACTCGGTGTTTGTGCGGTGTTAGCTGATCCGAGAAGGAAATGATTCGGAGTCAGCGGTTCCTCTTGATCGACGGAAATCGGTAGATGTGTCAAAGGACGGGAGTTGACCACGTTCTCAGCTTCAATAATGAGACATTGTTCAATGTTTTGATGTTTCATTTGTTGATGGTGATGATGTGCGACGAGATATGAAAAAACATGATCCGGCGGCAGTATTATAGGGCGTTTTGCAATATACGGAAGCCAGCTGGCTACGTCGATACGACCATTAACGCGCAGGACACCTTCGTCATCTTTATATGGTGAGAGTCTATTCAAGGTGCTTCTTCTGTCTATGTGTTGACCCACTTCCAACTGTTGCAACTCAGCAGTATATACTTCGGACTGCACAGCGGCTTGTAGCGACGAGTTTCGGATTTAATCCATTTGATTATGGTTTTGGAGTCACTCCAAAGAAAGCGGCTGTCTACTTGCAGAGAATGCTCATCCATTATTGTTTTCATAAGGCGCGCGCCCAAGATGGCTGCCTGGAGCTCGAGTCGCGGTATCGTCATCGGCTTCAATGGTGCGCACTAAGTCTTAGCACACACTAAAGCGACCGCAACTTTTCCATCGGCATCTGTCATCCTCCAGTATGCTACGGCGGCAAAGGCGTCTTCACTGGCATCTGAGAAGACGTGTAGCTGGAGCTGCTTCGGAACAGTGTTGAAAAAATAGTGACGTGGTACTTGGAACTCTGCTACGCGGCTAATATCTTGGCACCATTTCCTCCACGCTGTGTTGATATCCTTAGGCAACGGCTCATCCCACTTAATGTCATGTCTCCATACCTCTCGCATTAACAGTTTCGCTGTGATCATAAATTTGCACAAAAAACCCAACGGATCGAATACAGACATGATAATACTCAGTAGTTCTCTTTTGCTAGGGGACCTGTTCCCCTCGATGATGTTTGCGTCCACACGATTAAACTTAAGTTCAAACCTGAATGTATCATTGGCTGGCTGCCAGTACATACCAAGCACCTTTTCTGACGTTAAGCTGTCTTCTATAGGTTGACGAATGTTACATGTGTCGGAGTCCATGGCAACAACTAAAGCTTGCATTACCTTTAGTGAATTGGAAGTAAAACTGCGCAACTCGAATCCAGCGTCCTTGTGAATTTTACACACCTGGCGAGTAATTCTGATGGCTTCCTCATGCGACTCGAAGCTGTCCACATAATCATCAACGTAGTGGTGGCGAAGTATAGATTCAACTGCTCGGGCGCCGTGGTCCTGATGTTCCAAAGCGTTCTGCGTCTTGACATATTCAGCTGCGCATGGCGAGCAAGCAGCTCCAAATGTCATCACTAGCATCTCATAAACATCTGGTGGCTGAAGATCATTCCCACTGTGCCAGAGAAATCTTTGAGAACACCTGTCCTCCGGTTGAACTACCACCTGGTGGAACATTTCCCGTATATCACCACATACAGCAATGGCTCCTACACGGAAATTAAATAGGACTGATGGCATCGGCTGCAATTGTTGTGGTCCCTTAAGAAGGCAAGAATTCAATGAAATCCCTTTCACGGTGGCGGCGGCGTCAAACACTAAGCGCAACTTGCCCGGTTTGTTGGGATTTGTCACGGCAAAATGTGGAAGGTACCACGTTCTCGGTCCTACAATAGCGGCTTCCGACGGCTGAAGTTTCCGTGCATAATTCTTGGCGACATAATCTTGAATAATTTCGTTGTAGGCGACAGCAAACGAATTATCCCTCTTCATCTTGCGTTCGATTCCAATCAGTCTGCTCATGGCCATGGTGTAGCTATCTGGCAACTCTATACTGTCACTCTTCCAAAGGAGTCCGGTTTGAAATCTGCCATTGACTTTCACTGTTGTAGCTTTAAGGATATTTCTGGCGCGCACATCTGCTTCGCTTTCCAAAACTGGTGCTGGCCGCACTCCGAAGCTCTCTGTCTCGAAATAATCCTTTACCAAATTGTGTAGGGTATCCTCGGTTGTAGTACTCATCATTAAACATGACTCCATCGTTGTTGTTGGGTTGACTTTCTTTGTCGGGCCAAAAATAACCCTTCCTAGTTGAGTACTAGTAGCATACGGACCTTTATCACTCAGGTGCACTATCTCAGACGCCAATCCAAGATGACAATGATCCAAACCTATAAGTATCTGCGGCATAACGTTGGAATACGGCTGGGATAACAAACGCTTTATATGGCTGCTGTTCCCTTGAATATCACGGCCATTAAGACTTTGTGTTGGCAGACGCAAGTTTGACACGCAGTAGACGTTTCGTAATGGATGCCTCTTTTTCATCTGTGCTCCACTGACATGTAAGTTGACCACTGTTGAAGGCTCCTGGGCTGCTCTTCCTCCAAACCATTGAATGTCCAACTGCTGTTGATGGCCTTCCAAACCAAGCTCTTCAACTAAAACACTATCCATCAATGTTACGGACGATCCTTCATCCAGTAGTGCATAGGTATCAACTCGTTCATGGGTCCAAAAAGTGTAACGGGCAGTACACGAAATAGCAATGAGTTCGACGACGGGCTGTTAGAACAACTAAGGACTGCTTCGTTTTCCGTTGTGGTCGTTTGCGTCTGCGTAGATTGTGATGGTTGCCTCGCAACGGTCTGACTTCTAAGTTCATGCAACAACTTGTGGTGACTTCGGTTACAACCAGCGACACTACATGCTTTTCGGCGACGACAGTTGCGTGTTGAATGTCCTGGTTCAAGGCAAGTGAAACATAACTGAGCATTCTTAACATCGGTCCATCTATCACGTACAGTTCGTTGGAGAAATCTTCTGCAATCATACACTTTATGTCGACCCTGGCATATTTGACATTTTGTTGCATCAGCTCTTTGTTCTTCTGCTGCATGAAGTACCACACGCCGTCTTGATTCTGAAATATTACGACCACCACTGTAATCCTGAACGGTACAAATCAAATTTGCAACTGCACTTACCCAGTTGCTAAAATCGAGAACACTTGGAAACGGTTGTATCGGAGCTGCGTAGGCGGCCCACTCAATTTTCTTACTCATGGGAAGCTTAGCAATGAGTTCATCTAACAGCGTGGAGCTACATAAATACTGTTGACCATTCGCAGACTGTAAGAACACTGCAAAATTTTTTACCTTTGTGGCAAATGGAATTAACTTTTCCACATTGCCTTCAGAAATTGGAGCTATTTCCCTTATTTGTTGTAATTGCGTGCGTATAAGCTGCTCCGGTCGACCAAAATGAAAACGCAGTTGGTCCATCACAGCATTCACGTTATCTGGATGTATCAGCAACGATTTGACAATTTCTCTCGCTTCACCCTTTAGGCATTTTTGTAGGCGCGTACTGTTCTCCAAATTGCTGTAATTATATGCTTCAGTTGTCTCCTTGTATGCTGTGAAGAATATAGGCCAATCTTCAGCATAACCGCAAAACTCTGGCAAATCTTGTATTTTCATTGGGTGGTTAAACTGAGGCTGTATTGGATGATCATTGTGTCTTGGCATCGGCGCAGAAGAAATCCATGCAGCGTTATTGCTGTATACTCCATTGGCTGGTATGCTGTTACTCCTTGTGTACGGTATTTGATATGCTGTTGATGATAACGGACATGTGGTTGGCATGGACACAATTGGTTGTGGCCCAACATAATTAGGAGCTAATCCCCCGTTTAATAATGACGAACTTTCGGCGATAAATTGCGTGACAATTGGCGTTGTAAGTGTCGTAGTAAATGGCGTTGAAGATGGTGTTGAAAACGGCGATGGATTTATCAGAGTAGAAGCAGATGTCGGGAATACTAGCTGTGCACTTGACACAGTTACTGGCGTACGGTTATTGTGTGCCGTTGTAGCGGATGACGCATATAACAGCGACGGTGCACACGATACAGTGGCTGAGCTAGTGGTTCTTTCTGTTGCCTGTAATAATATTTGATACTGCAAATCTCTTACCTTGATTTGTTCTTGTGCGTCTTTGAGTTGACGTTGTATTTCATTGAGCTGGTTTTTCATTTGCTCCTCACAGGTTTCTTGTGCTGTAGACGACATGCTCATGGAAGTGGTGGTGGAAGCTGTGGTATATACGGCGGCGACAGGATCTGGCATCTGCTCCGTTTCACTGCAGGCAGTAGTAGTTGTTGGATTAAGGCGTGGACTTTTCCTCGGCGGTGTGCGACTCATTGAGGTAAATCCTATCAACTCTTTATGAGTTTCTTTATCTCCTGGTGACGACATGACGTTGGGAATTATTGAGTTTCCTAATAGTAGCACTCCACGGCGGCTAAGGGAGTCTCAGGATTGGCAAATGGCGGTTTCACACTGCACTCCACGGCGGCAAAGGGAATGCAAATGCGAAATAAAAGTTGTTCCTTACTTAGACGAGCGAGATGACGTGAAATTAATCCATACGAATTGTGGAAATACAATGTGAAAGATTTTATTTCTAAAGAAAAGTTACATTAAATACAAATGTGACATGTGACATATAAATCCAAAGAAATTCTTACCGCAGTTTGTGTCTCCTCGCTCGCTACCTCTTCGAAGGAACTTTTGACTATAAGTGAATTTAAAGCGCGAGAATGGTATACGTGACAAATTGATGAAGGCAAATTAGAGCGAGAAACCACAAACTGCGGTTTGACAGAGATGACTATGCAAAGTAGTGGTTGACAATTTAGTTCTGTTCTTTTGTGAATTATTTACGTTGGCATTCTGTTACAGTATTGATTTAAAACTAGTCATTACATCAACAGGAACACTCCCAAATATTCTTAGTATAAATGTAGAGATGCTTTCGTCTTCTTCTTTTTTCCCATAGAGTGTTTCTTGTATATAGCACTCCAATGATAAGGTTTTGAGGCTGCTTACTTTAAAGGTGACAACGCTTTTAACGTTTGTGATCCAATCATTTATTAGAGACATTTTTTTTTTATAAAAATAATAATTAAAAAATCGAACTAATATTTAATATGGTCTTCAGACTTGTTGCTTTGAGATTCAAAAAGTTACTAAGTGGGTATGGGCATGCCAAGTAAAAAGGTAGGAGGTCGTCTTCCCTCAAAGTGTAAAAAGGTTAATTTATTTAAAAAGGCACTTAAGGAGGCAAAAAGTGCTATAAGAAAACAGAAAAGTGAAGATCCAAACGATATTGCAGTCATTCAATGGCTTCTGTTATGAACACACCTGTTTGAAAAGCTATCCGCTAACTACTATCTGCTAACTGCTATCTACTAACTGCTATCCGTCTACCGTTATTTACAACTGACCGATTAGCAAAAACCCCAAAACAACAATTAGAATAAGTTTAAATAAAAATACCAATGAAACTCTTTTTAATATCTGTGTTTTATTATTCAATATTAATCAAATCAATATATCAATTCTTTTCTCTTATAATTTTATATTTAATTCTTTCATTAACAAATGGTCCATAAATTCTTCTTTTATAATTGGTCCAAATCAATAAGCCTTCTTTATAGTTAGGCAAGCGGGCAAGATATCCTATACCTGTTGATTCTATGACAGTACACTCTAAAACTTTTTCTATTTCCATAGTGCTTTTGCAATGTTCTTTTTCCATGTTGATCTTATTAATTCTGAACTCTGTTGAGTGCTTTGTCGTCATTGCAATAGGACTGAATACATTTTCGCAAGTATGTAGGTATTATAATAAGACTAAAACAAATATCTTAATTTGTATGAGGACAATAATTATGTTTACAATATTGATTTGAGTGCGTACGCATTGAAATGATAAACTGAGATGATAACTTTGTATCTTCTTCTTTGGTTCGAGAATGTTTATAATACCAATTGTGCGTGCGTAAGCACTGAGATGTTAACTGTGTTCTTATCCTCCTCCTACTCCTCCTCCTCCTACTTCCCCGAGATAAGTCTCTAAAACATAAGTTGACAAATTATCCTATGGTTTTTAGTGAGGACCATTATCAAATAAAAGACGACAGTTTTTCAGTAGAATATATCAGTAACCACTTAGCTTAATAGTGAAGCAAACGTAAAAAATGGAAGGTATTCATATTCTAGAAAATCTGATGTTGCGTGGACCAACACCTCAGCATCAGCAGCAGCAGCAGCAACAGCACCAACAACAGAAGCATCATCACCAGCAGCAGCAGCAACAGCTGCATCAACATTTTACAAAACGCAAGATGGCTACTGAAGAGTTCAACATGGATGATATTTTGCGACGTTCTAACGTTCAGAATACAATCTCGCAACAAAAATTTAAAAAAACCATACATGTAGCTGAGCTGCAATATGACAAGAATTATAAAATAACTAAATTTAAAACAATCCAAACTAGGTTTGGTATTCGACTTGTAGTCGAATTTGAATATACACAATTTTTTCTTCCCGCTGCTATGGCAAATTTATACAAAGAATTCCTCAACAAAAATAATAATACCTTATATTTCATTGCATCGGAACAAAAGAAATATTATATTGTCAATGAAGTGCTAAGTTCACAGAAGCATCTCGCTGAGGACCAATAAAAAAACATAAAAAAAAAAATTGTTGTCTTTTATTCTTTCAGTTTACTTACTTAGTTTGGCGCTACAGCTCGAGGTGAACCTGGGCCTGCTTCTCGCAACCATTTGTGTGTGCGTGTTATATTTTTGCACGAATGGAAGGGACCTACAGTTTTTTGTCGACTCCGAACGGCGAGAAGCTCAATCGTGACAAATGATACTCTTTGATGCTTGTCAGGCAATCGAAAGAGGTGGGCACCGTGAAAAACTTTTTAGGTATTTGCGGCAGGATTCAAACCCAAGACCGCTGGCTCAGTAGTCCGATGCACTAACCACTTGCGCTACGGTGCCCACATTTACATTCTTTCAGTTTGCTTTAATTATTTTACTTTAAATCCTTGGTGCATATTCTTGATTCTTTGATTTAAGCTCAAAAAAATAAGCTATAAAAAATCATTTAAAGAAATTGCAATATTATAGCATCACAGTCATTCAATAGCTTCTGTTATGAACACACCTGTTTGACAAGCTATCCGCTAACTGCTATCTGCTAACCACCATCCGTTAACCATTATTTACAACTGACCGGTGAGCAACAACCCAGTTTGCGATTGAATTCCTGTTTGGGACGATCTTCCATTTTATCGTCACCATGAATGTCGATGAACATTTACTTAAAAATCTTATCAAAACTAAAAAAGCTCTGAAGAAGAAATATATGCTCCTCAAGTCTGCAAAAATTACACGGGAATCGGAAATTAAAAATATATTTAAACCCATAGTGGAGCCCTTAAAGGAAATCGCCAAAAATGTCAATACGGATAATGCACAAAATAATGAACTAGCTAAACAAATTAATGAGATTACAAGTAAACGAGGACCGCGACGCCGCTTATCATTTAAAAGTCAGTTGTCAGAAGAAACAGCTACAATAGATAAAAATCTCCAAAAAACAGCGTTGACTTATATTCCTCAGTGGACTCAATATCACCACAACTGGAAGCAGAAGAAGAAGAAGAAGAAGGAGATGTATCATTTAAAATATCTGCAAATAGCCTTGGTCAGAGTACTCCTCCGCCTCACAGATTGTTATTATCAAGTTCAAACCGTGACAAAACCTATGGTCCATACTTTGATGTACAATCGAATGCGTTGAAATTAGGTATATCAAGTTTTCAAATCAACCAACAAGATGATGTTGTTATTGACGATGAAGTCTTCCTTGGAACTGATGGCCTACATGAGCTTATTTTAAGCAAAAATCCTCGAAAAGGTCGATACACTAATGAAGACTTGAAACAATACCTAAGAATACTACAAAAAACAAATGCACACATGAAATATCATGATGGCAGTTCACAAGTTAAAGGCAATAGAGGTCAGAAATATAAGCAAATTATCCAGCCTTTACTTCAAAATCGAACGCAGAAAGTAAAAAGAAAAATTGGTAATGCATATTCATCTGATATGATATACTCTAGTAATCCAATCGATTATGTTCATTGGGATGATCCAAATGAGCTCGTGGATAGGCTTAGATTTTTGATTGCATCTCAACATGCTGGCAATAATATCCATCAAAATGAGATAAACTCAATTGTGGAGGAGTTGCATGAATCAAATATTATATATTATAATATTTACAAGAATAAAGGGCTTTTATACTACGAATACTGGCAGTATTTGAAAAACGAGAAGCTAATCGATTTTCTACTATATAAAAAGATCCCTAATTGCAGACTGACATCAATTGATTTGTTAAAATGGATCAGAAAGGAGCTAAAGAAAATTCCAGTCTAAAGGATTTCATCCCCAAAAAATTGCAGTATGCAGTTTTTAGAAATCCTTTCAAATCTTCATCATCATCATCATCATCATCAGAACCTAACAAGAAAGAAACAAAGTCAAAGTCAAAGCTCAAACAAGATTAATTACTAAATAAGAAAAAATGTTCACAAAGGTATTCTTGAAATTCGATAACCTATACATATATTATCAATATTTGTATTTTTTTTATTTTTATTTTTTTATTCATTCTTTTGTATAATAAGTAAGAGAAGAAATGCATGTAATCTATACATGGTTGTAATTTCATCAACTGTCCCTGGTCATCAAATGTGTGCAAAGAAGGACCAGATACTTGCGCATGTTATATGATTGACAAGAGATTAATTAGAATTAAGAACTTGATGTCAGCTTATGATAGATTGAAATAAATAAAAAATCAAAAATCGATACTGAAGGTCTATTGAAATGGACGAATTACCAAAATAACATATTTAGATAATTTAAAAATGAACTAATTAAATATAGAGTTAAAAATGTAGTGGATAGCTTCATCGATTTGATTAATGTTAAAGAATAAATAAAACACAGTTACTAATTAAAAAAAGTTTGTTTTTTATTAAATTTTTCTCTTAAGATATAGGTATAATTATAATTACATCAGGGAATGCAAACTCCCCTCCATCCTTGCGTATAAACACAGAACTTGTGACCTTCATTTAAAGTCGCACATTAAAACATGGTTCTTTCAACTATGTACATACATACATACATACATATTTACTTTTCATTTCAGGCAACACCCGCAACACACTCTTTGTAAGACATGAAATATTCTTCGTATTGGTTTAATATTCAACTTGAACTTGACAAAACGATCTTTGAAACGCCTCTTAGTATGCTTGGAATTTCCTCTTATTTCAGACTCTTCAAAATTAATTTCTCGCCCTCTACACTCATAAAGCATAATTTAATGTACACAACCGCAGAGTCGCATATCGTAAGCAATGCAAAGCAAATCATCATCATCATCATCATCAGAACCTAACAAGAAAGAAACAAAGTCAAAGTCAAAGCTCAAACAAGATTAATTACTAAATAAGAAAAAATGTTCACAAAGGTATTCTTGAAATTCGATAACCTATACATATATCAACAATATTTGTATTTTTTTTATTTTTATTTTTTTATTCATTCTTTTGTATAATAAGTAAGAGAAGAAATACATGTAATCTATACATGGTTGTAATTTCATCAACTGTCCCTGGTCATCAAATGTGTGCAAAGAAGGACCAGATACTTGCGCATGTTATATGATTGACAAGAGATTAATTAGAATTAAGAACTTGATGTCAGCTTATGATAGATTGAAATAAATAGAAAATCAAAAATCGATACTGAAGGTCTATTGAAATGGACGAATTACCAAAATAAAATATTTAGATAATTTAAAAATGAACTAATTAAATATAGAGTTAAAAATGTAGTGGATAGCTTCATCGATTTGATTAATGTTAAAGAATAAATAAAACACAGTTACTAATTAAAAAAAGTTTGTTTTTTATTAAATTTTTCTCTTAAGATATAGGTATAATTATAATTACATCAGGGAATGCAAACTCCCCTCCATCCTTGCGTATAAACACAGAACTTGTGACCTTCATTTAAAGTCGCACATTAAAACATGGTTCTTTCAACTATGTACATACATACATACATACATATTTACTTTTCATTTCAGGCAACACCCGCAACACACTCTTTGTAAGACATGAAATATTCTTCGTATTGGTTTAATATTCAACTTGAACTTGACAAAACGATCTTTGAAACGCCTCTTAGTATGCTTGGAATTTCCTCTTATTTCAGACTCTTCAAAATTAATTTCTCGCCCTCTACACTCATAAAGCATAATTTAATGTACACAACCGCAGAGTCGCATATCGTAAGCAATGAACTGTGATCTACGCCTCGCTCTAGTTCTTATGATTGCATACGAAATGACTTGAATATTAATGTATAGAAGCATAATACGCAATGATCTTGAATATTTCACTATCCATCCGCTTGTTTCCCCCCCTCCCCCCGCTACACATTTCAGCCAACACCAAAAATAAACAATCTGAGTCCCCCTGATTGTCCAGGTCAACCAATATCCAAAATAAACAATCTGATCTGGATGAGCATTAAACCCCGCTTTCCCCCGCTACCTCAGTTCAGTTGCTGAACAAAATAAACAAACATGGATTTTCAATAACATAACGATGACCTTGGATTTTATGAAATACATACACACGCACACACACGTACATATATAAGATAACATAACGATGGTCTTGGACACAGCATTATGATGACCTTGAATTTGTTTATATCTTTCATCTCACTCACACAGAATGGCCTTGGACACAGCACAATGATGGCCTTGAATTTTTTTATATCTTCCATCTCTCACACACACACTGTGACCTTGAATTGTTTACATCTTCCATCTTGCTCACACACACAGCATAACGATGACCTTGAATTGATGACGTCACTTCCTGGTCCAGAACATACATAGCTCTACTACTATTGTGCATTTCATATAAGCAAAATGGTCATTCCCAAACTATCCAATATCTAGATGTCGCCACCGTGAAAATATACCTCATACTCGAATACATGCTGCAAAACACTTTATTTGAGGTATACTGTTGAGAAACATTTCCGATCAACGTGAACCGTGGACTTCGTCGCCTTCTCAGTGCAGTTTATATCTGATTCTTCTTTATTTTCCTTTTCGCAAAGCAAACCAAAAAAAAACAAATGTTACTTCGTAAAAACAGCATCATGTATCTTAATGAGAAAAAGCGTAGAATAAAAATGAAAAAGAAACTGAAACGAAAATAACGAAAGAAACGAGAAATGAAGCTGCTTCTCTTCGTTCTTCGTTTTCTCGTCCATATTCTGCCACTGCCACACACAACGTTGCGTTGGTTCTATTGCAAAAACAAAACAAAAAAAGTATGTGTGTCAGTCACATGAGTTACGTATGCATAGTAACGTACTTACATATCATGTACATGTGTATGATCTGCAAATGTGCTCTTGATTTTTTGCATACGTAAAGCTACAACTTCCAGGAATAAGCTCAGCTCATCATGATCAAAATCAAGAGTACAAGAGCAGCAAACGGTCACCGACAAGCCGTACCCAGAAAAGCATCTGTGCTGCTAAGCCTCGCTGTAATGATCAGCTCACGCTCTCTTCTTTTATAAAGCCACATTAATAATTAACATACTCATATATAAGTACCTCTTGTAAGCACTGAGAAGTGCTGTTAAGTTCGATTATTGTAGTTTGTCCAAATCATGTTAAGTTAGTCAGTCTTAAGCGAATAGTCATTGAAGACGAATAAAAGTAGAAAATAATAAAAAGAATAATTTTTGTTTTAATTATTTTTGATCGATTCGACAATTTTAACAATTCTTTGGATTCTAAGGTGCACATTTCGGCGGGTAATCGAAGTGGAAGTTTTCTAACTTTTGGCGCCAAGAAAAAAAGAAAATACGAAAGAAGAGAGAAGACAATAGACAATAGATAGCGACAAAAACTATTAGTGCTAGTAGTAGTAGTAACTAGTAGTGTCAGAATAAAATAAAATAAATGAATACAACAGCATAAGTACATTTGAACACGTACATATGTACATAAATAAACAGTTATAGTGTTGAGTTAATTATAGTGTTTGAACAATTAATTAGTTATAGTGTTTAAATACACGTACTTGGTAAAGGTAAGTCCTATTTTATAGTATCTTATTGGGTTCCGATGACTCCAAGGCCAAGAAAAAATAAAGTGCATTGTAAGAAAGCTAGTTATCTCTACGCTACAAGCTATAATAAAATTAAAACAAAAATAAATTTAGAAAATATTAAACTAAAATTACATTTAGTTGATAAGAGAAGCTTAGCTATTAACTCTGCATTTAAAAGTGAAGAGTTTGATGTGAATCAAGAAGATGCGGCAACAAAAATAAACTTTAACCTATTATATATGAATATGAATTCAAATATTGCATTAGATGTGTTTAATTCACTAAGAATCCCGGATGCCATCAAAGACGTCCCAACTTTTGATGGTAATCCGCGACTATTGTTTGACTTCATCAATAACGTTGAAGAAATTTTGGGCCTTATGCCACAGATAAGAGGTACTAGTTACGGAAATATTATTTTACGTTCAATCCGAAACAAAATTATAGGTCAGGCAAACGAAGTTTTAAATATGTACGGTACACCTATAGATTGGACCGAAATTAAAAATAATTTACTAGTTCATTATGCAGATAAACGTAATGAAACTAGCCTCATCCGTGATTTACATCAACTAAGGCAGAATCAGGACAATGTGGAAACATTTTATGGCAAAATAATAGACATTTTTTCAACTGTCATGAACCATGTCAGAGTTCATAAAAGCATTTCAAGTGTTATTCAAGCAAAGAGATTGCTCTACGAAGAGATGTGTCTTAATGCTTTTTTGTCAGGCTTAAAAGAGCCATTAGGCTCGACAATTAGGGCAATGAGGCCTGCAAAATTATCTGAGGCCCTTAACTTTTGCTTAGAGGAACAGAATCATTTTTATTTTCAAAACCCACAACAATTTCAAAGAGCCCCTCTAAACAGGATTAACCCAACAGTACCACTATTTCGCTATCCCCCACCAACTAGAGTTAACCAAACAGTCCCATTTCCTCGCTATCCACAACCAACCTATAGAAATCCATAATATACAAATAGACCTCAGTACAGAAATTTGCAACCATCCCCTAGAAATTTCATGACACAAAGTACACAATACATACCATTTAAACAAAACCAAAGTAACATTCAACGCAATAGTTCTCATATTTCAAACAATAATCCAAATCATGGTTTCAGATCATTTCCACCACCTGAATCTATGGATATTTCTAGTGGAAACACTTACAGACAATCAAACAATTACTCACGGCCCCATGGACAACAACAACTTTTTAATGTTGAATCGCATCAGTTTAATGAAAATAATGCACAGCCATATTTTGAACCTTCTCAATATAATTATTACTACTCTGGCGACAACTACCAAAACATGGACTTACCAAGCGTTTCAAATAATCAACACGAGGCCGAAATCGATGAGGGAAATTTTCACGTACCTGCCTCGGAGAATCAATAGGATATTTAGATATCAACAATTACAACTCAAATCTTTTACCCTATATGAATATCCATAGTTTAAATAGTACCAAATTAAAATTTTTGATAGATACCGGCAGTAATAGATCTTTCATAAGTCAAACATCTAGAACCATTCAAAATAAAACCAGTGGAAATAAAAACTATTTTTAACACCCAAACCATAGATCAAAAGATAGTTTTGCGAGGTCTTCCTGAATTCCAAACATGGCAGGATTTACCCTTTCTGATATTTAAGTTTCACAACTATTTTGACGGTTTAATTGGAATTGACATTCTCAAAAGTCTTGGAATTGTGATTGATATTAAAAATGCGATTCTTAAAACTGATTTTATCACGATTCCATTGAAATTCAAGCCAAACTTAATATCAAGTGCCATTGTTGTTCCAGGTTTAAGTAAAGCAATTTGTTTGCTACCCGTCGATGTAGAATCAGGAAGCGTGTACACCTGTATAAGACATAACTTAATGATTTCGGTAGGATTGTACATCGCTCAAAATTGGTACTCATACATCGAGCTAATAAGCAACTTTGATTCCCAACGGGCCTTCTTAGTCGAACAGCCCATCAAAGCTGAAACAACAGATTCTTATTTCGAATTTCATAACTTTTCTATAGAGAACGACCAAATTCTGGAAATAAAACAGGTTAAAAATACAATCCGAACAGGTCACCTTAATAGGAAAGAAGCAAAGGCCGTAAGACATCTGTGTTGCAAGTATCAGAATATTTTCTATAACGAAGGACAAAATTTAACATTTTTAAATAAAGTTAAGCACGGGATCAAGACCAAGGACGACATTCCGATTTATTGTAAATCGTATAGGTATCCCTATGTGCACAAGCAGGAGGTACACAGGCAAATAAATGATTTGCTCAATCAGGGTATCATTCGCCACAGTTTTTCTCCTTGGTCCTCTCCCGTTTGGATTGTAAAGAAAAAAACGGACGCGAGTGGGAAAGATAAGTGGAGAATGGTAATCGATTATCGAAAACTGAATGATAAAACCATTGATGATCGCTATCCTATTCCTAACATAATCGACATCTTAGACAAGTTGGGAAAATGTATGTACTTTAGCACTCTCGATCTGGCTTCTGGATTTCACCAAGTTGAAATTAGAAAAGAGGATATACCTAAAACAGCATTTTCGGTCGAAAACGGTCACAATGAGTTTGTCCGAATGCCTTTCGGGCTAAAAAATGCACCATCAACATTTCAGCAAGTGATGGACAACGTGTTAAGGGACCTTCAAAGCAAAATCTGTTTGGTTTATATGGACGATATTATCCTGTTTTCCACCTCACTTCAGGAACATCTTGAAAGTCTAAGTGCCGTTTTAACAAAACTTAAAGAAGCAAACCTGAAAGTTCAGATCGACATCGATCGATCGAGCATTTTTAGGCCATGTTATAACTGCTGATGGAATTAAACCAAACCCCGAAAAAATAAGTGCAGTTAAAAAGTTCCCCATACCAAAAACACCAAAACAAATGAAATCATTCCTGGGCCTCCTAGGGTATTATAGAAAATTCATAAAAGATTTCGCTAATCTTACAAAACCTTCGACGGAATGCTTGCGTAAAGGAAAAACAGTACGTCTTGATTCCAGGTATATAAACTGCTTCGAACATTGCAAAACCCTATTGTGTAACGATCCCATACTTCAATATCCAGATTTTCACAAGCCTTTCAACGTTACTACTGATGCAAGTAACGTTGCTATATGTGCGATTCTTTCACAAGGTTCGTTAGGCTCAGATAAACCGATTTGTTACGCAAGTCGGACCTTATCAAAAACTGAACAGAGCTACAGCACCATTGAAAAGGAATTGCTGGCTATTATTTGGGCAACGAAATACTTCCGCCCCTACATCTATGGTAGAAAGTTCAAAATCGTGACGGACCACAAACCACTAACTTGGCTTTTTTCCTTAAAGGAACCTAACTCTAAACTTATTCGATGGAGGCTTAAGCTAGAAGAGTTTGATTATGAGGTTGTTTATAAAACGGGAACACAAAACTCTAATGCAGATGCTCTCTCACGTATCGAGATAACTACCAATGAGACAATTTTACCCAGACTAGACTCAGAAAACTTGGCTGCAATATCTATGGAAAATAATATTGATGAATCAGAAAATATATCCACAGTACACTCGGGACAGGAAAATATGGATGACGGTATTCCAATATCCGAACGTGCTATCAACAAGTTTTCTAACCAAATTATTATCAGGCAGAATCCTTCTAAAAGAGAAATATCTTCTAAATTGCAAATTCTTTTCAAAAGAAAGAAGAGATGCATTATAGAACATTTCAATCCTATCGATGAGACCGTTGTAATTTCCATTCTAAGAAACAACCTGAACACAAAAAGACTTACTGCTATTTTAACAGATGACGATACGATCCGAGCTATTCAATATGATTATGCAAAGTTTTTCCACAGGTCTCGTTTAAAATTGGTTAGATCAACTATTTTGCTTACCAATATAACCGAAAGAGATAAGCAAGAAAAGTTGATAAGGGACTATCATTTAAATTCACATCATAGAGGCATAACTGAAAGTCTAGAGCACTTAAAGAGAGGTTCATACTTTCCCAACATGAAGCAGATCATTTCGAAAGTAATTAATAGTTGCGAT